>JAVSCE010018805.1:0-422256 GCA_032199065.1 Smutsia gigantea
TTTGCATATATTCAAAATTGTTTCCTTAGGATAAATTATCTTCACTGCTATAATCTCAATGACTAGCAGTACCTGGTATTAGCATAAATTTTGTAATCATTTTTAAATGGTAAAGTTGCTAGATTAAAAGGAGTGCATAATTAATGTTATTTATTCATATTGATAAGTGTAACATATAACTTCCAATTTGCCATTTGACTTTCATTTTATTTATGAAAACGTAACAGAAGATTTGATGCTACCATTAATTTTTTTCCCCTTTTTTTTTTTAAGTAGTCAAATTACTTAGTGTTTTCCTTCATGATCTCTGCTTCCATTTGTCACTTTTATGAGGTGGGTATCTCACCTATAAATATGATGGTAAAGTGAAAATAAGCTAAGATCGTGTGAAACTGATTAATCTCTTAGTGCCAGGAAGTTCATAAGCAAAGATGATAAACTTTAAAAAGTAAAAAATACACAATTTTTAGAAATGAGACAGTTTTTCAAAGGAGAATTCTCCTTGTGTGGCACTTAAATAAAACACATTGTTTTTTAGATTTTTCTAATAGTATTGATATAGCACAATATTTAAAATATTCCTGCAGGAATAGGTAGTGCACAATAATTATTTTATTTTATAGACTTATAAAGTGCAGTTTATAGCCTGAAATTACTATTGCTCAATCAACCCATAACTAATATTGTTTCACAAGTTCACAGCACAGGCTATATTCTTTTGCCAAGTTTATTAATCATCAAAGAGGAAAAGCCTTCCAAAGTTCCTAGATATTGACATATTATTGAGTTAAAATGCATTCTTGGTCCTCAGTTTGGTAAATTAATGTAATTTACAAATGACAGATCATTTCAGGTTCATACACAGGGTTCATAGTGAGTGAATACTGAGTATATTTCTTTTGTCAACCAAGAATCTAAATGATAATAGATAAGCTTAATGTTATTTTATTTCAACAACAGCAATAATGATAAATATACTCAGTTACTACCAAGGACAAGACTTGTACCTAGGCATGTGGTAGAGAGATAAAAGAAACATGGTTTCTGGTAAAGGAAAAAGAGAGATAACAATAAGTAGTAACAAATATAATACAGTTTAGAAAGGAATAAATGTTAAGCACAGATATAATCAATGCATTTTAGCAACTCTACTTAGAAGACCAATACTCATACTGCTGGTAAAATGTGAGATGACCTTAGGTAAGATTTATTTTAATGTATATTAGAGAAAATAAAGCTACTAGATCAAACTCACTATCTGGTGGATATTATTGCTTATGGATTGGCTATATTAAAATTGAGCCCATTTAAAGCTCAGGAAGGTGGAGTAGGAGGATTTTGAGCTCACCTCCTCTTACAGACACATTAAGGTTACAACTACATATAGTGCAACTCACTCCTGAAAATGACCTGAAGACTAGCAGAATAGCTCTTCATTAGCTAAAGACATAAAGAAGAACCCACACTGAGAAGGATAGGACAGGTCGAGATGGGGTAGGGAACCAAACCTATAGCACAGTGAATCACAGGCATGGAGGTCCTTCCTGAGGAGCAAGGGAACTCAGTTCTACATCAGGCATTCCTTGCCCTGGAGATCACCACCAGGAAGACAAACCCCCATAATGTCTGGCTTTGAAAATCAACAGGGCTTAACTTCAGGAGCTTTGAAAATCAGAGGGACTTAACCCAGACAAGAAAAAGAACTAAAAGGCATCCAAATTGATAAGGAAGAAGTAAAATTGTCACTATTTGGAGATGACATGATACTATACATAGAAAACCCTGAAGACTCCACCAAAAATGATTAGAATAAATGGATTCAGTAAAGTAATAGGATAAAAAATTAACATAAAAATTTGCATATCTATACACTGATAACAAAGTAGCAGAAAGATAATTAAGAAAATAATCTCATTTACAATTGCATCAAAAAGAGTAAAATACCTGAGAATAAATTTAACCAAGGAGGTGAAAGACCTGTACTCGAAAAACTCTAAGACAAGGATGAAAGAAATTGAAGACACAAATAAATGGAAAGATATAACATGCTCATGGATTGAAAGAATTAATATTGTTAAAATGTCCAAACTACCGAAAGCAAACTACAGATTCAGTGCATCTCTATCAAAATACCAATAGTATTTTTTCACAGAATTAGAACAAATAATCCTAATATTGTATGGAACCACAAAAGACCCCAAAAAGCCAAAGCAATATTCAGAAGGAACAAAGCTGGAAGTATCACAGTCACAGATTTTTTTTTAACTATATTATAAAACTACAACCATCAAATCAGTGTGGTACTCGCACAAAAGTAGAACAGAATAGACAGGCCAGAAATAAACTCACACTTACATGGTCAATTAATCTATGACAAAGGAGGCAAGAATATACAATGGGGAAAATACAGTCTATTTAATAAAGTCTTCTGGAAAAACTGGACAGCTACATATAAAAGAATAGTATACTGGACCACTTTCTTACATCATACATTAAAATGAACTCAAAATGGGTTAAAGACCTAAATGTAACACTTAAATCATAAACTCCTATAAGTAAACATAGGCAGCAAACTCTTGGGCATCAGGCTTAGCAATATACATATTTTTCTGGATTGGTCTCCCCAAGCAAAGGAAATAAAAGCAGAAATATACAACTGGTTTTATATATTTAGTTTAACAACTGACTACATACATTTTAGTTTAGCAAACTAAAATGCTTCTGCACAGTTAAGGAAACAATTAGCAAAATGAAAAGATAGCCTATGAATGGGAAAAGATACTCCCAAATAATATATCTGATAAGGGACTAACATTCAAAATATATAAAGAACTAGACATTTTTCCAGAGAAGACATACAGATGGCTGACACATGAAAAGATGCTCCACCCATTCATCATCAGGGAAATTCAAATCAAAACCACAAAGAGATAACATCTCATCCCACTCAGAATGACTAGTATCTAAAAGACAGGAAATAACAAGTGTTGGAGAAAATGTAGAGAAAAGTGAACACTTTTACACTGTTGGTGGGAAGCAAATTGGTGCAGCCACTATGGGAAACAGTATGGAGGTTCCTCAAAATATTAAAAATAGAAATACCATTATTTCTACTAATATAATACCAGTAATTGCATTTCTGGGTATTTACCTGAAGAAAACAAAAACACTAATTCAAAAACACATATGCACCCATATGTTCACTGCAGCATTATTTAAAACAGGCAAGACATGAAAACAATCTAAGGGACCAACAATAGATGAATGGATAAAGAAGATGTAGTCCATATACACAATATTCAGCCATAAAAAGAGTGACAATTTGTCTTTATTACAACATGGATGGACCTAGAGGGTATTATACTAAGTGAAATAAGTCACACAAAGATAGACAAACACCATGATTTCACTTATAAGTGGAATCTAAAAAAACAAAACAAAAAACAGAAAAAGACATAAATACAGAAAACAAGCATGGTTGCCATGGGGGATGGATGAAATAGATGAAGGGGATTAACAGCTCCAGACTTCCAGTTATAAAATAAGTAAGTCACAGGGATGAAATATACAGCATAGGGATAGTCAATAATATTGTAATAACTCTGTTGACAGATGGTAACTACATTGTGGGGAACATTTCATCATGTACTTAAATGTTGAATCACTATGTGATGAGTACAACTTAAAAATTCAAAGAAATTGATTTAGAGGGATTAGAGTTTATGGCAAAAATTATGGTGATTGCAACTGAAATTTGGAAAATAGTATAACAACTCAGAGAAAAAACAATTAATTTCAAGCAGGACAGAAACCATGGATGAAGGGGAGCTACTGTGCTGTCCAGTCCTTTTCCACATGGATGCTCCAAAATGTGCCCACAACCTGATGCCTACTTCTGAACTCTGGGATTTCTCTTGAAGTTTCTCTGGGTTCCACCTCCCTCAAGCATGGAATCTCTTATCTGCTGGAACTCTCCATGGAGATGATCAGGGTTTTGCTAGGCTACCAAACTGCTTCCCAATCTGTGCATAGTTTCTGGTCAGTGTAACTCAGACTCCAAAGTCCTGGTTACAACATCTTTCTTTCATGAGTGGCGCATCTCCCATCCAGCACACACTCTCTACCAGCTCACTCCACTTCATCAAACTCTTTCATATCCTTTCTCCACTGCCTTTGATAATACAAATAATAAAATAACCAAAACTCATAAGTCCTCATCATGTCTTAGTTACTGTTCCAATTTCTCTTACATATATTAACTCACTTAGTCTTTACAATAACTCCACAAGGTAGGTGTTATTACCAATAAGGAAGCTGAGACACAAAGAGGTTGAATGACTGCCCGAGGTCCTACAGTGGGGGAGCCAAGAGCCAAACTCAGGTAGGCTGGCTGCTGAACTCACACTCTTAATCACTATGCTGAACAACCTGTTTCAAAGACCATGGACCTTTCAAATCTTATGAGGCCATTGCTGTGGTAGAAACAAACTCCTTTATTCCTCATCTTTGAATCATTGAGTGACAACATTTTAGTTACATAAGGCATTTGAAAAAGTTCCAGGAAAAATAACAGATGCTAAGAGAGCTATCTAAGGACAAAGGACCTGAAGACGTATTTTAGCAAAAGATTGTAACATTGAAGGAAAATGGTTGTCCCTGAAAAGAGCCAGAAATGTTCATTCCATTCAGGGTTTGGTTCAAGACATACCTCTCCATGAGACAATCTGGATAATAAACCACTTGGAATTTAAATGAAGATAGTGGAGTGATTAAAAGGATGACACTTTTCAAAAATGCTTTGACTCTTTGTGAAAGGTTTACTAGACTTACCTGCTGAATGGGTAGCTTTTGTCACTGCTCCTCTTTGCTTCCGCATAAATATCTCAAAGATGAGGTCACATATTTGTTTGAATGTCAAGGGTTTCTCTAAGGCTGGATTTTCCTGCACTATGGTGAACCGGTTTAGTCATCTTTAATCTAGCCAAAATTTAATTCTTTGAATTGGCAGTATTAAGGGGAGAGAGAAGCCAAGAAGAAAAGAGGAGAGAACTGTCCTTTAGCAATTAAGAACAAAATTTGTAATTGTATTTTGATTCCAGGAAATGCTTAATCTCATTTCTCCTCCTGCCATGCTTGAGCAATTCATCTCTAGTAAAACTCTCTGATAAAAAGTTTTTGTGTTGCAAATAGTTTAGGGCTGCCTACTACCTAATGATACATTCTTTTATTTAGTAGACAAATATTTGTCAAGTACCTATGAGGTGCAAGTTGCACCAGTCTGGAACAACCACTGAAATTAGTCATTAAAATTAGTCAATGTTTAAATTAAAATTAGATTACTCCTAAAAGATATTAGGGAGAAATAATTATTTTATTTTTTTTAAACATTTAGGAATAAATATTTTAGGGCATGTCAGCATGGATAAGGAAATGAACTCAAATAATTTTTCACATGTGACCCATATATGACTGAAATTCAGTCACGATAGTATTTCTGGTGATGGAAGTAGAACAGTTCAACAGGAAACCACATCCTTTTGATGATGAGAATTTTATTGCAAAACAAGCTTCCTCATTATGAATGTTTTTCTATATCTGATTCAAGGGGAAGACAGTGAGAATATGCATCCTGCATTTTTAAGCTTTAAGAAATCATCATTATTTTTCAGCCATATTCCTCCAAAGAGAAATCTACTCCTCTAATATTTTCAGAGATATTTCTGGCAATTCTGGTGGCAATTTATGATTGAGCTCCTCCTCTGTAAGACTATATTTTCCTTGCGAAGGTCTTAGAAGATTCTCCTTCATATTCCTCTGTGTTTTGTACATAGTTATGCTCAATAAATATCTACTAAGTTAAATAATGAATACATGAGTTAAGCTTACCTCTACTCTTCTTTTATAAACTCTATTTTCTCAAGTATGTCCTTGAGAAATCCTTATCTTTGTTGTATGTCTGTCTTTGTTTATGCTATTCCTTCTGCCTGTGGTACATGTCATCCTTGCCAATTCCTCCTCCTCAGCCTTCAACACCCAGTTCAAAGGACAGTTTGTCTAAGGCAAAACCATTTGTGTCCACTCACCTCTCACATCAGAATGCACACACTACTTTATGCACTTTAGTACTACCAGTTACCAATCCCAAGGAAAGTAATTCCTTCTTTTCTACGTGTAATTTTAACAGAAAAAGAACTGGTACCTTTAACTTTCAGAACCATATTCTGATCCAGTTCTTTTGTGTATTAGATCTTCCTGGACAACCCATGTTGGGATCTTATTCTAGCCTGCCTCAATTCTATAATTGTTCAGACTGGTCCTTAGACTATAAGCCCTGACACTGGGATAGGGACAGATCTTTCTCATATATTTTTTTCTGTTTCCACAAAGGTTCCCCAAATGTCATTTGCATATCACTTTCACGCTTTTTGAACTAAATGCATACTATTAGTGATATTATTGTCTTAATATTTTTCTTTAAATTGATTCATTATTTACTCAAATAAAGATGGTCCTATCCTATCCAATATCATCTATAGAAATCACAGGTTTGAAATCTTAAAATCCTGTGAAGGAGATATTCACCATATACTACCAGGGGTTCTCAAGCCACAGAGTTCCTTGCAAAATATAAATTTTTTTATATTAATATATTTTTGGCTTGCTTATTATTTCTTCCTTGTAGTTCTCTTCTATTTTCTTTTCTCCAACCTGACCCATTTAGATGTTCTTCATATGTGTTTCAGATTCCTTTGCTTATAAATGGGGATTGTGGGTTAGTACAGAGTCGTGAAAAGAGCCTGAACAATGCAAGTCCTTGTTCCTGCTCCCCAACATACAACTTTGAGGTAAAAAAAATTATTTTAGTAGCAATTCTAACTTCAAAGTCAATTTGTGAGACAATCGGAGCATCTGTCCCTTCTTGCTAGAATGAGAAGAGTGACCCAGATGCCCTCATTCTCAGAGGCTCATTGTGATGTGAAGTACATGAACTGAATACTGAACATCCAGTATAATGGCCGAGGAAGTATATGAAACAGTCAACTGTAGTATAATTCTGACTTTTTAAAATCAAAATATAAAGTCAAATGTCAATGAAATATTTACTGACAGTATTATCTCAAATTTTATATAGAAAAATATATTCAAATGTTACCAAATGACATATTAGCTAACCATGAATCCCACAAAAAAGCATTCTATACCAAAACTATGTAAAACCGAGATTCTAGTGTTTAAGACCTGCTTAATATACAATTGTCTATATGCAAGTGTTTAATATACAACTCTCTCTCAGGCCACCAATACTGGGCAGAAGAACAAGTTCACTGAAACCATGGATTATGGCCCTTATTATTGGAGCTGTTGTATTGGTTCTCGCAATAATCATCAGTCTTCTTGTTTATTTTTTGGCATTTGGTAAGAATCTATCTCACTGCATCATTTTGCAAATTTGAAGATCCACTCAAGTTATTTCAAAATCTTAATAATAACTAATATATTTTAGAATGAAGTTTTCACCTCTTAAACAATGCAACAGATTCACATCCTTTGTTACTGTGTGGCTTAATAATATTTAATGTGCTTAGAATAAATAATTATTTTAGTAACACTTCTAACTTCAAGGTCAAGTTGTGAGAATATATTACATTCTATTGTTATTTAATTAACAGCTTAAATGTATTATCACCAACAGGTGATAATTGTGTCAGGACACAACTGACAACCACATGACTATAAGAATGATCTTAAAAATGGGTTAAAGATACCTTTGACCCTTGAAAAAATGACTGAACTGTGTGAGTCCACTTACACACAGATTTTTTTTAATAAATATCTTGGAAAAATTTTTGTCAATCTGCAATATATTTTTTAAATATTTTCTTTTCTCTAGCTTACTTTATTACAATAATATGGTACATAATACATAAAACATACAAAATATGTGTTCATTAACTGTTATAGGTAGGGATTCTAGTCGACCATAGGCTATTAGAAGTTAAGTTTTGGGGGAGTCAAAAGTTACAGGTGTATTTTCAACTGTGTGGGGATCAGTGCCTCTAACTCCTATGCTGTTCAAGGTCAAATGTATTTGCAAATCATATATCCAATAAGTGATTAATATTCAAAATATTTATAAAAAGAGTTCAAACAATCCAATAGCAAAAAAGAAAATGCAATTAAAAATTAGGCAGAGAACTTAAATAAACATTTTTCCAAAGCAGACATACAGATGGCCAGCAGGCACTTGAAATGTTCATCACTAATTATCAGAAAACTGAAAATCAAAACCAAAATGAGATATCACCTCACCTACTATAAAGGCTATTATAAAAAAGACAAGAAATAACAACTGTTTGAGAAGATGTGGAGAAAAGGGATTCTCATATATTGTTAGTGGGAATATACACTGGTAAAGCCATTATGGAAAACAGTATGGAGGATCCTCAAAATTAACACTAGTTCTACCATCTGATCCAGCTATTATACTCCTGAGTACTTATCCAAAGATATGAAGATGCTAATTTGAAAAGATATATACACCTGTATATTCACTGCAGTATTATTTATAATAGCCAATACATGGAAACAAAGTGCCCATTGATGTATGAATAGATAAATAAAATATGGTATACTCACACACACACACACACACACACACACACACACACTGTGGAATACTACTCAGCCATATAAAAGAAAGAAATCTTGTTATTTTTGCCAAGAATGGACCTTGAGGGTATTATACCAAATGAAGTAAGTTAGAGAAAAACAAACACCACATGTGGAATCTAAGAAACAACAAATGAACAAACACAAAACTCATAGATTCAGAGAACAGATTGGTGGTCATCAAAAGGGAAGGGGTTTGGGGGTGGGCAAGAAGAGTGAAAGAGGTCAGCTGTACAGCCATGCATGGTGACAGGTCTTACTGTGGCGATCACTTTGTAGTATAAGTAAATATCAAATTATTATGTTGTGCACTTGAAACTAATATAATGTTATATGCCAATTTTACTCAATATTAAAAAAGGGGTTAGAAGGAACTACTGAATGTTTAATTCCCAGGAGTTCTTCAATTATAGGACTTTTTCACCTGTTATCCCCTCTATTTCTGATATTTATACAACTCAAATGAACTAAAAAGAATCCACACATTTTTTATTTTCCCTTCCAGATCAGAAGTTTCACTATTACCAGACCTCTTTCCAGATCCCCAATATTGAATATAACCCCAATTTTTCAGTGGAACACTCAAAAATTAGGACTGAACTGCAACAAAAAATAAAAAACGAGGTAAGTCTGAGCTTTGCTGGCATCATTCTTACCTGACAATAATATTTTAAAGAAGAAAGTTTGAATAAAGTCATTAGCAAGTTGAGAACACACCAAATTGCACCTATTTTAGGGCTGCCAGATAAAACAGAATGCCCATTTAAATTTTAATTTCAGATCTTCCTGAAAACATACTTCATGCAATATCTTAAACATGCTTATACTAACAAATCATTCATTTTTTATCTGAAATTAAAACTTAACTCTTCTTTATTTGCCAATCCTGGCAACTCTATCCAACATGATCTAAGGAAAACTGGAAAAATACATCAGGCAAAAGGTAATTGCACCAGAGACTGAACAACATAAGCCCAACAAAAGAATAAATAGCTCAAATACAAAGCAAAAACTTTAAGAGTTAAGTGGAAACATAACTTAATCAGGTGCAAAGAACATTACCACAAATTATTTATTGAGCACACAGTCTGTGTATGACCCTGATAACATTTCTCACTAGGCAACTTATACTGAACGTTTATTCCTGAAGAGATACCACAGAAACACACAGCACAGCTCTTCAAATGAAGACTTCAGTTGCATACACAGCTTCTACCGAGCCTAGTATGGACCAAAGATGACAGATATTTTCCAGGTTCAAAAATATTTCTTTAGCCATCTCCCAACCAAAGCCAGAAGCTGATGAAATGACTTGAAGGATGCAATTGAATGGGGTTGGTATGTCTTTTCAAAACCACACCCTAAAGAAATTTTAATTAGGGCAGGTGATGACATAATGAGCTAATGATGGCTTAAGCTTTGGAGTCAGAACATCTAAATCCATATCCCAATTTCACCCTTTGTCAGCTTATCAACTTTGGAACTGCTTGACCCCTCCAAGTTTCAACTACACAACAGGGATTATTTCACTCATATCCCTGAGTTATTCTAAGGATTCGTTTAGGTTGTGAATAAAAAGTATGAAAAGTAATGTCTGAATATATGTTAGCATCTCTTTCCTGTGCACTCACAGAACTTTTAATACCCCTCTGCTGAAGCACTTACCACCTTGTTACATTGTTATTATTTCATATGTCTGTGCCCCTCTAGATATGTGAGGGGCTGAGTCTACTTATTCTTATATTTTTGGTGCTTGTCATAGTGTCTGCCACGTGGTAGGACCGTAAGAATGATCAAGGTGATGACTAGTGAAGAAATGGCCAGTCCTCTAGTACTGGCCCTGTCCTCTGCAATATAAATGGAGACACGCAAAGGGAGGTATAGTAATTCAGAACAGGAGCTGGCAACCTTTTTAATGCTAGATAAATATTTTCAACTGAATTTTCAGACCATATGGTCTCTCTGCAACTAGTCAAATCTGTCACTGAAACGCATATGCAGCCATAGACAATAGTTCAACAAATAAGTGTGGTGATAGTCCAGTAAAACTATCATGGGCACTGAAGTTTGGATTTCATAAAATGTTTAAATGTCACAAAACACTCTTCTTCTGGTTTTCTCAGATCTTAAAAAATGTGAAGACAAGTCTTTGATGATGAGAAATACAAAAACAAGTGGCTGCCCAATTTGTCTCACAGGCTATAATTTCCTGATCCCTGATTTAGACGATGAGCTACTGTCCTGGCAAATATCTTCCTTCTATAAGAAATAATTAAATGATTAAACCTAAAATGAATTTTAGAATCATCTTGTGGAGTTTATTAATCTAGACTGTTTATATGCTCAACTGCCATGGGTAATATGGGGTTAAATCACAAAGCTGTGATTTAAAGGGAAACAACAAAAATTAATGAAATTAGAAGGAGAATGGATGTAGGAAGACACAATAATTATAATAAATATATAATATAAATATTATATATAAAATATATATAAATGTAGGTAGAAATCTAGAAGTATATATACCAAAAATGTACATGGCATATTCTCTATGTAGAAATTTATAAATGATTTTAATGATTGTCATTATATGATGCTGTATTGCTTGTTATTTATAAGTTTTACAGTGAATATGTATTAGTTTTGTCATATGAATGTACGTCTGTGTATATAAAACTAATTCTTTAAAATTTCCTTTCATAGTTAGTTAGAAGGAAAAGACATGGTCATTCATTTTAAATAAGCATCAGTTTCTCAATAAACTTATATTCACCAACCAAACCAATATTATATGACATGGTACTTCACCAAAGAAAATTTCATATATCAAATCAGAGGAGTGGAAAGCAATTGGTCAACATATACCCCAGTTTCACTATTTGGCAGCTCTTTCTTCTGAATTTAAAACTAATTATCAAGACAGTTTCACTTAGGCTTGGCTTATGATCAGTTTTTTTTTTTTCTGAGAAGCCAGCTTGATGAGTCAGTGGTAATAAACCAGTTTATAAAACCACAGATTCTGTAGCAAGCTGTGGTTTTAGTAAGAAATAATTTCTTCTAGGAATTTATACTACAGAGAAATTATCCAATGTAGGATGTCTAAAATGACACACCAAGGGCATATGTAGTCTGATCTTATTCTAAGTAACCATTTCATGTATTGTTCTTGATGAATATATTCATTTTAAAGAAGTACACAATAAATACACATTTTCATCTCCTTCCCCATTTACCACAGGTCAAAACATGGCCTAAGAAGTTTCACTACAGCCTAAAAACTGATCCTTTGATCACAACCATGAGGATGATAACTGAGCTTGAATGATAGTGGGTGATAAGTCCATAACATAATCAAATTTTCAAACAAACTCAATCTCAGCACCACCAACTCCATGTATATTTTATACTGGCTATTGAAATATCTAATTTAATTCAACTATTTATATTAGCCATCTTTGACCATGTGACAAGTTGTTCAAATATCAACATCCAATTACAGGGATAACCATTATGACAACAGGAATTATGCCCAAATGAGTTTCCTGTGGATAGCTGTTAACAAATTTTGAAGTAAATGCTATTTGAATCATTACAGGTTTTATACAAGCATTTGTGTGATATATTGAAATCTGTGAAATTCACATTTAACAAAGCTCTATCCTGTTGGTTTCTTTCTTTCCTCAGATAGATAAGCTATTTCAAAGCTCCAGTTTAAATCGTCATTACATCAAGTCTCATGTTGTCAACCTTAGGTAATCACAACTAATTAATTTGCATGATGAAATGGCAACTTTGTATTATTTATTCTTCAATTATTTGCTTTGTGGACAGGATCTAAAAACCTTAGATATATCAAGAGTAAAAATAATGTAATATTATTACATATAATTATTACTCCTCCTGTACAGAGTATCTACAGAGAGAGAAGTTTCTTAACTTGGATAGTAATGAAATATATTATACCAGCGTCCTTTTTAAGGCTTTCACATTTCAGCTCAAAATTCTTGAAGTCATTAAATGTTCCTCTCGATTTTATTTACATCTTTAACAATAAACAGACATTATGAATTCTTAAAAAACAAAGCTATAGATCTGTATACAAACACATGCATGAGTGCCTGCACACACACACACACACAAAGTTGATGGATTTAACAAGAAATTTTGATTTATTTTTCCAGAAAAAAATTCTAGAACTTTCTTCCTGAAAATTATCAAGTTTTACAAGCAGGGAATAATTCAGGTATTAACATGTATAGATAAAGGAAGGCAAAAAAATCCATTAAAATAAAATGTATAAAATATTAAAGTTGTATTTTTGAAGTTATAACTAATATTTAAATATAAGGTATAAAATAATAATGACTAGAGCTATGACCTCACTCATTAATTTTGGTGTTTTGGTTTTTCAGGTCAAGTAATGAAGGTTTGAAAATAGATGTACTGCTTAAATTTCAGTTTGCTTCTAACAATGCAGATGAAATAAAAAGGCAAGCTGAAAAAATTTTGCATCAGAGGTTGAAATTAAATGACAGCTTCTTGAAGATAGATACTTCATTACCTTATCTTAGAGGCAAGAAATACCATTTTTCTTCTCTTGTTACAGTTAATTATTTAAAAAATTTCTCATATACAGGGAAACTTCCTTATTTCACCATAAAATGAAAACACTTTTCAATTTTTAAGTCTCTTAGTTACTTGGTAATAAGCAAATCCCCATACAATCAACCTCAAAGATTATCTCCCTTTAGTTTATATGGAAATTATTATAAAAGAATTATATTATAATGCAAATATAATAATATTCCTTCATTTTTTAAAGAGATCTTAGTGGAACTGTTTGAATTAATTAAGCATGCATGTGATAAAAACCTACATTCTGCTACTGATACAGTAATCTACAATGCCTGGCTCTTTCTGTTGAAATACTGTCTCCAATCTGAACACAGATTGTAAGAGAGGTAGGGACACAGAAGTCAACAATATGTGGAGTACAAACATGATTTGGGTTCCAGTGAAAGGAGACCTAACATTTTTCTTAGCTACCATAACTCTTCCTATAGCATGTAAGATAGGACTGGCCCAGGGCATGGAGCATGGAGAGGACAGGAAAAGAAGGATGCCAGACCCTGACAGTACCTGTCTTAGGCTTAAAGACACCATCTCATTTGAAACACAGACATAAAGAGGTGGGTGATAAATGTTTGGGGTGTAAAATTAAACAAAGCTCATTATAATTCCAAGTCTATGTTAGCCTTCTATAAATTAAGTTGGAAGTTGTCATATTTTACCAGAACTTGTGTTAAGTTGTGAAATGACACTATAACGCTGAAGATAATTACAACTTATCAATAAATCTTTCCTTGGTACCTTTTCCCAGAAACTGTTCTGAGACAGGGACCATGGGCTTAGACAAAATAGGGTGAGGGCCTCTGGAAAAAGCAAGGCAGGATATTTGCAGTCAGAGCAATGTAGCTACATGGAAGGAAACCCTCTACCAAAACTCTGTGTTAATCATTAAGCTCTAGAGTCATTCTTCAGTAAGATCAGTTAATGTTCCCCAGATAAAGAAGAGTAGCACGTTTTTATTATGCTAATCAATTGTAATCATGTGTAAGATTCTCTTTAGCATGCTAAAAGACCCAGGCCTATGTGCTGTCTTTCCTCTTTCAGATCCGATGGGGTGATTTTACAAACTGGGCAACTAATTTAGCATGCAGACCCAGCTGTAAACAACATAATAAAAGGCAGGAAGAATTCTACCTTAAAGATTGCATTTTAACACCCAGGAAGTTTCAGAAGTAAGATTTTTAACTTACTCTTAAGCAAACAGACAATACCTCAGCCCACCTTGGGGGCTGGGCAGGCCGCTTTTTGATATGCTCCTAGACCAAGATGCCAGTATCCCAGAGAGAAATCAAGGCAGGAAATTTCTTATGTTAAGTTACTTGTAAGTATTCTAGGGCTGCTTAATAAGTCCACACCTCTAAGCTTTTTTCATGTTCTCGAAAAATCCTCATCTGCCTATAAAACCCCCTAGACAGCGCACCACCCGGGCTTTCTTGTCCCCTCCTGGCGTGAGCTGGGAGCTCTGTCCTTTCACTTTATCTCTAAACAAAAGCCTGTACCTTGCTCTCCTAGCTTGAGTGTTTGTGAAGCTCATTCTTCGGCTTCGTGAACAAGAACCCTGGCATCAGTTTCAGAAGGCTAGAGCAGGTATAATATGTTAATAGAGGAGAAAATGGCATTATAGTTTTGGTCAAAGTCAAAAAGAAATTTAAAAAATAGCTTTGAGATAAGAACTTGAAGTTTCTGTGAGTAACACCCAACATTCAGTTCTGTTAATTATGCGGATAGAACAGAATAGACCCCGAATCCAGTGCACTGAGCTTTAGAAACCAAAAACAAGACTTCCTGAAGGAAATGTTTTGTAAAAGACATGTAGGTATGTGTGAAATTTTCATTTTTACAAAGTTCAGTTTTGATCTTGAGTTCCCATTAAGCAAAATGCAGCATTTTTGGATCTCTCCCCCACCTACTCTGTGGCGTTAGGGAATGTGGGTCATCCACCATGTTACTGGATGAGGGTTGGGGGGTGGTCCATGCAGGCATCTGCTGGAGATTCATCCATTACCAGTTCTTCAGTTGCTATCTAAGCAAGTTACTGTTAAAACATTCCTCACTCCCATGGAAAGGTCTCTTCAGATTCACAATTCACTCTGAGACTCCTGTGCTTCCCAAGGGTGCTTGGAAATTAACTTGCATATTTTTTATTTTATCTCTTCTGCAAAAGACTGACAAATCCTTGAATACAGAAAATGCATAGTTGCAATCACATCCCCAAGATTAGCACAGAACTCAGCAAGGGCATGAGCTTGGTATTTGTAAAATGTTGTATCTTTAACTCTATAAACTAACTCAATACAACATGAACTTGAAAGGGGGCAGGAAACAAAAACAGTCCCTTAAAATTCATAAATACCACAGAACACTGAGGAGCCTGAATCATTCATGTTTCCACATTGAGTTTTAGAACTGCACTAAAAAAGTGAGAGGTTGTATAGGTAAAAATTTTAAAGACAAAAGTTGACTTTCATAGGGTAAGATAAATCATTTAAATATGTATAGTATAAAGAAAAAATGCATGGAATGCACTCCAGGAGATCTCACAGTGCTAGGCAAGAACCCCAGACTAGCACTCAGAAAGCCTGTGTCCGAGCGATGACCACAGTAATACAGTCTTGGATAGGTTGCTGAAACTGTGTCTCAATTCCTGTTTTGCAAAATGTAGACAATCACGCTGTCTACAAATAGAGACCAGCTTCTTTCTTTCCAATGTCAATGCCTTTTATGTTTTTTTCTTATTCAATAGCTAGACCTTCCACTATTATGTTAAATAAGAGCGGTAATGGTGGACATTCTTGCCTTATTTCTTATCATAGAAGGAAAGCATTCAATCTTTCATGTTTAAGTATGTATGATATTAGATATTGATGTTTTGTAAATGCCCTTCAAGAAGTTGAGAAAGTACCCTCTTATTACTGATTGACTCTTTCTATTATAAATGTGTGTTGGGTTTGTTTTATTGAGGTAAAATTCACATAACATAAAATTAACCAGTAACCATTTTAAAGCATACAATTTGGTAGCATTTAGTACACGATGTCGTGCAACCATCACCTCTACCAAGTTTGAAGACATTCTCACTGCCTCGAAAGGAAATCCTACACCTATTTAGCAGTTACTCCTCATTTTCCCTCCCCCCAGCCCCTGACAACCGCTAATTAACTTTCTGCTTCTGTGGATTCTAGTCTTTCTGCCTGTATGGATTTACCTATTCTGGATGTTTCATGTAAATGGAATCACATAATATGTGACTTTTGTGTCTGTCTTCTTTCACTTAGCATAGTTTCAGAGTTCACGTTGTATTTCACTATATGATATATCACTTTTTTTAATCTATTCATCAGTTGATAGATGTTCCATCATTTGGCCATTGTGAATAGTGCTGGTATAAATACTGATGTACGGTATTTGTTTGAATACCTGTTTTCAATACTGTTGGATATATACTTAAGAGTGGAATTGCTGGAGAATATGGTAATTCTGTTTCACTGTTGAAGAACTCTCAAACTGTTTTCCAACTAGCAGTGTATAAGGATTCCAACATCTCCAACCCTCACCAATATTTGTTATTTTTTTATTTTTCAATTATAGCCAACTGAGAGGGTGATAAGTGCTAAATTTTGTTGAAAGCATTTTCTGTATCAATCAACATGATCATATATTTTTTCTTCTTTACCCTGTAGATATGGTAGATTATATTAATTGATTTACAAATATTGAACCATTCTTACCTTCCTATAATAAATCCACTTTGCCACTCGGTATTACTTTTTTAAATATACTTTTGCATTCAATAGGTTAAAATTTTGTTGAGGCTTTTGCACTTAAATTCATAACAGATAATTGTCTGTTGTCTTCTCTTTTTGTTGATCTAGTTTTAGGATAAGGGTAATATTGGCTTCATCACATGAATTAGGAAATGTCCCCTTTTTTCTAATTTCTGGAAGGGATGTGTAAAATTAGTCTTAATTCTTCAAATATTTTGCATATTTTTCCAGTGAAGCTATCTGGTCCTAAGGATTTCTTTTTTTATTTTTTTAATTTCGAATTCTGATTCCATAGTAGTAGGACTAGTCAGGTTATATATATCCTTGCTGAGTTGTGGTAGTTTTTGGTTTTCAAGGAATTTGTCCATCTCTTTTAAGTTGTCAAACTTATGAATGTAAAGTTGTTTGTAATATTCCTTAATTAACCTTTAAGGGCTGCAGGCTCTTTTATGATATCCCTGATATTGGATATTCATTCCTGATGAATTCTGATATTCATTCTGGATATTGATGATTAGTGTCTTCTCGATTTTATCTTTGTCATTCTTTCCAGGATTTTTATCAATTTTATTGATTTTATTTTCCTTACAACCAGTGTTTTTTGTTTCATTAAGTTTTCAGTATTATTCACAAGCTATCATCTTAATGAAATGTGGGTTTGGATTGCTAATTCTACTATCTGGCAGACAGAATAATTCATATAATTTTGGGGAAGAGCCACTCATCATGCTTTCTTCTTTTTTATTTTATGAAAAAAATGACCAATATGTTTTGACAATTTGGTAGTACACTGGTGGATTCTGATTCCACAGGGAGCCTCTGTGGAGATGCCAGGTGTCTAAGATATTTTGAATATCTTTACCATATCACTCCTGTGCTAATGAGGCCAGAAGGAAACAGTGTCCAGATAGAAGTATACATGTATATGTTAATAAAATGGTATGGCATTAATTAGATGCAGTCTTCCTTTCTGGCAAACCATAGCCTTCTCTACACCAATGATTTACAATCAGGAACCAGGATTTTCCCAACGTCCACATATAGTCCGGAGAAAAGTTTAATTTATATCTAAGCCTCTCCTTTTTGTAGAATTTTATTCTATTGCCTTTACATTAAGAATTTCCTGACTAATTCAGTTCCTCCCAACCAGAAACATTCATATCCTGTAGGCATAGTAATTTAAATTATAACTGTTCCATTGCTGAATAATCATCTTGTTTTCTTTCCAGGTATGAATGAAGCACAAGCAGAGCACATTCTGAACAGCTGTAAGTTCAACAGCATCAATGGAACATTTATAAAACAATGATAACACTCAAAACACTTTCAGAGTTTCCCTATTAACATGTTTACTATGTCCCAAAAGAATATAATATTTCTGAATGGATACATGATTTAATTCTCTTCAAGGGAATTATACTTGGGAATGTCTATACAAATTCCTTAGCAATAACTTGCTCTCCCTCACAGGAAGTTTCTTTCAACAATTCTCTTTAATTTTATCTTATTTATTTTTATTAGGCTCACTTTGTTAAAGTAGGAAATTTGGTTTAGAATTAAATGGTACCCACTAACTTTAACATGGGAACTTTGACATTTATACAACAGTAGTTTAATAGTTGTAATATTAGACAAGTATTTTTAAAGGAGTACAAATGGTGTTCTTCCATAATAAATAGTGTCCATATAGCACTCAAAACTGACAAATATCACTGGAGTAAGCTGTTGCACATAAGAACATGACCCAGAAAAATATGAAAAAAAATGTTTTTTAAGGTAACATTGCTTTAAGTTCATCAGGGAGGGTATTCAATAGTTTATTTTTTTAAGTTAAGCCCTTTTTCAATCTCAATAATCATTACCCCATTACATAATTTTTATTAACTTTTAAGGGAAAACAAACCTATAAATGTTTTCATCTTTATGTGCCAAACACACCTATCCATGTTTATAACTCTGTTTATAAATGACCATCTTATATCCTTCTGACAGACTGTGGTTTAGGGAGAGAGACCCCACCTATGGAAAGAATTGCTGATGGTTATCCTGCAAAGAAAGCTGATTGGCCATGGCAAGCCAGCCTGCAGATGGATGGCATCCATATCTGTGGAGCATCTTTGATCAGTGAGGAGTGGCTCCTGACTGCTGCTCACTGCTTTGACACGTAGGTCTTCCATCTGGACCAACAGGATAGCCAATTTCACCTCTTTTTCTTGTCTTCACATCCTATAATTCCCTTTCCTTTTTCATTCCTTTGTGAAAATCTTAGGCTTCCCAAGAGTTCTCATGATTGTCCAGCAGACTTAAGAAAAAGTGACGTAGTAGAAAAAATTAGAGAATCTTCAGCTCTAACTGAAAATAAATTCCCCAGAAATCTTAACTTTAACAAGGACAAGCCAAAAGCTAAACGTGGTCACCAGTTTTCCTAAGATATATTGTGGATATTTTTTAACTCTACCTACAAACTTACATCTGTTCATTAAAAAATATGAAATCTCCCTCAAGGGGAGTAATTTAAGATAATATATAATTTAATTTAATATAGGGGGATTTGTTACCAGCTAAATGAAAGCAAAGCAGTCCTAGGGGAGAAGCCTCAACTAAGAAAGTGGGAGGATCCCTGTCAATTATTTTTTAAGCAATTTGTCCTTCTACCACCCTCTTATCCCATGTTTATCCAGAGTCATGGGCAACTTTAGATCAGAAATGAACCAACCATAATCCTTTTTATCTGTGATCCAGTTACAAAAACCCCAGACTCTGGATGGCTAGTTTTGGAAGAACTCTACATCCTCCACTGATGAGAAGAAAAGTTCAGACAATTATCATTCATGAAAACTATGCTGCCCATAAGCATGATGATGACATCGCTGTGGTGAAGCTCTCCACCCCTGTTACATTTTCTGATGAAGTGGGCAGAGTCTGTCTTCCAGATGCTTCTTTTGAAGTCTTGCCTCAGAGTAAAGTGTTTGTCACTGGATGGGGAGCATTAAAAGCAAATGGTGAGTGAGTTCAGTTAAAACAACCAAACAGAAAATGCATATCCATCCTCCATTGGAATGGAGATGTAAAATAAGATACGAAATAAAAATATAGAAAATAGGAGATGAAATCAAGATGTCCCATGAAAAGTATTGCAAAAACAACAAATAAAAAATGCAGATATGGTGAATTATGGTATCTTTGGCCATTACTCTTACACAGTATCTATTTTTATTGTCTTCTTTTTGGACTAGTTTGGAAACTAGTCATAGCTTTCTTTTCAAAAATTATTAAAGCATATTTTTTCACATCACTTTTTTCTTTCCATTTCTCTTTAATATGCATATGTAGTGATTCTGCTATGGCTGCATGATTCTTAAAGTATGCAACTTGTTAGTAGTAGTAATAATAAGCTTCTGTAATGTGTCATGCAACTAAATAAAAATAGCCATAGCAAGCAATTTAAGTGGCATCCTTGATGCTAAATATAAAATGGGGCCCCTCTGATCAATGTATCTATCCATGGCACAGTTTTTAAGCCTAGACTTTATAAAGTTCATGAGTATGACATTTTACTGCACTTGAAAATATACAATGAACTGCCAAGATAGACCTTTATATTCTTGTATGAGTCTCCAGTTTCTAGGTCTCATGGCTGGACTTTTTACATATGGTTTAATCTGCCCCTGAATTTCTGATTCTTGTTCCAGGTTTTTATAATAATGCTGTAGTTTTGTTTATGTACTTGTTCAAAATATAGCTTTTACTACCAAGTCCTTATCAGCTGATTTTTATGAAAGTCTATTTCCCTTCAATATGCACTCCAAAATTCTGACATGGGGTCCACGTTGTTTATTGTCTTTATAATCCAAGAGTTGTTCTACTCACCCCTGGGGAATCTGCCTTGTTCTGTAGGCAACAGTCATGAGCATGAAAGGGAATCAAATCCTTTGGGATTAGATAAATCACTTATTGACTGGAGTAGAAACGGATGGCATCTACCACTAGGGCTGCACCATTATATTTCCTCTAGAACCTAATTAAACTTAACACTGCCTCCTTCCAGAGTTTGGGAGTGATTTGGGACTTCATCATGAACTAGTCAGTGCCCCAAAGTGTGCACAGATTGCTGTGCACTGTTCTATCTACTCTAACAAGTTGCATACTTTTCAGGAATAACATTCTGTTTTTGTAAGACATCAGACTAAAGTTAGGAATTAAATATTTGTTTACAGCTGGTTGGTTTGTTCTGCATTTTGAAACTGAGACAAAGACTACTCAGGTTTTCTTTCCCTATCTTCCAAAATTTATCCAATTATATCAGATTAGAAATCTTATGATCTACAGCTTATAAAATAGCTAAATCTACAGCTTATAAAGTTAGCAAAAATAAAAAAAGGCACACAAGAATTATAAGTAGTTGGAATATAGCTGGTTAAAGCCTGAGAATACCCAGGAAGTTTAAATGCCAACTAAAGATAGCAAAAATGATAGTATTGAATATTGCTGAGACAACTACACAAATAAATAATTCAGACTGTTTAAAAATCTGTATAAAGAGCTGATGATAAGCAGATTCTGTCACTTGGAGCATTTCAAACAGAATCAGAGATGAAGTGAAGAGAAAATGATCCTGTGATGACCCTCCCATGCTTCAAAATAGTGAAGAAATTCAGTAGACCTAGCTACTCCTTAATGACTATAGATGAGTTGAACTTAGTTTTTCAGTAAGATAATCCTAAAAGGGAATTTAAACTAGTTTTAAAACAGACAATTAGATTTATTTACAGTGAGTGACAAAATTCCTAGACACTTAGATCTTCTCTTAAAAAAACTCCAGCCCTCACCATCCATCATTAACTTTGAAATGCAGCTTTTAGACCACAAGGTTTTAAATAGGTAACCCTAATCTCTATAACTCATTCTAATAGCTTCCATTGATTAAGATATGATTATGGGACAAGGCACTATCATGACCGATTATAGTTATTATTTTTTAACCCTGACAATAGACATGTGAGCTAGGTATCATTTTTTCCTTTTTACAGGTGAGTGAAATGATGCTTAGTAAGATTAAGTAACTTGCTCAAGGTCAAATAGCACATAAATTGTGCAAAGTGTTTAAATGTGTATCTTCTGCCTCCCAGATCAGAAGCCTTACACAGAATTACCCTGACTTATGCAAATTAACAGCACTGCCTTCTTTGACCCTCTTAATTATCTTTGAACCTGTTATAAACAGAGCCTTCTTTATATGAGGGATTAATATAGCCTTTAAATAGAAGGTGTTAAGGGGGAATGAGGAGAATATAATGGCTAAAAGAGTACCATGCAGAACTAAATAATACTTTTCACATAATAACAAATCAGTAAATGTGTGGGTCATTAATAAAACATGATCTATTTCTTATCTAGGTGTTTGTTATTTTACCCTGGTATTAGTTTTAGATAACAATTGAGCTATCAACAAAGTAGACACGGTCTTTCTTATGAAGAAATAGCATTCCATCTATTCATATTAAAGTCATTTCCTGATAGTACAACCATTTCCTGATAGTACAGCTCTATACTGCTCTTCATAAGGATTCTCAGTTCCCATACAGCTGTGTCCTTTGTGAAGCAAGGTGGCAAATTTCCAGGTAAGTTTAAGGTAAACTGTCCCAAATGGTCCCAGGTGGGGAGGACTGTCCTGGGTTTAAATCCAATGCTATGCCCTATCCAGTAGCTATGTGATGATAGCTGGACTCATAGCCAGGTGGACTTCGGTGTCCTCATCTGAAAAAGAGAATACTCATACCTATCTTTGCTGGTGGCTGAAATGTTTAAGTAAGATCGGGGAAGTAAATGCGCCAAGAATGGTCCCTAGCTCACAGAAGTCGTCCAAGAAATATAAATAGAACTGAGCGCTGTCATACAGCCCAGAGCCCCACAGCCT
Source organism: Smutsia gigantea (assembly GCA_032199065.1). Taxonomy (NCBI): domain Eukaryota; kingdom Metazoa; phylum Chordata; class Mammalia; order Pholidota; family Manidae; genus Smutsia; species Smutsia gigantea. The sequence goes on from JAVSCE010018805.1 coordinate 22,981, forward strand.
CAGGACATATGTTCTCCACAGATCAGTCCTTTGCCAGACACAACAATTAACTACATCACAAACAATGTGGAAACTCTTCACCCATTCATCTTCTTCTTTAGGTCCCTTTCCCAATACTCTGCAACAAGTTGAAGTAGAAGTCATAAGAAATGACATATGTAACCACATTAATGTATATGGTGGTGCTGTATCACGAGGAATGATATGTGCTGGATTCTTGACAGGAAAACTAGACGCCTGTGAGGTAAGAACAGACTCAAATCCACAAAAATCAAGCTGTTGAATAGAGATGGCCTTACTGACCACAGACCAATGTCACTTCATGTGACTCCATAAAATTAGTGGTGGAGGAGAGTGTGTAAAAAGAGTGGGAGAATCATAATAGATGCTCCTTGTTTAACAGCGTTGTATGTTCAGAGCCACACATAAAAAAAATGGCATTGGCTGCAAATCAGGACTCCAATTAGAGAAAAGGACTGAAAGCAGATAGTAGAAACCAAGCCAGGAAGCCACATAATCTTTGCTTCAAGTCACAATGATAACAAATTGTAAGGCACTGCGGGATGGGATCTGCAGATGTCTCCAGGCCATAGCATCACCTGACCAGTGTTGACACCTTTGATCTTTAACACTGTAGATCCAGATAGAGTTACACTATTATGAAAAAAAACAGATAATCTACACTTATTCATATTAAAGTATTACCTTAGAGTATATCCAAAGCTAATTAAATAAATAACATTTTTCCCCAAATCATACAAAAGTTTAATTTTAAGCATTAAGCTTAATGAGAATATCAGTTTTAAAGTCTGGCTATTTAAGGGACAAAAGATAAATAACAAAAATAATAAAGATCTTAACTATAACTTTTGGGTCCAACTGTTAGCAGCTCTGGAAGGATTAGGAGTTGCTTTGCGAATCTGACACATACATGTGCTTTTCTTATATGCAAAGGTGCCACTATGGATCTGCCACTGGCTGTCTGCATGTGATGTAATAAACATTCATTTATTCATTCAAATTTTTCTGTGAATTGCAAAGTATGGTGTGAATTACTGAAGGAAACACAAACATTACAAAAGTCCACAATGAATTGACAAACTGATGATATAGCACACAAGTAACCAAAATGAACAAAAACTAGGATTTGGCTACATGTTCTGAAATAAAAGATCTCCTTCCACTAACTTTACTTCCTGAGGAGAAGCAGAAATAACATGGATGGATACAACTGGATCATTTGGCTTTCAGGCAGGAACATAAAACGAATCTATATAGGAGCAGAGGTTCTCTTTCCACTGGTCCATGGGCCCTTGCTTTTCATCACTGACGCAGTAAAATACTAGCACCTAAATTAGAATGTGGGCCTATGGAAAGGAGCTGAGGAGGATTGCTTTTGGCAGACTGAGTTTTCATACTGTCTACTGAGGACTAGAGTGTATTAGGAAGCATGAAAGGAGAAGGGGAGGGAAGAGAGCCAGAGGTGCAAGACTCTTGGACCCCAGGCCTTCTTCAAAAGGGTCCTTTTTCTTAGTGCTTTCCACATAATGCTTCTTTTGAATGAATAGGTTAATTGCTAAAAGATAAATATGAAAATCATTTGTCTAAACCTTGGGTTAAAGATATCAGGGAAGTCCTCATGATTCACACACACTTCAAACCATTTTGCTCAGGCCAGAGATTCCACCTTAGTTTGGAAGCAAATCTTTTCAGTAATAAAGAGTGCATATTTGGTGGGAGTGACCTTTGCGGATATTCCTCCTCTCGAACCCGTCACTGCACAGTGATGCAGAATCCAGGATACCTTCCTATCAACTGGTGTGAGTGGAACAAAGTGTGATTCAAATTCAAAGCTAAAGACTATTTTTCGCTAACAGAGGAGAGGCTTTGAGCAGGAGGCAACATTCATGGGTCTGCAGGTCATCATTTACGTGAGAACTGGATGCTGGGATGTAGGTTCAGTTTGCGCTTTCTCTTTAGATAGAGCAAAAATAAAGATAGAACTGAAACTTTAGCTTTAGTCACACCACCTTCTCGATGAGGATATTAACAGAGATAAGCAGAAATACTAAGATAAAAACAAATAATTAGTAATAAACGCAGTTATCATAGTAATACTAATGGTAAGTAAAAACAGAATTAGTTTTCACACTTCAATTCAAAATATGAATTTGTTAGACATTCAGATGCTAATTAACTCACATTTCTGACACCCCTTTATTTATTACATTACAATATTCATTTTTTCTTCCCCAGGGTGATTCTGGAGGACCTCTGGTTATAGCACATGATGGAAACATTTGGTATCTTATTGGAATAGTAAGCTGGGGAATAGACTGTGGAAAAGAAAACAAGCCCGGACTTTATACCAAAGTGACTCTTTATCGGGACTGGATTAAATCTAAAACTAACATCTAATGCAACAACTACGTTTTTATCGAAAATGTGAATGTCATGTGTAGTCTCTAGTACACATTGCCATGTTTATTGTCAGCAAGTTCAAGATATAAATAAGTGTGACCTGACAACCCTCCCCTTTAACATAAGGAAAGCAAGCTTTCTTTCTCATCATCTGTAGTGTTTTACTAACCATGAGTATACACTATCTCCTGTCAACTACACAAAGATCTGCCATCACTGCTATGTGTCTGATTACCTCCTTGCTCATCTTTCTGTCCCTACCAGAATAATCCAGTAAAATCAGAAAGACCAACTCACTAAGCATTTTCTATTTTCCCTGACAGAGAATGCTGCTCTTCCTTGACTCCACAGTTTTTATCTTCCTCATCAAATGATGCTTGTTAGGAATCTGTAGGTCCACTGTACTGGACAAAACAAAATAACTAGTTTTAGCCAATGCTGGATGGCCTTCCAGACAAATGATGGAGGGCAGCAGACATGAGTCAAGGACTTAAGAGATGGCACTACTCTGAGTCCTTTCCTCCTTTGCCCTCACATGTACAGTTAACCTCTCTTTGAAACTTGAAAAAACGTTCACGTTTACATTTACCCCCAATAGTGCAGATTTTAAACTCTTTAAACAATTACACTAATGTTTACTTTGCAACAATGAATAAATCCTTAGATCAGACAGCAGGAGAACTGGAAGCACTGCCTAGGACAGAATTCTTTTCTACACTATGTAAAAATGCTTCTTGGTATCAGAAAATAAAGGCAAAATTTCTGGGCCTTCATATTAGGTGGAAATGATAAGAGGCAAGGACTCAATGAGAAGTAGCTACTTTCTATCTCTAAAAATGAGAGTAGTTCCAATCCTGGTGTAAATTTACTTTTCAGTTGTTTTATTATTTCTTAATGCATTTTATTTTCTAAACAGTGTTATTTTCAATCAACTTCAGAACAATTAAGGAACCCACAATATGTGATAACAATATAAATTAGGTATTTTTAAATGACTTACATCAAAAACCAATATAAATTTAGACATTCATAAACAATCTGATACAAGATTTGGGGAAAGACCTATTGTATAATATTAAAATTTACTTTTAAGAAACAAATGCCATTCTTTGAAGAACAGTATTACAGAGAATATTCAAATAATCTAGAAAGCATCTTTGGAATGGTTTAATTTTTATATAATACTTATTTTCATATGTATTTAAAGGCATATTTTGTGGCACTATGTATGACTATGGACTGATGTGCGACAAAACTCAAGCTTTTTTCTTTGCTCCTCCATTTTTATGATTAATTTGGCTAATGAAAAAGCAGCTGTGCTAAGGATTTTCTTTTGAGTTTTATATCAAGTAAGAGTCTCTCTTGCCATACATAAATAATATTATATTGTATACATTAAAATATATTTATAACAATATTCAAACTCATTCTCTTAGAATCATCAGTATACTGCAGGGTTTCTCAAGCTTAGCATTATTGATATTTTGTCAGAAATAATGTTTTGTTGAGGGGAGAAGGCAGCAGCTCTCCTGGGAACTGTGGAATGCCCAGCAACATTCCTTGTGTCCGCATGCTAGGTGACCGGAGTAACCCTCATCAAGCTGTGACAATCAGAAATGTCTCCAGACATTGCCGGATGTCCTTTTGGGGGCAAAATCACCCCTAGCTGAGAACATCTGCCACGGGATCAATAATCAGAGGAGAAAAGTCACTGCTAAAAATCTTGCCCCCACCATCTCCTTACATGGGTTTGGGAACATCTTCCTTCTCCTTCTTTTTATAAAGCTGATGCATTAAAAATGCTAAATGATCATCTGTTATGATCATGCTCCTATCTAAACAATCCTAGCCAAATTAAGATCATCTGGAAACCGAAGCTGGTTGGAAGAAGGAAGCTGTTTATATATATCCATGTAGATCCATGATAGATAGATCTCAATGGATCTATACAGAAAGAGGTCTGTATAGATCTATATCAAGAGATTTTTCAAATACATAAATCCTCCATAATCATACCATATAATACTCCACTTAATATTCTCAGAATGCCTAAATAGATACTGCTTGGAAAGAGATTTATGTATTCAGCTGAGACAGAATGGTGCAGCCTATCACCTACTAACACTGCAGAGTGGAAATGGAAAGTCACACAGCATCCCTATGCACTAAAAGCAGCAGTGGCCAATGTGATAGCCACTAGCCAGATGGGATTATTTAGATTTGAATTAATTAAAACTAAATGCAACTAAAATTAATTTCTTCAGTCATACTAATCACATATCTAATACAAAATAGCCACATGTGGCTAGAGCCTACCGTATTGGCCAACAGAGATATCCATCATTTCCACCATTGCAGAAAGTTCTATGGACATCACTGACCTAGAGTATTCTATGCAACTACTTAATTAATCACTCTTTCATCTACCAAATATTTATTGAACCTCTATGTTTCAGACACTGGGTATTCTAGACATTCAGTATACAATTATGTATAAAACTAGGTCTCATTCTCAAGACCTCATTTTTGGTAACTGCTACCCAAAGTAGTAGACACTTTGGAGAATGTGGCCGGCTGCACGTAGCATGGCCATTTTTAGACTTTCCCTCGTCCAGTGTCACTGGTCCACTAGTAGAGAGGGGAATCTCCATATGAGCCATAGCAGGCCCACCAGACACCCACAGGCAGCTTGAAGTGGTAACAAATATGTTGTCAACATTCCTTAGACAAAGATCCCAAAACTGCCTCAATTAATGATATATTAAAGAATCAAAAACAGTCTTTTTCTGCATTTAACTCAAGAGAGAATTTCTTATAACCCAGAAAGATATATTTATGATAACCAAACAAAAAAGGAATAAATAATAAAGGAGCATCAGAGTGACTTAGACAGATTAAAAATATCAAATGATATTTTAAGCAAGAAGCCAACTCAAATAAAACAAGAGTTGGATTGTGTAATCCTTTAATGTCTTTTTACTGTAGATAAGTCCAGAAAACGTACAACAGATCACGGTGACCTAAACCTGTATTCATTAAACACTGTAAGAAAGGCACTAGGGAATTTGTGTGTGACTATGCTGCCATCTCCTGGTCCGTGCTATCTTTAACAGATACTTTATTGTAACTTCACATCAACCTATAAAGTCACACGAGCCGTTTTCCAACAAAGTGTAATACAAAGAAAAATCCGGCAATCTTTCTACAATATTCCCCCAAGGAAATCAGAGTTTAAAGTTTTGCATATCTTTTCACATTTTTCTGTTCATACAAACAAACAAATCTATCTGTTCACTTACAAAGGGCTTACTCACTTTTTCTTCTTTTTCAAAAATGGCATGAGTATGTATCAAGATGCTCACTAATTCTTAAGGTTCCTTCAGTGCACAGTCTCCTTCCTCCCTTCTCAGGCCCAGCACATTCCTAGCTGGGCTGATCCGGCTGTCAGCTGAGGAGGTGGGAATATCTCTTGAGGAGGCACCTGTGGCCTCATGGGGGAAATGGTCTGCAGCAACTGTCAGCAGGGGAGAAGGGCAGGCTCCTTCTAAGGAGTGAGGACTACTTCTACAAATTCTCAGGGTTCAGGGGACCTGAAGAACCAGCATCCTAAAGGATATCTATCCACTTGTCTCCATCTTACATTTCAAGATCCTAGGATTTTTTCCCATCACAGCCCTGAACTAAGTACAGCTTTGACTAAGCATTCAAAATGTGGGACTCTATTAGATCTCCAGCCTGCTGCTTAGCTATGTCTTCCCTATCTCTGTAGGAGATCAGGGCCTCTGCATCTGACCCTCACACTTAGCCTTTACCTGACTGTAAATGTCCCTCAGTTTCTCCTGATCCATATGCAGGGCAGCACTGCCATTTAGCAGTAACCAGCCCCCTCCACTGCCTAGTAGCCTCTCTTCCTTATCCTTCAATCACCTGAACCTTCATACGTGCAGTGGTGTCCCCTCTCCCAGGAAGTTTTCCCAGGTCACTGCTGGAGAAGTCTTTGGCAAATTAGCTATCACCTTATGCTAGGTGATACCTGTGGCCTGCATGGCACTCAGGGTGGTGTCTTCTTCTGACAGAAAGTGAGGGTGGTCCCTAACTGTCTCAGACCACTCAATCAGACCTCAAAATGGGATTTGAGAAGAAAAAGATTTATTGGGGGATTTCTATGAAGAAAATAGGACACATGCTGGAAGAGCCAAAGAGACCCTTCAGAATGCAGGTCAAGTCTGACCCTTGTGCAGTAGGAAAGGAAGGGAGAGGTTAGACAGGAAGAGTCTCACAGCAGTGAAGCACCAAGAAAATTTGGCCAAGTCTATGAGGAGTCCTCAAGTCAGTTACTTATTAGAGGAGTCCCACATCTCCCACAACTAGGCCTGATGTAACAACCTTGCTGCACTTGTTGGCAGGCTGGACCCATGTAGGATGCATGGCCTCAGCGTGAGGGCAGGGGTGGGCTCAGAGCACAGCACCTGGGACCATCTGTCAATTGTATTCTCCGAAGTAGGAGATCTGAGAGGCACGTTTTCATGGTCACCACAACCATAGGTCCCTGTCCAAACCTATGCACAAAGGTAGACTCCAAAAATGGATTAGACACATAAGTGAGAAGGGAAAAAATGATGTTAATACAAAGAAAAACTAAGTCTATCTTTGTAACCAAGGATGAGGAATATATTGTTAAAGAGTATTAACCATAAGTCAAAAAATTCAAAATACATTTGAATATTCACTGCTTCTGTTAGGTAATAATACTATGAATAGATAGAAAAAGATATTTAAAATGTCTAAAACTGAAAAAGTAGTGATACTAGATTATATAAAACACTACTGCAAGTCAAGAAAAAGAACAATCTCAGAAGAAATATGAACAAAAGATATGAAAGAGTAATTTACAGAAAAGAAACCCATAAATCTAGCAAGCACATAAAACACATGCTCCAATAATTAGCATTAAGAGAAATACAATTAAAATAAAAGTAAGTCATCACTTTACCTCATATAGACAGGTGGAAGAGTGGCAAGTGTAGGCGAGGGTTATAGACTTGGACTGCTGGTGTTGGCAGCCAATTTTAGTTAAATTATGTATACACATATCTTATGACCCCAAAATTCTATGATGTTCCATATCATTCACAAAGTCATTTTTAAAATGTATCCCAGTACATTTTCTTCATATTAGATCAGGTGGAAAAGTTTTAAGTTTCCCATATCATTTCAAGTACAAACCACAAATCAAAAACACAGGAACTTTTCATTTGACTGTTTAGCTATGAGAACAGAAGATGTATGGCAGAAGGAAAAACATGTTCTTAAGTAATGCCAATCTTCAAAGTATTCAGAATCAAAGACCCATCTCTAATAGTTGAAGGAAGAGTCTTCTCAGCTTGAATAAACTTCTAGAGCTTGTTAGGGTAAGCAGCAAAGGAGTACTCTAGCATTCTATGCAAAATAACCAACATAGATTTTATCTCTCAGAGGGACAGGTGGTAGAAAGAGAAAGATTTTGTACAACAATCTTTTAATTTAAATAGATTCTCATATTATCATGTTTGTAACTAACTGCGCTAACTGGCAACTTTTATTGAAATAGGTACTTCAAGAAATTGCCCTCTTTTTGTTCTATTTGATTAAAAGTGTGGACAGTACAATAGCTATACCTATGATACTCTTAGATAATTCTCCAAGCCACAGCCTTTCTTTTGCATGGAACAGTATAAACAGTCTCCTCCTGAGACCTCCAAGACAATAGCTTTCACAAATAGCGTCTCTCAGGAGACAGAGATGCTGAGTAAGTGTGATCCGAGGTTTGCCGTGCTGACTGCAACCTGGACTGCTTCACTGGGTTCATTTCATGGATTTTATCTTCAGCATAAATTCAGTTAGAAAAAATGGTTTCCGCTGCTTCATGGGCACACATGCCCCTGCCAAATAACTGTGGTAATTTGTTGTTTTAGGAAGACGTTTGTTGTATTTTGTGGCCCAGGTCAATAGCTAAGTGAGGAGAGATAGGGCACAGATTCTTATACAAATGGGCAGGACATTTTGAAAAGAATAATGCCGGTTGTGACAATTTAACGGGGGCAGGAGACCCAGGAATGGATGGAAGGGAATTAGAGAGTAATGTTTTGTTTGGATTTATTGAATTGGAGGTATAGTAACAGATTCACATAGAACTATTCCAGGAGCCAGAACTTAAGTGTAGGATAATTGTAATAAATGTTTAAAGAGAGTTGTGGGTCAAATGCATATACGTGGTATTTGAATCTGTAGCAATGAATTAGAAAACATAGGAGACAAACTTCATGATATTGAATTTATCAATAGTTTCCTTGAGATGACACCAAAAGAAAAAATAGTTAAATTGGACTACATCAAAATTTAAAACTTCTGTGTATTAGAGGACACTACCAACATAGTGAAAAGGCAACCTATGGAATGGCAGAAAATATTTGCAAAGCATAAATCTGATAAGGGACTAATAGAAAACATAAAGAAGTTCTACAACTCAACAACTAAAAAACACACAACCAATTTAAAAAATGGGCAAAGTACTTGAATAGATGTTTTTCCAAAGAGGATATACATATGGCAATAAGCACATGATATGAACTTCAACATCACTAATCACTAGGCAAATGCAAATCAAAAGCACAGTGAGATACCACTTCACACCCATTAAGATAAGGAAAAAAAATCAAGTGTGTGTATGTGGAGAAATTGGAACCCTTGCACATTGCTGGTGGGAATATAAACTGGTACAACTGCTATGGAAAGTGGCATGGCAGCGTCTTAGTCCTTTTTGGCTGCTATAACAAAAATACCATGGACTTCAACCACAAACAGTTATTTCTAACAGTTATGGAGGCTTGGAAGTCCAGGATCAAGGCACCAGCAAATCTGATATCGGGTCAGAGCCTGCTACCTGGCTCATACATGGCCGTCTTTTTGCTTTGTCCTCACATGGCAAATGAGGGGAAGGAAGTCTGGGGTGTCTTTTCCTAGGGCACTAATCCCATTCATGAGGGATGTACCCTCATAACTAATCACCCCCCAAAGAACCTACTGCCTAATGGGAGTTAGCTTTTTAACATATGGATTTTTTTCCTTTTTTTTTAGGAATATTAACCTTGTTTATTTTGTCAAGGAGGGAAATTAAAAGGGAAAAAAAACTTACTATTTAGAATCACTTTCATTTCATATAACAAAGGACATGCTAACATTTTAAAAATAAGAAGGGTATAATCTCAGAATAAAGACAGTATTTCCCAAATAAAGACTTTTTATTAAAGGCCTGTGAAGATTTCCTCCTTCCTTCCTTCCTTTCTTTTACATTACATCCCATGACTTATTTATTTTATAACTGGAAGTTTGTACCTCTTGATCCCCTTCACCTATTTCACCTACACCACCCCCAATCCTCCTCCCCTCTGGCAATAACCAATCTGTTCTCAGTCTCTGTGAGTTTTATTTTGCTTGTTCATTTGTTTTGTTTTTTAGATTCCATATATAAGTGAAATCATACATATTTGCCTTTCTCTGTCTGACATTTCATTTAGCATAATACTCTCATACATCTATATTGTTGCAAATGACAAGATTTCATTCTTTTTTATGGTAGAGTAATATTCCTGTGTGTGTGTGTGTGTGTGTGTGTGTGTGTGTGTGTGTGTGTGTGTGTATAAGACATCTATATGTGTTTTCTCATTCATCCATCCAAACAACACACCACTTAGGTTGTTTCCATACCTTGGCTATTGTAAATAGTACCACAATAAACATGAGGGTGCATATCTTTTTGAATTAGTGTTTTTGTTTTCTTCAGATAAGTACTCAGAAGTGGCATTGCTGGATCATATGTTCTATTTTTAGCTGTTCAAAGAACCTCCATACTGTTTTCCATAGTGGTCCACTACTTTACATTCCACCAAGAGTGCATAACGGGTCCCTTTTCTCCACATTCTTGCTAGCACTTGTTATTTCTTGCCCTTTTAAAACTAGCCATTCTGGCAGGTGTGAGGTGATATCTCATTGTGCTTTTGATTTGCATTTTCCTGATTATTAATGATGTTCAACATATAAATTTTGAGGAGACACAAACATTCAGTTCATAACAGGTGGTTCCTTAGAAAATTAAACATAGAATTAGCATATGAGCCAGCAAGCCTACTGCTGGTTATATACCCAAAAGACTTGAATGGAGGGACAAACATTTGTGCACCTGTGTTCACAGCAGCATTATTCTCAATAGCCAAAAGATTGAAGCAACTCACGGGTCCATTGACAGATGATATACAAAATGTGGTTTATATATACAATGGAATCTTATTCTGCCTTAAAAAAGAAGGAAATTCTGACACGTGCTACAACATGGATGAACCTTGAGGCCATTATGCTAAGTGAAAAAACCACTTTCAAAAAGACATACTCGTGACAACACTTACATGAGGTATCTATAAGGTACTTAGAGACAGAAGTGGAATGGCCAAGGACTGGGGGAAGGAGGAAATGCAGAGCTAATGTGCAGTGGGTACACAGCTTCAGTTTGGGAAGATGAAATAGTTCTGGATATGGATAATGGTGATGGTTGCAGAACAATGTGAATGTACTTAATGCCAAAGAACTTACACTTAAATTTGGTTGAAATGGTAAATTTTGTGGTATGTTTATTATATCATAATAAAGAAAGAGAGAGAGGAGGATAGAAGCAACACAGAGAGAACAGAAAAGACATCCATGTCAAGACTGAGGCAGAGTTTCTAGATAAAAGCCAAAGAACTCCTGGAGCCTCCAGAACTAAAAAAGCCAAGGACGGCTTCTCCCTAGAGCCTTTGGAAGGAGTGTAGCCCTGCTGACAGCTCACTTCAGTCATCTGAGCTTCTGAACAGTGAAAGAATAAATTTCTGTATTTTAAGCCACCAGGTGTTTTGGTAATTTGTTACAGTGGCTCGGGAACCTAATACAGGGAAGTAGGAAGCAAGGTCACCAGCTAAGAGTGTAAATGGAATAGTAAGTAAAGAGGTTTGAGGAGAGAGGAGAGGTGAGAAGTTGCCCAGGCATGTGGGGAAGTAAATGGCTTAGGGATGTATAAAATGACTGCCTACAACTTTAGGAGCCCACTTTAAGACAATGGACAGGAATTTCAAATTAAATCAATCATTCTGCGTGTTCTTCTATAGGCCTGATTATCTGCAAAAACGTACAGGTGAAGAATCATGGAAACTTGGACTTATCCGAGGTTACCTTTCCATCAAGAGAGTGCAAAGGGAAAGAGAAGTAAAGGAATTAATGATATATGTAAGGAAGTGATTTTAATGATTGTTGTTTTTTCTTAACTGCTCTAATCTCCAAGTATCTAAAATATGCCGTGGCACATCACAAGAACTGACCAAATATCTGTTTAATGAATTACTGGATGCCATGATGCTTAAACATATTAGGCTTCTCTGAAATAACCATAACAGAACCATCTCAGCTGCTATGTGCAAGGACTCCTAAGCTAAGTGATGGTTTCCACCTGTTTATATCCAACATGAACACTCTATTGTTTGTCATCTGTATCAGTAATTCCTCCTTAGAGAAAGGACAAAAATATCAGTTGAGGAAAACTATCATTCAGAGAAATATCTTCTGTCTCACTGAAGAAAGGTGTATTGCTACTGGCCCATGATACGATCTTCCTGCACTGCGACAGTTTTCATCATAACAGCACCCTACCATAAGGCAATAGCAAAGCAGCAGCATGCCAATTAAATTACGTTGACAAACATATTTTTTAGTACTTGAAGGAGTATTTTCTTCTAGAAAATCCAACTTTAAAAGTATAAATTTGAGCAAGGACAACTCCACAATTTTTTGATATAGTGATTTACGGAGATCTACTCAAGTAGATGCCTAAAGTGAAACAAAAAAATTTCAGCCATATTAAAAATGTGATTGCTGACAATTATAATAGTTAACATTTTTGTTCCCATCACATCAGGCAAACTAGGTTGGGAATTGCAGCTGTTTGAGGTGGAATAACATAGAAGACAGACTAGAATAGTAGGCAAGGACTACTAGTCCCGACCCTCAAATTTAGTAATCAGCTACTGATGGGGGAAATAATAAAACTCTTTTGAGAAGAATATCAAGCATCTGTCATATAGTAGATCTAATTGATAAAAATCAGGGCCTTTGGAGTCAGAGACAAGTAGGGGGAAAATGCTGTCTCTACCACTTTCTGATATGAGATTAGGCAAATTATTTAATATCTATGAGCTTCAGTCTCCATTTCTGTAAAATGGGTTAATCCCTACCCCAAAGGGCTGTTGACGGTACATGTAAATCATTGACAGCAATGTCTGGCTCACTTGATAAGCACTATTTGCAATTCCTATAATCTTTTTAAATTGTTTTTCTATTTTGATTATATATTTGTACCAAGGCATAATTTACAAATCAGTAAAATTCATCCTTTTTAGTGAATAGTTTTATGATTTTTTGATAAAACATACAGCCTTTTAACCACCATCATAAAACAGAACATTTTCATTAAACCCAAAACTCCCTTTTGTGAACGTCTCCCAGCCACCACCTGACTCTGGCAACTCTGATCTGGTTTTGTCCTATAGGTTTTGCCTTTTCTAGAATACCCTGTATTAACGGGGTCATGGAATATGTAGCCTTTTGCATCTGGCTTCTATCACTCAGCATAATGCCTCTGAGGTAATCTCATTTAGTTTGCACGTACATTACCATTCTCAGAAAAGAAAAATTACACTCAGAAAGTTATGTAACTTACTCAAAACTGTAGCTAGGGACATACAAAGTTGTAGTTTTATTTGTTTCAAAGTTGTGTGTTTCTTGTTTGCTATGCCATACTGTCTTTCATTAGCCAGTAGCTTGTAATCTCCCACTATTAATTCTGGAATTTACCTTCCTACCCTGCCATTTAGTCCTCTATCCTCCTACAAACAAAGACCTGGAAAGCTAAGAAACTAGATGATATCAGGACCAATAGAGGGGTTCTGAGCAAACTTCTTGCCATGTTCTGCCACACTGCCATTCAGGGCAGTCACCATTTTATCTTAATTCAGTTTATGATTCATTTCTTATATATACCAGATAATATAGGTAGCATTTTACATGTACTGTTTCATTTAATTCCTAAAACAGTCTGGAAAGCTATTGTTAATTCAGTGTCCAGATGAGGAAGCTAAGATGCAGAAGAGCCAGGAACAGTCATGTGGGGGAGCCAGGATTTACAGACAGATGTATTTTCTCCAAAGTCAGGGCTCTGTCTGCCAGGCCTCTGCTACCCACATACGCAACTGCCATTTGTTACTAGATAGTGTGCCAAGCAGTCACCATGTCATTATTTTCTCATGAAAGTCCTGCACATAAATGACATCAGCTCATTCCATATAGGAGTAAACTGATGCTCAAAGGCTTCAAGTAGCCTGTCCAAGTTCATGTAACCACCAGGGAGTCAGAATTCCATTCTAACTCCATGCCCCTTTTCACTGGTCCATGAAGCACTGTATCAGGAAAAAGGTATGAAAAAGGAGGAAGGGAAGGGAAGGCAAGACTGCAACTATGTGTGCTCCTTGCATACTTCAATAGAATGAGCTTCACAACATGTTTCTCTGTTAAATAGTAAGAAACCATATACAAATAAACTAAAGTCCTAATACACTTAGTATTTCTGTAGTGCTGCCACTGCACAAGATACTATTCTAAGCATTTTACATATATTAACACATTTACATTTTCAAAAAAACCTACCAGGTAGTCACTAGTATTGCCGTATTTTACAGACATGGAAACCGCTAAGATGTGAACGCCGGCACTCTGACTTTAGGTCTATGCACGTAAAGCACCGTGTGGTACTGCCTGAGGTGACTTCAAATGTGCTTTCCTTAAGTGTTAGAAGCAAGGACTGCTGAAAACTTTTATTTAAAGTAGTGTTTCCCTTTAAACTGGGTACCATCTGAATGTAAGAATATAATCAAGGCTAAACACTAAGTACATTCATACTTCATAAAACTTTTAAAAAGAATAAAGTAGATCTGTGTCTCCCAAAATGGAAAGATCTTCAGAATATTAACTGAAGAAAAACCAAATTGTACAACTTTATGTATAACATGACACTGTTTAATATTCATAGATGATTTCTATGGAAATGTATGTATAAATGTGCCTCTGTGTGTGTGTAAATGCTTAGTGTCTCCTACGACAAGATGAACCCTAAAAACACTAGCTGCTTCTGAAGAAAAAGGAACCACGGCAAGATATGGCCAAACAGAGCTTCAGCCTCATTTCTAATGTTTCAGTATTCATGCTAATTGAAAAATTACTGAAATTATTACTTGTTTTCCTGATCTTGTTTTCTTCATTCTGATAAATGTCTCAAGTCTGTCTCTCTCTCTCTGTATATATACATATATGTAAAATCTCTCCATACATATCTATCTATATACATGTACACATATGGAGAGAGATAATATATGTGTAATATACATATTACATAAAAATAAATTGTAATATATATTTATTAGATTAAGTCATTTGGGGAAAAACCTGGTTTGATATGAATTTATTTGTATGTAGTCTCAGAAGTAGGTACTTTTTAAAAGAAAAATGATTATATATTAATAAATTCACTACTTCCTGTGAAACATGGAGACAGCTGTCATTAAACAAAAAGTTAAGGAGTATTTCTGGAGTGAAATCATAAATCTAGTTTTTAAGAATATCTGATTTTATTGTGAATTTTTGTGAAGATTTCTTTCAAATATATGTATAATCTTTAAACTCTTAATCCTAGTACATTCCTAACATATTTCTCATTAAAATCCTCACAACCAGTTTCTTCACCTTTAATACAATTAGTCAATACCAAAAAAATATTGTTTTCTTGTTTGGACTACACTATCTCTGGGCTGTTTTTTTCAAGCTATTCTATGGGTTGAGGCTTCTCTGTTCAGACTTGTCAAACAAGTTTCATTTCAACTACTTATAATTTGTTTCCTTATTTCTACCAGCCGTAGTCTTCTAATATATGTAGAGATGTCACATAGTTGAGCAGAAAGTCGTGTTCAGTGGGTGCAGAGCTCCAAGATTACATTCTTCCTCCTGAGGATGACGTATCGGTAAGTTTGGTTTTGTTTCATAAATGGCTTGTTTGCTCTACTCTCTATCAGTGCCTAAATCCCTGGCATGTCAGAGATCTGCCTGTGAGGTGTCCTCAACAGATTCAATTGCAATGGATCTTGTGAAAATTCTGGAATTATTATAGTAGCAGGATTAATTAATCTCTGTGATTGAAATCAATATTGTTGTGTTAGAAAATCAGTGTTAGCATTACTTCATGTTGCCAAGTTCAAGAGTTGGGGTTTTAGAAGAAATTCATGAAAAATGTTATCACTTTGTGATTCTGATTTGGGAAGCGGGACAGGTGTTCACTTGTTTTAATAAAAGCTTCCTTTCAGCAGTTTGACTAAATTTAGCTTCTACAGCACTTTCTCCTCAGCTGCTTTTCCTTACACATTGTCATCAGTCCCTGGGAACTAATGCAGGTTGGGAGGACAACTGCTACAGAGACACTTGCCCACATCATAGAAATCACAGGACTCCTTGGCCAAGAAAACAGTAGGTCCAGATTGGGGAAATCATGTCTGCTCTAAAAGTTTCCCTATTAAATATTACAGAAAAAAGAAAACTATGTATTACTTCAAGTTTTTCCTTCCAAATGGGGGTGGAAAGGAGAGGAAAATGCATGCAAAGGAGAGGAAAAACACCCGTGATGACAATAATACTTCACCACTGCTTAGATTCATGACATTTTCAAAACCCTTTTACATATGGGATTTCATTTAACAGTCAGGACACCCTTGTGAGATCTTCATAACAGGCATCATTAACTCCCATTTTAAAGTGAAAAATCTTAGGGAAACAAATTAAGGGACTTTTTTGGGTTGACAGAGTTGAGTTGTGTGATGTCAGAATCAGAGAGCTGTCATCTGCAGCTCCTGAAATCCAGTCTTCTTGGACTCTTGAAGTGTCTCTAGGTGGCAAGGATTCCACCTGCTGAATTTCAGAAATGAGAGTTGGACACTAGATCAGCCACTAACTGAACTTTGCTGGGCTTCCTTCCCCATTAATGAAATGTACATTTGTATCAGTTCTTTAATGAGCACATAATAATTCTCAAAGGGTCCCTGAGGTCCTTAGACAGCATTTACAATGCTACACACATACTGGCACTCCATAAATATTTGTTGAACAAATGAATGAGAAAATGTAAATGTAAATGAATAAATAAATGTAAATGTCTAACATATGTGTAGCTTATTAAAATTCACTGAATTTGAAAATGAAAATGCATATTCCATGTTTATGGAAATCATGATATTATAAAACAGTAGTTCCAACCTTTCATATTTCACATTCCCCAAATTACTCTGTTAAAAATATAAAATCTTATATCAAATATCAATTAAAAATATCAAATCTTATGGACAACAAAAGTCCTCTTTTCTAATGAATATTTATGCGTTTATAGGAATGCTTTCAGTTTAAGGGAAATAAATTTTTTTTAATGAAAATTCTTTTAATTTAGAGGTAAACTGGACACATTCAGAGTAACAGTTCAACCAGTTAGTTTATCTGCATTGTTACAGAATGATGTATACCTCACAGAAGATTTTTATCACATGATATTTATATATTATTGACATTAACTTTCAAAGAAAAATTGCTTTTAATTTTGAAATTCAACTTCTGCAAATTTATCCTAAGGATACTTTGCAAGTGAGCAAAGGTCAACAATGTTCACTGCAGCATCTTTTGTAAGGTAAGACAACCCAAATGTCCACTGACAGGAGACTAATTAAATCCATTTTGGCACATTAATTAATACAGTAAAATAATATGTAGCTACTAAAAAAAATAAAGCAGACTTCACACTAATACGAATAAATGTTCAGGATATATTGTGAAGTGAAAAAAAGGAGAAACAACAGGTTATATAGCAGAAATTTATATAGTGATCGCATTTCAATTTTTTAAAATGTTCATTCATACTTAGTACTATTTCATAGGACTGTTTTGAGAATTAAATCAGTTAATATATGTTAAGTACTTCAAACAATGCCGGGCAATATTAAGTGCTCAATAAATAATAGCCTTGTTTTCCACTATTATCCCCATTTTATAGATGAAGAAATAGGTGCAAACAGTGGAGTAGTATTGGAGTTCAGTGCCAACGTCCATGACAGTTGTTGGTAAGAGGACAGTGGGGAACACTAATGTTTATGGCTTCTTTAAGATAAATTCATGAAATACTAATGCAGGGTTTGGAGGATTTGCAAGAGATGGCAGGTCACACTAATAGGCAGACTTAAGGACTAAGGCAAAACAAATGCTTAATAATTACTATGACACCCTATGTCTCACCTACAATATTTCTACACTATGGTCTACAGTCATGCACACCATTCTTACTTCTCTGTTACCAAGAAACACAATATGAAAGTCTTCTCAAAATACATTTGATCCACATCTTTGTTGTTTCTGCTATATGGAACTTTGGATCTCTCCTCTGAGTTTTGTGACTCTTTCTCTACATTTCAGAGATAGTCTTTAATGTTTCGACTTTGCAGTGAATATCCATTTGCACTTACCTTTAGCAATATCCATTACCCTACTCTTTCCTATAAATATGGAAATTGAGTGATTTGCATGCATTCACCACTTAAAAGCTCAATTATTTCCTATATAAAAGATAAAATATCAAATGACTTCTTCATCTGAGATTGTTGTCCTGTTCCCAGAAGTCTGGCATTTCTCTCTTTCTATAGCTCCTCTCTTCCTATAATTTTCTCTTTATTATCATCCTTTAGAGAAAAAGAATCCCAAGCAAGTCTTTGCAAGCATTCATGTTTTACATTCTGGTTTCATTTTGAATACTAACTTCAATCAACTTGTTAATTTGCCAAGTCCATTTCTTAATGTACTCAAATACTGTATCTTTAGAGTTAAAACCAAAGTAACAAAATAAAATCTCCATGTTACTTATCAATCACTAAACTTTGTATAAATTATCAATTAAAGTTCAGTTCTATTAATTTTCAGCAAACGCATAGTGCTATGTACCACATATGTGCTACATCCTACCATCATATTAGCTCATTTAATTCTCACATGATCTCATGATTAAGTACAATTATTATCTCCATTTTATAGATGAAATAGTAAGTAGCACTACGTCACAGGCTAATGAGTGAAAGAGTTGGGGTTCGAGGCAGTCTGAAACCAGAACCTGAGCTTAAATATTAGGACATCCTGCTTTCCTTCTTTTTGATTACTTTCAAGAGAAAAAGCCTTTTTATTTTCTAATTTAAAATTTGAGTGCCAGTCACTGGGTGGGCCTGTATAGTAATGAATTGAAATCTATATTCATGTCATTCAGATTTAAAGGCTAGTTTATAGCATTCTCTTGTTTTGCTTTCCTTCTTTTTCAGTTGTCTGGTATACAGAGACTAGTATGTCTGTATATAAAATACGAAAGTTGGTGGATATATATATATAAAATACTTAGAAATGAAGGTGATGGGAATTTATGATCAGTATATGGATCCATACTGGATGGTAGTTTATTTGTAATTATTATGGTAATATCTACCATTTATTATCTTTTTACAAAACATGGATCATCCTCCATATATAATCTCATTTATTCTATATATGATCCTCATATGGATTAGCAATTACTCCGTTTTGCAGAAAAAAAAACTTACCCCAGATCACAGAGTTATTGAACTTTAACCTCAAGCTGTCCCCATCCTGTCCCCAATATATTCATAGAGCTGTGCCCCTGACTCATCTTGGTTAATGAACCAGACCCACTCAGGATACAAAAATAATACAAGCAACATCTGAAAAGCATCCTACTAAAAGCTTTCACATTTACTGTCAGAGTGGTGTGGTTATGAATGGGACAGACAGCCTTGAAGTCAGACAGACAAGGCCCTCCCTTCCCTTAACTCTGTAACTTGTGTTGTTTCTCCTCTCTGATCCTCAGTTTCCTAATAAGTATGTGGTGATGATAACGCCTACTCCACCAAGCTGTGGCAACAACTGCATGAGATAACTCATGAAAACTCTGATCCAGAGTAGGAATTTGACATGTGCTAGAGTCCTTCATTTGCTCATTTCATCCCTCACATTTCTGAATTATATTTATCATCATTACTAGCAGGTGGAAAAATTGCCATTCAGAGAGGTTTCACAAACTGCTCAAGATCCATGCTAAGAGTTATAAGTAGGCACTGAGGCCAGTCTTCTGACTCTGTGAGGCAGGGCACATCTGCATCGCCAGGAGGCCTGGGGAAGATCTTCCCAGCAGACCAGACTGAAAGGAATTTTTTAAAAACCTTTGTCTCAGAAAAACTTTGTTTTCCTTTACTATCACACTAACCCTAACCCTATTCTTAACCTGAATCACACTTAAATACTCTACCACCAACTGTGGGTTTTCCCCAAGCAATACGCCAACACCAGCTGGGTATCCCACGGTTCAATTCTGACACTAACTGGAGTCAGCACAGACCTCATAGGTTAAGGGGCTCAGTCCCATGAAGACTGCCCCAGCCTCCACTTCAGATGCCAGTTGCACACAAGTGCAGGTGGTTACCAGTGCTCCTGACTGACTGACTATATATAACCTGGGGCTTCCCACAAACCCCTACTGCAGTTCAGTTAATTTGCTACAGTGGCTCACAGAACTCAGGAAAACAGTTTACCTACCAGATTACCAGCTTATTACAAAGAATATCAAAGGATCTGAATGAACGGCCAAATGAAGAGATACATACAGTGAAGTGCAGAAGGGTCCCCAATGCAGAAGATTCTGTCCTCATAGAGTTGGGGTGCACCACCTTCCCAGCACCAACCCAGAAGCTCTGTGAACCACATACTATTGGGATTCTTATGGAGGCTTCATCACATAGGCATGATCAGTCACTAACTCAGTCTCCAGCCCAACCCACTTCCTGAAGGATGGGGGAGTGGAGCTGAACGTTCCAAGTTTCTAATCATGACTTGGTCTCTCTCGTGACTAGTCCTAATCCTGATGCTATTGAGGAGCCCACCAAAAGTCACTCCAATGGAATAAAAAACACTGCTACCACCCAGAAAATTCCAAGGGATTTAAGAGCTCTCTAGCAGGAACCGGGGTCAAAGACCAAATAGATGTTCTTAGTGCTCTTATCACTTGGGAAATTATAAGGGTTTTAGGAGCTCTGTGCCAGGAACAGGATGGGGGGTGAGGGGTGCAGAGACCAATATATATATTTTGCAGAGATCAAATATATATATATATATATATATATATATATATATATATATATATATTTGCTTTTATTTCACAATATTTAACTCTTATTTTAGTTACCTTAGTGGAAATTCATTATTTGTGCTATTTTAAATATTCATAGGAAAAAAGTTTACAGTGCTTCATTATTTTTAGTCACAGGCCACAGATTGAGGGCAAAGCATTATAGGTTGTACCATAAGTTCCATAAAGGTAGAGACCATGTCTTATTCATCCTTTCCTCCCTAAGCCCTGAATGACTTCTTAAAACATAATAGATGATCAATAAAAGATTGTGGAAAACAAAATTATGTGGATGGATGGATGGACAGATGGATTGACTGTTGATTAGATAGACAAACAAAAGGACAAAGGAGAAATAAGGAATATTGTAATAGCTGATCAATTTTAGAAGTAGTTTGTTAGAACATATTTATGGTATAGGAGGCTGTGACCCAGGCATTTAAATACAAACAATTCACTTGGTACACAGTCATAGCATTCCACCTAGGTCTTAACTTCTAATCTGACACATAATTCACAAACTTTAATAGGTGGGACTACATCTTGTGCCAGAAATATTTAAGACTAAACTAAACACACACACACACTATAACATTTGGTGTTATCTATCTCTTCTAGTAAAGCAATAAGTAAGTTTCTGTATTGTTACTCAATCCCTTACTTCCTTATTAATATTAAGTTGTGCTTGTAAAACATTAGCTCCATTTTATTGTGTCACTCTATGCCACAATGAAACATATATGTTTGTCGGCAAATATAACATTAAAAATATTTTGGGTATTTCTTAACACTGTACCTATCTAAGCTCTCCTCTGTAGGGCGTCTCCAAGATGATCTTAAAACCCAAAATGCTACCGGTACTAAAATCACCTACCATATATACTCTCAAAGTAAAATGCCCATTTTCTCAGCATGGCTAATTTCTATCAAGTGCATAAAAACAGTAACAAAAATAGTGAGAATAGTTTACATTTATATAGTATTTACTATGTGCTGGTCACCTTATATGAATTAAAGCACTTTATCCTCATATAAATCTTATGATGTAGATATTAATTTCATTTCTAGTTTACAAATGGGGGGACTGAAATACGAAAAGGCCAAACACCTTGCCTCACATGGCAAAGCTAGCAAGTGGCAGGACTAGGACTCTCATAGTCTGACTTTAAAGCTTGGGTTCTTAGCATTCGTGCTATCCCATTACCAATTAGAAGTCAGTTCGATCATGTCGCATTCATTTGAACGAATATGACGGTGCTCTACCCCTAATCCAATGTCTAAATTCAACACTATTTAAGAAAGGCTTTGCAGCTATAAGCTAGCACAATAAAACTCTGTCTTGCTAATAATCTGAGGGTGAGAGAGAGCTAAATGCCAGTCATATCCCAGAATACGCAAGAGAAGGCCCTGTGACTGAATCAGAACAGGGAGATCTAGAAGGAATGAGAATCTGAAATTAATTTCACTCATTAGGGTTGGGTAGTTGCTAGAGGAAAGAAAGGGCTACAAGAGTTTGGAGTAAATCCAGCCCAGCAAGCCAGACGTGATAAGCAGTAAGCAACTGTGTCCCAGATGGGAAGTGGCAGGGGGCGGGGTACCCGGCCATGGGGAAGAAGTGCATCTGTGGCCGATCCAGGAAAGGTGTTCTCATTTCCTTGCAGTTCGTGTTTTCCTCTTCCAGTCTCAAAATTCTCAGTTATGCCGCCTTTTTGCCAATGTGCCCACTTTCTAGCACTGGAATCAGTGTAAAGGCATTTCTTCAGACAGATGAAGAAATAGTCCTGTCTTTTTCCTCATTTCCCTTCTCTGAGTCCCCTGAATACAGCTTATTCTGAATCTCATATCATTTTCCACAGAAAAGTTTCTTTGGTCTGGGTTCACAATGGTATTTTATTCAATTTTGCACCTCCCTCTTTGCCCCACCCCTCATTCCCACCTATATGTGGGAGTTAGATACAGAAGGAATATCAGAAGTTTTCTTTGTTTCTTCCTTTTTAACCTCCTGACAAAGTATTCCATGGAGTACCACAATGCTGTAAATACATCTAGAGCCACATTTTCCAAAGTGTTTTCTGTGGAACATTGAAATTTTACAAGATATCAAGAGATGATAGTTTGAAAAAGTACATTTTGCAGCCTTTTATTTAAATGCACTTCAATAAATAGTAACAGGTATGTACTAAGAGTCAGATGCTATATTAGGCACTGGTGTGGTATCAGTGAACAGGATATATACAACACCGAGACAGAAATGCTACACACTTTTATCCCCATATGAAACCATTAAAGGCTCTAACTCTTCTGGAAGTGAGGATCCTATTTAACTTTATTTGGTCCATTTTTTCTAAACCTATTAGAACATGGGAAACCTCCCTTTTCCTCACTACCTGGAATACTTCTTGAGAAACTGATTAATGCTGTATATGACTTTGGGATAAGAGGATCTGTGTATACATAACATCTCAAGAAATAAAACATATAGGGAACATGTAACAGTATAGAAAAAGTGTCAAATAAAAGCCTTCAAAGTTTTCAGACAACCCCAAATCTATTCATTGATTTTTTTTCCCCTAAGTGCTGGCTTCACAGCTCTCCCTTGCTCCCCAACCTGTCCCCAGCATCTGCCTCTGTGGGTACAGGGAGAAAAGAATACTTTTTGAGAGTTTGTGAAAATGTAAGGTCAGTGGAAAGAAAGAAGATGTGAAGGCAAAAGCAAATTCGAGATTTAACCACAATGAAAAGGTTGCCTCTCAGATCAGTAAAACAACCTCCACCTTCAGCTCCTAAAATCCTTCACTTGCTTTCTAACGCTGCTTGAAATTTCACACGTTATTCATCTAGGTTCATAGAAAGCCCATTCTGAAGAAAGGAAAGACCACTCTCAGAATTAAGTTTTATGTCACAGAGAAAAAGTGGTTTCTGTTTCAGACCAGCCAAAGTTAGGCCCTAGCTCTGCATTATTGGCTGTGCAAACTGAGCACATCATTCACCTGTTAAATGAAGATAATTCTACTCAACAAAAGCGTCTGAAGGACGCAACGTAACAATATATCAACAATTACAAAGGCAGCACTTACTACCCAGTAGCTCTTGTTCAAATCACTCTTATTATTAAATGGTCATTCTAAAATAGTCACAGAGCACCCAGATATTCACATCTGGAATATACTAAGTCATCACAAAAGGTTGCTTTTCTGTAACAAGTGACTTGAGTTTCGCAGCTCAGGGGACATGATGATTTTCATTGCAAAGGAGAGTTTGGCACTTTGCTTCCCTAAGAGCTTTCCTCCATAGAAGGGCACCAGGTTAGGTAAAGAAGGGAGAAGTTTTCTCCATCAGATGGCTTTTCAGGAATTTAGTTCATTGTACCTTTGTTCAGTTTCATTAGAAGTTAAGGTGACTTATAGGTTAGCCTGGGAAGAGAACCAATAATTTCCTTTTAAACCAGATAGAATATATTAAACTTCAAAAAAAATTGTCTAATAAAGATTTATGGGAACATAACTTGTAAGTTAGCACTTACAAAATAATCAAATACATCTACATTTATATAATGAGCAATATATATACAAGAAAACAGAAAAATTATCCTAAAAAAGGAGAGATTTGGAACTTACAGATAAAATGATAAAGACTTGTGGTGGGCTGTGAAATAAGCCAAAGTTACTGCCCTCAGGGAAGGCCTTTCTAGTAAAAGGAAGATCCTTGTGGAAGAGGGGGTCCGTGATGTTTTTTGCCAACTCAAGTCATCTTTGAACTCACATATATTAAAGTCATCAGCTTAGGGCTTGTTTACTGAGGAAATGAATATCTCGACTATGATCATTAACAACTCATAGTGTTCTATACATTTGGCAAGGTATGTATCTTTCAGTCTGCAAGATTGCAGAAACAAAGTCATAAGATTACTCAAATTATCATCATGTTTTCATTGACATCTTTGGAAAAGCCATGCCATGAATACACCCTTCTAAACGCTGACTAATCAAACTTAATGAAGGTGTAATGGATATGATAAATTGGATTTCACACAGATTATAGGTTGCCTTACTCTGAATAAGTAACATTTGTACTTGCCCTTTCCTTAAAGGAATGCAGAGTGCCAATTATGTCATGATTTGGGATTACTTTTACCTTTTTACCATTTTAATTTCTAAGAGTTCACCTTGCATTCCCCCAAATTATTACTTCGATAAAATATCACTTAGTCATCCTCTAACTGTATGCTTAGCACAGAATTCCCTTTTAATAAACCATTTCTCCACCACCTTCACAGAAATAAGGGATTTAAAATCTCACATGCTTTCTTTGAAGGCTATAGGTTTCTGTTCATTTGCATGAAAGTCATAATAATTTCAATTGTGATAAAATTCTAAGATGACTCACAAGGTGTATAAATTTTCCATCCCCTAGCATATAGATTCCTTCTCCCAGTTACTCAAACACTAATCTAGGTGCTGCTGTGAGGGGATTTTGCAGATATAACTAAGGTGTCAAATCAGTCAAGTTTGAGATAGGGAGATAATCCTTGGTGGGCCTAACTAACTAGGTGACACCTTAAAAAAGGGCTAGGCTCTACCTGGAGAGAGGGATTTGACTGGGGGAAGACTCTCCTTTGCCGCCTTTGAACATGGAGTGGGCATAGGGCAAAGAATTTGGGTGGTACCACAGAGCTGAGGGAGGCCTCTGATAGCCAGCAAGAAACAGGGACTCCAGTTCAGCCTCAAGGAACTGAACTCTGCCTAAAACCTAAGTGAGCCTGGAACAGGACCACAAATGTTAGATGAGAGAGCAGCCCCAACTGACATCTTGATTTCAACATTGTGAGACCCTGAGCAGAGAACTCAGCCAGGCCACAGGCAGAACTGGGATCTAATAAATGGGTGTTGTTTTAAGCTGCTAAACTTGTGGTAATTTGTTACATAACAATAGAAAATTAGTACACCAGTGTTTGTTTTATGGGTATAAGCAAAGCAGGAAAAAAAGGCCTGAGCACAATGGTGCAGCTCTACTTAGAAGCAGGCTAGATTCCCAAGGCTTTATTAAATATATTTCTTTTCAAATCTGAAGTGGTATTATGCAAATCACTGGCAGAAGCTCTCCAGCATGGGAAGGTGATGGTGCATATTTGCATTCATGCCTTGCTTATTTATAATGATAAAAGTTGATACTCAGTTGACAGTTTATTCCTATGGAATTAAGTAGCTAGAGCATTAACCTATGGCTCCTGCAGCTTTGTAATCTGGCACTGTGTACCTTATATATTCCTCAAAGGCTTTCTCAAGAGGAGGAACACTAACTGACAACTTCTCACCCCGTTTGTTGGCCACCATTTCCCCCAAATGCTCCCAGCTCCTTGTATGGAGTCTGGAACAGTGTGTCACTGCGTGCTGAACCTCTCTCCTGCACAGAGTCCCACTCTTCGGTCTGTAACACTGTGAGTTTGTGTGCATCTTGGTGGCGGGGATGTGATCTTCCTGCCGTCTGTTTTCCCCCTTTGTCTGCTCGCAGGAACTGCGCTAGGACAGGAAGAGAGACCAAAGCTTGTGTCTCTCCTTGAGTTCTAACCTCTCTCCTTTGGTCCCTTTTTGATTTGGAATGACTTGGAGACATACTGATAAGATTCTCTGAGAGCATGAATGAGAAAATAAGTGAAGTATGAGTGAATAGATAAATATATAAGTAATAAATCTATTTAAGAATTAAAATGTACTCAATGGAGAGGCAGTCTGGAGCTGAGAAAAATTAGTGTTCTAGAAGTTAGAGGACATGGGTTTGAGATGACTGTTAGTTCTTTTATATTGAAGAAGGCATTTAATCATCTCTGAGGCTCCACTTCATCATCTGAAAAATGTGTTGAATTACACTGGTCTCTAAGTCATCCTTCATGTCCAAATTTAGATTTTAAACCATTTAAGAGTCTAAGTAATGTCACACCCCACGGAGCTTCTGTTTGCTGTTATAGTCTGGCCCTTGGCTGTTGCCCATTAGAGGACATGCTGCCTCATCCCAACTAGAGTTCTAGATTATTTTTTATCAGTCAGTGCACACATTGTCAATATTTTCCATACCAAACAGAAGTCAAGTCTCTCAAGTTCCACAAGGCCTACTGGCCAAATGTAATATTTATGCCCAAACTATCATCTTCTTAACTATGAAAGTCCAAACAGTCTGATTCTTTTATGCTGGCATTTATATATATAATATCTTTATAATCCTAAGAAAAACTTCCTATTAATCAACTAATATTAATTAATAATCTATTTAGTGGAAAACATCATACTAACTCTTGTGGAGGAAATGTGAAAAATATCTTCTGCTCCCCAGGAATTTAGCTTATCAATACACACACACAAAGATAAATTCTAATGAATGAAAGAGATAAATAAAGTTGGCTACAATGACCAGTTGTTGAGAAGGAGCACCAGAAAGTGAGTTAGATGACCCAGGCCCTTTTAAGCTGCTGGTCTATAACAAATCAGGTATCCGCGCTCTCAGCCTTTGTTATTTCATATGTAAGGTTGGTATAATACTGCCTCATTCTCATGGATGTATAAAATCCCTCCTGTGTACCAGGCACTGTATAAGGTCTCAGTGATAAAAAGATGAACAAGACGAGTCCAGCCCATTGAGGAGTTCACAGTTAGGTATAGGTTAATATCCATGCAAACAAATACTTGGTACAATGTGATTAGCACTATTGTTGGTCATAAGGTCATAGAAGAAAAGCAGTTATTTTTTTCCTCCTAAATTATGAACATTTCTTCTAATCCTGATCTTAATATAAAACATATAGCATCACTTTTGAAATATTCTTGCCAAATGAATGTAATCGAACTCTAATCAAACCTTGCGATGGAAATTTAAGCTTAAAGGAAATGAGGCGGATGGAAGAACAAGTTAAATGGTATCACAAGAAAGCATTCAGACGAACCTGGAATGTGAAACATTCTGAAGGACATCTGTCCTGATCTCTTCAACAAGTCAATGTCATTAACAATGAAAAAGGAAGCAGGCTGTTTTGGAATAAAGAGACTTAAAAGAAATAGCAAACAAGGTACTATGTGGTCCTTGATTATGTCTTGATTTGTACAAATACATCTGTACATAGAATAGAGACAATAAAGGAAATTTGAAGATGGATTGAGTAGTAGAAGGTATTGGAGAAATACTGTTAATTTTTAGAAGTATTATGATATTGTGGTTATATTGGAAATATCCTGTTTATAATAATGATTTGGTAAAAGGTCATGAAGTCTTGCTTCACATTAAAATACAACAACAAAAAATGAATGATGCAAAATGGCAAAAATGTTAACAATTTATAAAATGATGTGATGACCATGCAACACTGCTAAGAGAAGACGGGACTGGTCACCACAGAGAGCCACCAGATGCCTCTAGAAACAGAAGTCAGAAGCGAGAGCCTGGATTCCCAGATCCTGATCTTTTTAACAACTCTCCTCATGCCAAGATAACCTTGACCAAAATTGAAGACAAATGTCTTCTCACTGGGACAAGTAAGCCAAAGCAACCTGCTCCTATCCAAGAAGAGCCAGAAAGCCTGTAGCTGTTACAACGTGAGAGTAACTGGTGAATTTTCCTTTTTGCAGAGCAGTAGGATCTGGCACTCGAAGCGGAGGTTTGAAGCCGTGGGTGGCTGTGCTTCTCACTGTGTCGCTGCTGACTGTGGTGGTAGTGGTCATAGGTCTTATGGCTCACTTCTTAGTTTCTGGTAGGTAAAATTATGGTTTTCACCAGGTTTGATTTCATTTCTCTGTAAGGCTTCATTTGCATACATGTAAATCATTTCTTCCCAAAAAGTTTTGTGTTCTTACCAATGAATGTCCATATTCAGAATTTTTTATATATTCAGTCATTTCATAAAAATAACTACTTTATGTCTACTCTATGCAAGTAGTTTTCTGGGTACTTAAAATATAGCATTCAGCAAAGCAGGTCAATTTCTTATTTCCTTGGAGCTAATGATCTAATATTCTTTTGGGAATCTACACAAAGATCAAAAATACTAATTGTCCAAAATTTACTAGTCATCATAATGAACAACTCTAATCATCCATTGCAAATTCAATTGAAAAACTATGATAAATTAGTTATTAAATTAGTTATTAAAATTGGCTCTTTTACTCATCATTTTCTGTCCACTAACATTTTTAGGGCAAAACAAAAGCACATGTCCAATGAAATAATGAATTTTGAAATGATTGGTAATATGACACAATATTATTCCTTATCTTTAGGGGGGGAAAAGTAATCTTTCCAAAATAATATTCAGGGATTATTTTTCTTATTGCCTGATATATTTTTGTATCACACAACAAATGCATTGCAGAATTCTCTTTTTATATTGCATCTTTCTCTGCAAAATGAAAGTGATTTACATTTTTTGACAAATTTCCACAATGTCACTCTCATACAGATGAAGGTGATAATACAACCAGCTCAGGCTGCTTACTTGAATGTTTTATCTGTTGTAACCTTCCTAAGACTGGATGGGGGAGTGAAGATCTAGTAGGGGTTTTATAGAACTTAAGAACATAGTTCTGTGTCCCATATGACTACCCCATGTGTAGTTCATGCCAATAGCAAAAGAGTCTCAGGTCAGTTAATTTGACTGCACAGAAGCCCCTTTACTATGAGGTTTAATAACAACATAGAGTATATAAACAAGTAATTAGGGGGATCAAAAAGCACTAGAGTCCAGAGATGTCCCACCTAGGAGACAACCATCCTGAGATACTTCTTTCCTAGGTCTATAGGTGAGAAACCCATTGCGTCCTCTCTAAGCCAGGCTCCACAAGAAGAGAGGGTGTTTGGGGCTTGCCCCATTTTTTAACTCTTTGTAGCTTTCTTGCCCAACCTCCACTCATCCCCACACCAACCTCCCCGAAGGCATTATTCCCAAGATTACCAAATTCCTCAGGAGTCTCCACTGCTGGGTTTTCCTCCCTTTCCTGATAACCAAGTAAAGATCTGATTGATTCATCCCTGCCACACACTGTTATCACTGCCAACCTCAGACAGTTTTTTCTCTACCTTTCTTGTCATGTCTTAATGTGCCTGGCTTTCCCATAACAATTCAAAATTTCAAGGATGTTCATTTACTCCTACTTCCAGTAGAGTGTAAGTGATATACATTTCACGTCAGCAAGTGGCAATATGATAATTAAATGTCCCAGCTCTAGAGCCACACTTTCTGGGTTTAAACTTGGGCCACTTATTGTATCTATAGCACAGAGCAAGTTACTTAAAACCTCTGTGCCTCCCATCAGTGAAGTGGAAGTGATACTGATCTCAGAGAGCAGGCAGGAGGATCAAATGAATATTAATTAAAGTGTCCAGAATAGTGCTTGGTAAATAGTAGGCACTCAATAAATATCTGCTACTATTAACATAAAACATACATCATTATTTTTATTATATTTTTTATGAAACTAAATTTGAAAGACTCTCAGTCTTATATTCAAGACGTCATATTAGCCCCATCATAGTTGGGCCTCAGATCCTGAAATCTATCCCCAAACCACTTAATTTCCTACTTTTCCTTGTCATCACAGGCCAGAAAAGGGAATATTACCATGGCACATTTAAAATTTCAGATCTAAAAGTCAGCAGTAATTCTGGACAAAACAGCATGTACCAGTTTAAGGATTTACGGGAGATGATGGAAAACTTGGTAAGTCAGATAAAATTCTTTCTTTTACTGAATAATGCAGGTGGAAAGGATTTTGTGGGCCATTTCCCTCATTATTTCTCAAAACATGATTTTCAGACCACATGCATCAGAATCATCTTACAGCGCCCTAGGTCCCCTGTCAGATGTGCTGAATCAGTGTCTGATGGGATGGGCAGGTGGGAATGGGGCAGTAGGAGAATCTGCTTTCTCACAAACTGGGTGATTTTGAGAAGCCACTCTTTCTAACCCAGCCTCCTCATTTAAAGGTACTAGCCTATTGCTCCCCTATTCTACCACAATATTCTCCACGGAAAGCTTAGCCATACCAGAACTGATTATTTGTAAAACCACAGGCTCTTCTTGTAAGACCACATTTTAAGATTTAAAATATTTTTCAAATGTGTGAGAAAAAGAAAGATGATCATAAATGTTCATTTTATCTCACAAACACTAATAAAGATAAAATGCCACACCTATTGTGTAGCATTCAAATGAAATGCTAATGATTTTGTTAAAACTAACATACAGGGCTGCCCCTAGAAGGAAAAAACAAAGCTCAATTGTATCATAGTTTCTGCTCAGGAGACCAGTGAACTCTCACGCAAAAGCAAAGCTCAAGTTAACTTCCTTGACAAGAAAGCACAGAATTATTTTAAAAGGATGGAAATAACAGGTGTATTAGTTTTAGTAGTCAATGAATTTTTTTTTAATTCAAAACATTTCCTTTCTTTCCTAAACCAATTCATTTTTCCAATTAAGTACCACAGAATGAATGGCATATAAACAACAAATTTATTTCTCACAGTCTGGAAGCTGGAAGTCTGAGATCAGGGTAAGCACGGTCAGGTTGTGGTGAGGACCCTCTTTTGCATTGCAGGCTTCAGATTTCTCAGTGTATCCACACATGGGGGAGAACAGAGGGCTGAAGAGCTTTCTGGGGTCCCTGGCCTAAACGCACCAATCTCACTCACAACCTAATCACCTCCCAAAGGCCCAACCTACTAATAATCACATTGAAAGTCAGAATTCCAACCTATGAATTGGATTTAGGGGCAAATATTCAATCCATTGCATCACTTTTTATTTCATTCTGTTTTACTCAGATCCATTTTTAAAGATCTATTTATATTGTCAAAGGTACACCTAAATTCATTACTATTAATTGCTGCATGATGATTCATAGTATACATCTATCCTATTTTACCTCCTGCCCATCATCTCAAGAAATGCTGCACTAAACAACCTCTTACTTATCTACCCCCTCTGGACTCATGCAAGTTCTTCTGGAAGCAGAATTAGTGGGTCATTGGGTGTGCATACATTTAATTTGGTTAATTGGTGTTGGGTTGCTCTTCAGAATGGCTGAATCAGTATGCACTCCCATCTGCAGTGCATGAGGACTCCTATGTCCCCTTTCTTACCAACACTTGGTATTACTTGGCTTTCTAATTTCTGCCTACCTAATATGCATTTAATTGTATCTTAGTTGTGGCTTAATTTGCATTTTTCTATTTACTAATGAGTTTGTGCATTGTTACATATATTTGTTTGCCTTTGGGACTTCCATTTCTATAAAACACCTTACCTATCGTTTGCCCATTTTTCTATTAGAGTTGTTTTGTTTTATTAGCATTGCTTTGCAGGAGTTTCTTGTATTTTCTAGATATGAACAGTTTGTTGGTAGTAGCCATTGCACTTAGCCATATGTTTTCTGTCATTCTGTCTTCAAGTAATTTGAACCATGCTGTTATTTCATGAGATAGAAATCCATAATTATAATCATGTTTGTCAATTTTCTTTGCCTTATGATTGTGTTTTTAAAATTTTTTTAAAGAAATTATTCCCTCTTTCAAAGTCATAAAAATATTTTACTATATTTTCTTCTACTCACTTTATACCTTTACACGTGGTCTTTAATGTACCTGGAATCTACCTTTGAATGTGATGTTAGGTAAGAACACATATTTTATTTTCCATATAGTAAGCCAGTTTTCTCAATACAAATAGCTGAACAATCTGTCTTCCCAATATATGGTATGAGTACTCAGCTAATTACATTTCTTGGCACCTGAGTCTTGCAGAATAGGAAATACAATATGCTCTGTCTCTTTAAGCAGCTTCTGATCTCTTTGGAGAGATGAGAGTAATAACATACATGAAACTTAACAGCATGACATGATATAATTAAGGACTAAATTGTATACTGAGGACAAAAAGTGAAGAGGAACTTCAGAGAAAAGGAAGATCAACTAGTGTTCCCATGGTCAAGAAAGGCTTTGTATTGTTTTACCCCTGTTTAAATGAGTCGGGTGTCCCTTTCCCTACACTCCCTCTCAAGTTACCTTTAGAATTGTAGGAAGGGTTCGTGTCTCATCCTGAGCCACTCCTGCTTATTGTTGCTAAATCCCAATGCATAAGACCAGATTCTTCTCTCTGCCCTGTATGGGTGTTAATTAGACATCCGTGAAACAGGTTGCAGGTCCTGTTCTTCTTCATAATTTGGGATTTACTTATTTGAATGTAAACGGAGATGCAAAAGTAACATGAGTTCATGGTCAAATACTGCTAAAACCCATCCCAGTTCCTCGAGATAGTGCACAGACATATCTCATTCTTCATATCATCTTCAAAAAAGACTCAAGTAACCAGCCACCGGTAATTCATGATACTCGCAGATAGGTTCGTCACTTTCATTATTATTCAACTTTTACAAGTTTGAGTAGAGTCACTGAGGGAGTGCTTTGTTTAGCGAAATATATTTCAGAAATATCAATAAATATATTTAAATTATACGATCATTACAAATGTGAAAGTTAAAACAGCATAACAATAATTGTAGTTAACATGCATTGAATGCCAAGTACTACACTAAGCATCTTAAATGTATTATTTTAGGCAGTCTTCAGGAACAACCTTACGAAGTATAATTACTGTCATGATTTTACAGATGAGAAAATCAAGGTACTGAAAAGTTAATTTACTCAAGATCATACAACTAGTAAATGATATAGCTAGGATTTGAGATTACATCTTCTTAATAAACTTCTGCCAATGACACTTGTCATCCAAAAGAATCATCTGTGTGATTTATTTCCCATCATCCATCCCACAAAATACCAGAAATCAAGTAATTATCCATGATACATTATTTTCTTCTAACTGTACTATTAACATGGACCAGCAACAACCAATGGCATTAACAATGGCAACAATCGGTAATTTTCTTCGAGTTGTCTCAAAAAAAAAAAACTGCTCCTTTGCCCAAGTAGCTCTAAATTTTATCTTCTTGTACCCCGGAATACCAGAAACAAGGCCTGAAATGATCCTCTAAACATCTCTGAGATTATGAACCTAGAGTTGTAGAGACAGAGAACTTGGAAACAGAAAGTGGTGCAAAGAGACAACTCTAGTTTGGGAACACTCTCTAAAGGAATTGGAAATAAAAGTAGATTTTATTTCTAATTTATTTATTTCATTTATTCATATAATTAATTTATTTCAAGAGGTGTGGCTCTGATCAACACAGAAGCAGGAAGTTCTGAGAAAAAGTAAATGCATTAAGGTAAACTTTGCAAAGATATTAGATTATCTGAAGTTTGGAGTTACATCAGGTAAGAGAAATAAAAGATGCCCAACACTCAGGGTATGGCTGTAGCCCTATGCCTAGAGAGGAGATTGGATTTAGAAGCTTTGAGAAAAAAATAAGCAGAGATCATCGAGAAACTTAATGTTCATAGGTTAGAAAAATTGAATGTAGTAAGAGAATAAGTATTCTCTTACTCAAGAGTTCAGACATACTCATTTTGTAGTCGAAAAGTCAGCATAGCTAAAAGAGGAAGATGTGTATCACCATCTCTGTCTTCAATGTGTTTAATTTGAATTCTCAAAGTAAAAGCTAATTGTATATATTTTATGTCTAATATGCAATATAACACTGCCAAGGAGGCATTGTTATCTGCACAGATAAGAGAACTAAGCCTGTAAAGTTTACATCCATTGCTAATGCATGATGGAGAGGAGATTAGAAGCCACATAGGTAACTTCAACATATCCTCTTTCCAGTAAATTGTTCTACTTGTTAGGAAAGAACTCAGCTAAAACAAAATGTTCAGTTATATATTAATACTTTTCCCATTTAATTCTTAAATACATAAAGATTATAAATCTATAAGCTGTGCTGGCTCACATTCATTTGGCCAACACATTGAGTTTACTTATCATATAAAGATGTCCTCATCCTTAGGTTCCTTACTTCCCTATATCAGTTTTTTCCCAGCCTTAATGAAATATAATTTACATATAACAATGTGTAAATTTAAAGTGTAAAATGTGATGATTTGATAACATTTATATATTGTAAAATGATTACCACCATAACACCACCTCCATCATATCACATAATTATCATTGCTTTTTTGTGATGAGATGTTTAAGATATACTCTCTTGGCAACTTTTAAGTATATAACACAGTATTATGGACTATAATTACCATGCTGCAGATTAGACCTCCAGAATTTATTCATCTTATAACTGGAAGTTTTTACCCTTCAACCAATGTCTTCCCTTTTCCCTCACCCCCTTGGTAACCACCATTCTACTCTTGTTTCTTTGACTTAAGCTTTTTCAGATTCCAAATGTAAGTGTTATAATACAGCATTTTATCTTTGTTGACTTCCTTCAAATTAACATAATGCCCTCAAAGTTCATCCATGTTGTTGTAAACAGCAGGATTTCATTCATTCTCATGGCTGAATTATATATTATATATAATGTGATATATACAAATGTCACATCTTCTTTATCCATTCATTCATTGACAGGCAAATAGGTTGTTTCCATATCTTGGCTATTGAAAATAATGCTTCAGTGAATATGGGAGTGCAGGTGCCTCTCTGAGATCCTGTTTTAATTCCCCTTGGATATATAACCAGAAGTAGGATTACTGGTTCATAAGGCAGTTCTATTTTTAATTTTTTGAGGAACCTCCGTACCATTTTCTACAGAGGCTGCACCAATTTACATTCCTACCAACAGTGCCAATGGTTCTGTCATCAAAGTTTTATAGTATTCAGTATACAGATCTTTCACCTCCTTGGTTATTAAACTTATTCCTAAGTATTTTATTGTTCTTGATGTTATTGTCAATAGAATTGTTTTATTATTTTTTCAGATACTTTGTTTTTAATTTATAGAAACACAACCGATTTCTGAATGTTAACTTGGTATTATGCAACTTTCCTGAATCCATTGGTTAGTTCTAGTAGTTTTTTGGTGGAGTCTTTAGGATTTTCCTTTTATAAAATCATATTATCTGCAAATAAAGACAGTTTTACTTCCTTTCTGATTTGAATGTCTTTTATTTCTTTTTTTGCCTGATTGCCCTGGCTAGAACTTCCAGCACTGTGTTGAACAGGTGTGATGACAGTGGGCATTCTTGTTTATTGTTTCTGATTTTAAAGAGAAAGCTTTCAATCTTTCACTGGTAGGTTGATGTAAGCTGTGTTGTGGGTTTGTCACATATGGCCTTTATTATGTTGAGGTATATTCCTTCTGTATGCAATGTGTTGAGAGTTTCTATTACAAAAGGGTATTATATTTTGTCAAATGCTACATTAATGTAGGTACTTATCACTATAAAATTTCCTGTTAGCACTATTTTTGCTACACCCCATAAGTTTTGGTATGCTGTGCTCCATTTTCAATTGTTTCAAGATATGTTTGGATTTCCCTTTTGACTTCTTCTTTGACCCACTGACTGTTCAGGAGTATATTATTGAATTTTGACATATTTGTGAAATTTCCAACTTTCCTCCTATTATTGATTTCTAGTTTAATACCATTGTAGTGAGAAAAGATACTTGGCATGATTTTAATCTTCTTAAATATTTGCTAAGACTTGAGGGTTTTGTTTTTGAGCTTTTCACCATTTGCAGGGACAGCTTTTATTTTTTATTTTATTTAAGTATAGTAGTTGATATACAATCTTATATTGGTTTCAAGTATACAACACAGTGGTTCAACACTTACCTGTATTATTAAATCCTCACCCTCCACTAGTGCAGTTACTATCTGTCAATATAGAAAGATGTTACAGAATCATTGGCTATATTCTCATGCTGTACTAGCATCCCCATGACCAATTTATATTATGATTGAGAATTTTTGTGCCCCCTTACCCCCTCACCCACCCTCCCCAACTCCTCCCCCATAGTAACCACCAGTTACTTCTCAGTATCTATGAGGCTACTGCTATTTTATTCATTTTATTTTGTTTTGGTATTATATTCTACAAATAAATTCTCTGAAATCCTATGGTATTTGTCTTTCTCTGCCTGGCTTATTTCACTTAGCATCATACCCTCTAGGTCCATCCATGTCGTCACAAATGGCAGAGTTTCTTTCCTTTTTATGGCCAAATAATATTCCATTGTGTATATATACCACTTCTTCTTTATCCATTCATCTTTTGATGAACACTTTGGTTTCTGTATCTTGGCTATTGTAAACAATGTGGCAGTAAACGTAGGGATGCATATATCTTTTCAAATCAGGGATTTTGTTTCCTTCAGGTAAATTCCTAGAAGTGAAATTACTGGGTGGCATGGTATTTCTATTTTTTGCTTTTTGAGGAACTCCATACTGCTTTCTACAGTGGCTGTACCAGTTTACCTTCCCAGCAGTGTAGGAGGGTTCCCTTTTCTCCACATCCTCACCAACACTTGTTATTTCTTGTTTTCTAGATAGTGGCTATTCTAATTGGTGTGAGGTGACATGTCATTGTGGTTTTGATTTGCATTTCCCTTATGATTAGCAATGTAGAGCATCTTTTCATGTACCTGTTGTTCATCTGTATTTCTTTTTCAGAGAAATGTCTGTTCAGGTTCTCTGCCCATTCTTTAATCAGGTTATTAGTTTCTTTGGTGTGGTGTTACATGAGTTCTTTATATATTTTGGATGTTAACCCCTTATCAGATAAATCATTTATGAATATATTCTCCTATAACCTAGGTTCCTTTTTTGTTTTGTTGATGGTGTTCTTTGCTGTACAGAAGTTCTTTAGTTTGATGTAGTCCCATTTGTTCATTTTGTTTGTTTGTTTCCCTTGCCTGGGGAGATGTATCCAGAAAAAAATTACTCATGCTTATGTTCATAAGATTTTTGCCTGTTTTCTTCCAAGAGTTTCATGCTTAGACTTGTTTTGCAACCTATCATATGGTCTATCCTGGAGAATGTTCTGTGTACCCTTAAGAAAAACATGTTCTGCTGCTGTTGGGTGGAATGATCTGTGTACATCTGTTAGGTCCATATTGTGTAAAGCATGGTTCAAGTCCAAGGCTTCCTCATTGATTTTCTCTCTGGACAATCAATCCAACGCTGAAACTGGGGTATAAAACTTCCCTACTATTATTGTACTGTTGTCTGTCTCTCCGCTCATGTGTTAGTATTTGCTTAATATATTTAAGTGCTGTGATGTTGGGTACATATATTTTTATGATTATGATATATTCTTGGTGAATTGATCCCTGTATCATTACATAAGGACCATTTTTGTCTGTTGTTACCATTTTGTTTTAGAATCTCTTTTGCCTATATCAGTTTTTGAGGAGGAAGACAACAGTGGAGCAACTATAATCAGGAGGGGGAGGAGGTATATGGATATATTTGCAAAGGTATGTGTAGTATAAAAAATGTATGGTTGGAGGAAAGAAGTAGATGGATATTTTCTGAGAAATTTTTTTGAGAAAGGAAGCAAATGAGCCATCTCTAAACTTCCTGATAAGGTAAATATTGCAGTCTTCACTGTGCTGGATAATCTATTCGGACTGTCATTAGTCATTCAGGCATTATAAAAGAGTCTAAGAAAAATGATTATCTTTCTCTCTCTAATAGAATAATCA
Source organism: Smutsia gigantea (assembly GCA_032199065.1). Classification (NCBI taxonomy): domain Eukaryota; kingdom Metazoa; phylum Chordata; class Mammalia; order Pholidota; family Manidae; genus Smutsia; species Smutsia gigantea. The sequence continues at coordinate 61,374 of JAVSCE010018805.1, forward strand.
AATTAAGAGATTTTTAGAACAACAGAGCTGGAGAGGACAGGTACCTTCTAAATAACAACCTTCCCTTGATTCAGGCATTTTGATTTACCTATCTTTAGTACCACTTTAAACATAAACATATTAGATACTTTTCTCCTTTAAAAAGGCAATTCAGAGATGGAGGTTTTTGTGGTACATTGAAAGTTAATCATTTTTCCTTTATAACCCTTAATCAAAAACTTTTTAATTCTAGGAATTTAGTTTGACTCTCGATTTCAGGAATATAAATGAACTTGGGGTAAGTTTATCCAATATATTGCTACTTGCAATATGTGATTAGTTAGTCACACCATCTCTGTGTTTCCTTCTGACATTGCACAAAGAAACACTGAGGAGGGACTACTGCAATCAAAGAAATGTTTGATAATATTACATAATGTCACAGCTTTCAGTGATATTTTTACCTACCTGTTAGAGTAATCGGAAAGTCACACTTTCATGGCACTCCACCCACACACCCACAGACCCCGTATGACACTGGATCCAACTGCCTTCTCCAACAGACATAACACCCGGTTCAAAATTGTGGGAATTGAAAAGAGGACTTTTGTGCAAATGAAGTGACTCAAGTCCCAGAAGGCCAACAAGCCTCAAAATCCTGTACGAACCATCAGCGCTCGGGTTGGCTATGTTCTTCTTAAGTTAGGGTAATGACTCACAGCTGACTTCCTGAAGCTTGGATTTTGCCCAAAATCTAGAGTTTTAAATAGATACAAAAATCCCTTGAAAGGATTGCAATAAGAACTACCAGGGTTACAGTCCTAATTTTCAGAGGGCAAAGAAAACAAGCTGCCTTTAGAGAGGGATTAACAGTGTCTGGTCTCCTTGGGTGCTGCTTGCTCCACGTCTGGGTAGAAATTCTGAGATCCCAACCTCGTGCTCACCCTGAAGTCAGCAGCCTCACTGATGTGTCGCCCTGGGCAACTCACTTTCTCATCTTAATAATGTGGATAATAATATTATTCACCTCAGAGGGTTGATGTGAAAAGCAAAGAAGCTCAAATGCAACGGAGGTTGTACTTGGTAAACAGTTGGCAGACACAACAATAATTGTTCCTACAATGACAGCTTGTAGTCTTACCATGGAAGAGCTTTCCACAAGGAATCAAATTACATGAAAATGTCAACAAGAAGAAAAAATTACCTTTAAATAATTCATGGTCAATTCTTGTTTTTTTCCATGAACATTGATCTCAATGTGACATAAAGCTCATTAAAAACTCTTATGAAAGCTTCCTGGTAAATGTGATGCTTTCTGATAAACTCTATTTTTGTTTCATTCATTCATTCAACAAAAACATGCTACATTCCCACTTATTGTGGAGGATGAAAAGATGAATCACTGTGCCCACCCATAAAGGGCTTACAGTTTAGTAGAGAAGATAATATATTTGCATAAATAACTATATTAAGGAGCAGAAAGTATAAGAGAGATAAGAAAACTTAAGGCAGGAGGAGGAAAATTACTCTGAGGTTCAAGGAATAACTCCAAAGAAGTATTATCTGAAATAGACCTTGAAGGAGAGTTGTGATTCAGAAAAAGCACAGTTAGCCGAATAGGGGAGAGCACTACAGACTAAAGAAACAGCCTGATAAAGGCAAGCACACAGGAAAAGGGACCAAGCCTGAAAGGTGCAGGTGGTGTTGAAGATTGGGGGTAGGGGGAGTTGGGGGGCAACAGTGAGGCCTTTGAATATCTGACCCTGTGATCACAGGCTCAAATGAATTGCACTCTATTCTCTGTTTCTACATTAAGCTTTAAGTCTCAAGATGTGTTTCGTAAAAGCATCTCTTGTACAGTCCTTTTTGTGGGGTATGTATTATCAGGAGAAAGCAACAGCATGTGAAGTTTCCTTCCAGGCATGTATTTGGTCCTTCAGTTTTTGGTTCCTTTAGTTCCCAGGGGCTCATCTGGTGTGATGTTGGAAGAAACTGCTTGTATGTTCCACTGGGCAATCTTCAGTGGCATATCTAAGTTTGCAGTCTCAGCCCTGAAACACCCTTTACATGAATACAAAGACTGCTGTGAGGAGCCAGTTGAGAAGCGTTTGACAGTGAAAGGCGGGTGAGGACGTGTGTAAACAGAGTTAGTTCGGGAATGAAAGCTGGATGGTTGGGCGTGTCCTTTTGACTTGACAGCCTCTCCCTAACTCTCATTAAACACCTAACTAACCTTGAATTGCCCTCTTAGAATCTCAGTGCAATTTCCAGCATTTCAAAATCATCAAACAGGAAGAGATATTAATCTGAAAGGGGGTCTTTCATTCAATTTAGGAAACTAACTCCAACTATCAAACCTTTTAAATGCCTGAAAATGGAGGTATGATAGATTTATGAATCACTATCTCTATTAGGTTGTGTAAGTAGTAAATTTATAACAAGATAGCACACAGCTTAAAACAAAAAGTGTCCTCTGAAACGTCTAAGAACTTAGAATGCCAAAGTGTTGGCAGAATATCTTTTATGAGGCAAGCCTTAATATTCCACAACATTATTTGGGGGTTTCTAGAATGCTAGTTCATACATTAACTCCATTCAGCAATGAAGTCTGTGCTCATGTTTTCTCTGATTTCCCCCTGCTGAAATGTAAATTCCTTTAGTGTAGGAACCGTTAAGCAAGTCCTTGTGCCCCACCACTTCTCAAAGTTTTCTTCAGGATCCCTGGATCACCTGAAGATCCTGGGCCTCACCACTAACCTAATCAATGAGGCTTTTGGGGGGCAGGGTCCTGGAATTTTAATTATGAAGAAGAAACTTCTTTATTTCTGTGATTACTGAAGTTGCTTCTACCTGGATTCTTATGTTATTGTTTCAGTTCCTACTTGCCAGACAACTGTGCCATTTAAAGGTGGAATTCATGCTGGGTTTAGATATTCTTCCCAGCAGGCATGTTGACAGATGATGACATCATCCAGAGTCAAAATTGTAATCCAAAACTTTCACGCATAAGTGACAAGTCGCTAACAAATTGTGGGTGGAATTTCAGGGGATAATTACAAACCAAACTTTTAAAATACCCAACTACTATTTACTTTTCTTCCTTTTACTATTTGTCACTTTTCTCCTGTTTTTTTGTTTGCCTTTTCTTTTCTTTTGGATTTCCCCCAGATACTGTGTGATAGGACTGGCAGTGGGTGACAAGAAATGATTACAACAATGTCACTCTTGTGAAAATGAGTTTTCCAAAACAGTTCTGTTTCTAGCTTATAAACACCACACCTTCTTGGCCCATTTAAGCTTTTCCTATTTAAATATAAATAAATGTATATTTTAGATACTTAGCAATTTCTGTATTTTCTAAATACTGCCTTTGATCTTAAGTTTTCAAATATATTACCAGATATATCTTTACAAGTTTGATACTTTATGTCGACCAACTGTTTTATAACCTACTGTTATGTGTTCTATGAAAGAAATTGAAGTAAAATGCACATCACATTTAGTAAAGAGGCCGTGTGATTGTTAAGAAGAGATGGACCTACAGACAGAAGACCTACTTAAATCCCAGTTTATGATCCACATGGTGCCAGGGAAATTTACATAATGTCTCCTGGTGATGTTTTCCTCTTCAAATGAGAATCAAAATAATTCTTATTTCATACAGGTATAAATTATAAGGGTTAAAGGGGATCATGAATATTTCATTCCCCAGTAAATATTTATGAATACTGGGTGATAGTGCTAAGGAAGTTATGTTTTTCCTTGATCTCTGAAACAGCCTTCCTCATTTTTATTTTCATGTTTTTCAGAAAGAGACCTGGTTTTCTTGCCCCTTCCTTTAAGGATTTAGGACACGGTTTTTGCACATTTGGCTCATCTACTACCAAATGTGAAATGCAGTGACGCATTCACGTGACTCTGTTGTCACCAACTGGTCACTAGGGGACACTGCAAGCCCAAATCTAAGAGTGAGAAACCTCGGCATCATGTGCTGTGCGAGGCAATTAAAATCCTGTGCAAATGGACCAAACCAGAGTAGATTTTTTTTCTCTTTCTTTGGTGACATGAACTGAGAACCACAGCTCTGACCTAAACCTGCAACACCATCTTACTCTTTCTTCCTCCCTAACTTACCCTAGGCCCACAGCCAGCAACAATTTCAAAATTATAGCTCTCTCCTAAATCCATAATGCCGTTTCTCTGTACTCACAGCCAAAGACCTGCAGAGAAATCTGAGGCCTGCAATGCCCTGCCGGGGGTTAGGGAACTACCAGCAATTCACTACCAAAATATATCCTGTGTTTCATATGTGTTTAATCTTTATAGCCCTGTGAGTAGCACATCAATATCTTTTTTACAGATTAGGAATCTGAGGACCAAAGTGGTTTCGTAGCATTTCCAAGGCCATCCAGTTTGTGAGCAGCAGGATAGGCTTCCAACCCAGTACTGGGCCAAGGTTCTCTCTACCACCTCTCAAGACCTCCCTTCGGGTCTCATTTCTGTTCCATATCTTTCTGCCTCCCCTTTTATGGAGTTTTAGAAAGATATCTTTACTCCAGAATACCTATGCCAGCATATTAAAATCACCTTGGGAGATTTTTTTTTTTTTACAAACATTAATGCCTAGGTTCCCTCCAGACCAATTATAACCAAAAGCCTGTGAGAGGGGCCCCAGCATCAATTTTTTTTATTCTGCAAATGATTCTGTTGCACTGTGAGACTTGAGAACCACTGGTTTAAATAACGATATTACTCATGTTACAACATCTTTCTATTGCTTTAACAGGTGTATATTCTTATTTTAAAATATTTTATTAACACAGTTTCTCTCTTGTCATAATAACAGGTGGATGAGATATTTATAGATTCAGCCTTGAACAAGCATTATATCAAGAACCGAGTAGTCAGACTGACGTATGTATGTTTGGGCAAAGGTGGAGTCACAGCCTGGAGGGACAAAAGCCAAAGGAAACAAGAACCCTCACATGTTGTTGCCTCTATGAGCCTGGCTCTTGGCTACGATTTCTCATAAATATTATATCTACATCAATCTCAAGATATAGGGTGACCACCATTTGTAAATGCAAAAACTAAGACTCAGGGAGGTTAAATGATAATGTTCAAAGTTTCCCAAATGACAGCTTCCCTAAGTGACAGAACCAGGATTCAAACCCCATCAAATGACTGTAAGGTCCAGGATTACCAGAATCCATGGGGAAAACCCAACAGCATGTCCCTTCACACATCAAGTTGTATTCTTTCTATAGACATGTCATTTCAAAAATATTAAGAAGGCAAAGTTGACTACAAAATGGGATTATAGGTTTTATTTGTAATGAAGCCCTAGTGACAGTAGGCATGTCCAAACAAAAGATGTCCCTTGTTTTAATAAATGTTCTGTTCATTGTGTTGGAGGGAGAAGTCTCATATCAGTTGCAGAAATTGCTCAGAGGTTTCAATTGTGTTATTAGGAAAGCACATAGCAGAACATACATAACAGGTGTAAACCTATGGGCCTATAGGACTCAGCTTTTCAAAGAAAATAAACATATTCAGACAGCTTTATTTGAAGGACACAATTATTTTTCTCACCAGTAGATTAATGCCTTACTGACCAACTTACTTTAAGTTTCTTATACCATTACCAAGTAACCAGTGACCTCCATAAGGATTTTATAATTGCATAAATTCTACATTTAAGAAATAAAAAGCACATATTTACTGAAACTTTCCTGATTTCATGCCCCCTATTTTCAAAATCTGATTTCTCATAACTTTCTAGCAACATTATCATAGACTTTGAACACCTTTGAATTTGTAGCCATTATCACTTCACAAGTTTTCATATGGGTCCAGAGAAATTCCAGTGGTAAGCAATGTTTTCCCTCTGACTTAAGATGGAAAATTACTTGGTCATAGATAGGTTTGCTGGCTTGATGTAAAATTTTGAGTATTTATATCTTGACATTCTAGAGCCTAAATGAACGACAGTATATAAAATGCCCCCAAATTAATATGATTTCCCCTTTTTTGGTCAAAGGATTCAGGAAAATAGTGCTTTTAGACCTTGGATCTTTTGAAGTGTAAAAATAAGAGATATGGCAGATTAATACAAAAATTTCAGGTATTTCTAAAGATCTTTATTTGTTTGACTTTTCTACTTTAAGAGTATGTACAAATACAGTCCCATAGGTAAAGGGACTTGAATCTGCTTATATGAATAAACCTCAAGAAATCAGACACGTTTAATCTCGAGAAGACTCAGGAACCAAGAATATTGCTATCTTCAAATATTTTATGTGGAAGACATAATTAATGTTTTATGTATGTTCCCTAAGCCTAATGGAATGGGAGATATAGGGAGACATATTTCAACTCAAAATGAAGAATGTTCTTAAGAGTAGAGCTGACCAAAGAGAAACCACCTCTTGGGAAGAAAATTTTCTATCATTTTAGTTATTTCCCTGGGGTTAGAGGGCCACTTGCCATGAATGTTGTAAAGATTCAGGTGCCAGATAACTGAGTGACTGGACAAGAAGACTACTTCAGTGTCTTCCAAAACTCAGAATTTATGATTTTGATAACCAGTTTTTGATGTCTGAGTCTTACCCAACTGCTATAACAAGCATTAATGGGGAAAAAGCTCTCAAAATATAACAGAAACTTGAAGAGGGAACATATGAAATTATCTCAGGTCAGAGAGTGATAGGTGAGTGTCAGTGTGAGAGGATTCGCCCTTGACACATTCAAAAATTGAGGCATGATTCAGGGGAAGAAGATACACAAAAGAGGTATTCTCTGAATAAATTCCTTTCTTCTGTGTGTCGTCATAGCCCAGAGGAAGACGGTGTAAAAGCAGATATCGTTATGGTGTTCCAGATCCCCTCTGCTGAGCAAAAAGAAGGAACAAAGAAGAAAATCCATAGCATCTTAAATCAGAAGACAAGAAACACAAGAGCCTTGTCAATAAATGCCTCATCAGTACAAGTTAATGGTAAGTAGGTACTTTCTATGTGATGTGGGCTTCTCTATTAGGTCCATTTTATGCCAAATCTTAAACTTACTTGCCATTATTTCCATTCCAAATAATAGCTATAATTCAAATGGAAAAGAATTTCAAGTTAAAAGAATGACATTTCAAGGTTTTATTATTCTCTGATGAAAGCCTGTCTGACGTTAGTAGTCAAGTGGTTTCCTGTAGTAATGGTGCTCATCCCAAAATAAAAACAAACCTTTACCACTAACAGAGAGGTGATCTGACCCAGCCACTGACTCCATGACTAAGGAAATGAAAAATACCAAGAGTTTAGCAACAGCTGTTTTCCTGGGTGGGACCGTCCTAACACACAAACTCATTTGTCTCCTTTTAAAAATATGGATAGTTTCTGTATATAATGAAATTATGATGTTTTTGTTAACATTTTGCCTATGGGCATTTGGGAAAATAGTAAACCAACTTTGGAGCCACTAAAGCCATCTTATAAATAATGCTTTAAAAGTCACCAAACTAGAAAAAAAAATCATTGGAACCATTATACCATTGTCAATTCTCTAAAAAAAAATCAGCCTTTACCAAGGCCCTTCCCTATGCCCTTTACATGCACCATCTAATTTCTATATTCCTTAAAGTAGACAAATCCACCGTCAAAGATGTGAAAGAAGAACAAGGAAAGTTAAGGACTCTAATAATTAGAAGGTGCTAAAATTCAAACCTAAATCTCTTAATTTCTTGAGAGGCTCTGTGAAAAAAGGGTTCTGTGGTCAAACACATTCTGGAAATTCTTTCTATGATATTCATCTCTTGGAAAGTCATCCTTTATGTTAGCATATTAAAGGCTAGAGGAGTCCAGCTAGACAGAAACCTCTTTGCCTTTGTACATCAAGCTGTTTCCACAGGCACCTACTTCCCGCAGTCAAGTGCTGATTTCCCCAATGGACACCAGATTTAAGATTAAGTCAACAGAAGAGAAGTGATTAATACCAGATGTGAAACAGAATGCCCTGCCCTTGTAAGAGTCTGACTGACTTTTCAAGAGGAAACCTGACCAGGAAGTGAAAATCTGAGAGAATGGGATGGGCAGGAGTTTGCTGATGTGACAAGAGACAGCTACTCAGAGTAAAGCTGGGGACCTCTCCCAACCCGGGAGGGAAGAACCTGTCAGGGATTTAATCCTCCTTTGTTAAATGGGCAAACAAATGGATCAAGGTTGCAAAATAGTGGCAATTCTGATAAGTTACTTGATGTGTTCTATGTAATTTCCAATAACTAGTTAATTTGTCAGAAATTTAAATGCCTGATCTATCTGAAACAAGAAATGAAGCATTAAATGATCACCAGCTGCCTGGCCTTTTTGTTTCTTACAGGCTCAGTTTGTGAGGTGCAGCTTATTTCAATGGCTGTAGTAGATTAAGAGGCAGGATGTGCTGATGGAGTACCTGATTTGAGAGTTAACCTAATTCTAAATCCACTGAGTCACTGAAGGACCACTCAAGTAATTGGCCCATGCCTTTGCCTCATGTGTAAAATTGCAATAATGATGTTTCTTCTTCCTGAAATCATAGAACTACCATGAAAATATACAAGAAGACAGAAAATATAATATGGAACATAGAGGTTATTATGACTTAGAAAGCAAATAAATTGTGCATGGGCTTTGGAAACCTCAAAGTATCAGTGTGAGTGAGTGAATGGTAATAGACAAAGCTAGAACCTTGAAGGTTTCCAAATTTCCAAATGTGAAAAGAGCAGTTTTTACTAGCATTTAAGAAAGGCCCATTTTTGTGAAAAGAATCTTCAAGGCAATTCTCATTGACAAAACATTGTTCTCCAGGAATGTGTAGCTTTAATTGTGGGGATTCTCAATGAATGGGAAATGGCCAAAATACTAGACTAAGTCTAGAAATAACCCTGCAGCCCAAGAGTTACCCATAATTTATTAAGAATCTGTGTTTTGTTTGACAAATAACTATGGAGTGGGGGTCTTTCATTTGATGTAATGCATCAAAGCAAAGCTAAAATTAACTTCTTTGCATTGCAAATGCCTTGAGTGTGGAAGAGCAGCCCACTGCCTACATTTAGCTGGTTTAGCTCCAGTCTCATTATGTTATGCAGCATGTAGAGCCCTGAATACTAGATTATTCCTAACTCAGAAGTGTGTTAGAGGGTCATTTTCAAGACTAAGATGTTAATGTTTCTTTTCACTCCTATACATAAAAGATAAAAATATTTGATCAAAATTACATATCTTCAACAGCTAGTACTTGTGTATAGGTAGTTTACCCCCTAAAAATTGAATCCTTAAAAATCCAACTATAACCATTATGCTAAACACAGTATCATTTCTGGAAAGGGGTGATTTGCATCTTGCTCAAACTAAACTGAAGAAGTTTTAACTGAAGATTTCTAACATATACTATTGTCCATCTTAATGCATTATTAATATGGTGCACATCAAATTAGTTTTTGAAAAATGAAATTTACTACTTTAAAACTACACTTGACAGAAAATTGCATTCCTTCCTTAGAATAAACACTGAGATTCTGTGTGCAATTGATTCTTCACCATATAATGATTTGGGCATGCATTTAAGAGTATCTTTGAATTGGATATTTTCAAAACTCCCACTTTGCAGAGTTCATTATCACTACTTTCCCAAGTAGGATTTAAAGAAAGTGAGTAGAAAAGAACATTCCTATTTTGCACAATAGGAAGTTAGATGCAGAGAATATGGGTCTGGGAACATGGCACTAGAAATAAGTAAAACAGTTTATCCTCATTCCTCTCAGTAGGACATTTTTATCTTGAAAAGCATCACGGTTTTTATGCAACCTTCCACCAACATAAGTTTAAGTGTTTGTTTCCTCTATCAGATTCCTGACTTTGTTGGAAATTGAAAGAATTCAGTTTTAGATTCTGTCTAATAATTGGTCTTTACCAATATTCAGCAGATGTTGAGTAAGAATACACAATAGCTTATTCTTCAGAAAAAAATCATTTTGGTAATGTACATACTATTTTAGACATATGTTAAATATAGTTTATGTGGGAGTTTTCAAAGCTTTTTCCATTCTTAAACCCTTTGACCAAAGAAAGGCTTATGTGAAACGTTAAATAAGCAGATGAGATGAATGCAGACCTGTTCTGGTTGAGGCTGGGTTTGAGCCTGCAGATCCCATCTATTGCTCCCTCTTTCCCACTTTCTCTACCTCCTGCAGTGAAATCCAAAGAGGCTTTATCCTACACCATTGTAAAACCACTGTTCTATATTAATACAAACTATTTGTGCATCTTAATAATCCACTATTTGTGCCTTAATCACACACTGCCTGAGGTATTATCCACCTATTCAGAGGTTGCCAATAACTCTCTGCAAATTTGTTCACATAGCCTGCTATATCAGGTAGCCATTCGCCTGACTGATCTATATGCTCAACTATCTAGAATCCATATATGATCAGTATCTTTTGAGAATTTCTGGTCACTGGGATGAACCAGGAGTGTATCAAATTATCATTCTTTATTCTATTTTGTTTTTCAGAAATGAGCTCATCAACAGGGAAGCTAACTGTCCAAGCATGTAAGTCTAGTTAGCTTATAAAACAAGTTCAATTGCCCCATCAGAAAGGACAATCTCTTCAAACATTAGCTTATAATTTCCCACCCATGGCCCACATTTTCTGGGGAGGGAATAACAATTGAGAGATAAATAGAAATGCTTTTTTTTTTACTTCTGAAATCAATCTTTTCAGCATGTTCAAGAAAAATATCTTACATGGTAGAAATTTGGGGGCAATTTGAGGAAATTATATATTTCTGATTTTGAATAAATGGACTTGCTTTTCTAACTTTTTTAAATGTTATGAAATGTTCTTTCTGTTGAGAAATAAAATAGTGAGAAAGTGATAAATGGTGAGGAGATACACCCTATTATCTGTGACTGACCTAAAAAATGTGCTTAATACACTCATCTTCATAGTTAACACACAGTCCACTCACTCACGCACTTCATATCACTGTGGCCTAAATTTTGAAAGATTTTTATAAAAGTGGTGAAAAATTTGACCAAAGGTATCTATGCATTTACCTCTGTGTCTTACAAACACACTATAAATTTTTATTCATTTATTCAACAGACATCTTTGTAACATCTATCAAGTGCCAGAAGGTATCTATCAAGTGCCAGAAAGTGAATACCACTGTTAATAAGACATGATCCCTCCTCTAAAACTAAGAGTTTGAAGGGACAGTAAGAAATAAAGAAGAAAGGAAATGTTAAAATGGTGTGATAACTGCAGTGATAGAGAGTACATCGTGCTATGAGAGCCAATCACGGAGTCAGCTCACCCAATCTGTGGGGTCAATAAATGATCCCTGAGACAGGGGAAAGGAGAGGCCATTCATCAAGTGACATGTGGGATGAGGGTCCTGGGCAGGGGGAGTAGTATATAAAAATGTCATCAGAAAAGCAAAAATATGGTCACTTCCTGTAACTGAAAAATGTTGTTGTGGCTGAAATAGAATGGGGGTTGGGAGGTATAAGAAAGGGGTGTGATTGACAGTGACCAAGGAGTAGAACCCGTGCTGAAACCCTTCACCTTTAGGAAGGCGATGAGAAGCCACTGAAAGGTTTTTTACACATCAGAAAGATCACTCAGTTTTCAGTGGAAAGAATGGGTTAGAAGAGAAGACTGGAGGGAGGGAGATGATCTGGGAAGATTTATAGCCCTCTGGATGAGAAGAATGGTAATGGCAGAGTGATGGAGATAACTGAAATGACTGCCACAGCTGGAGTGTGAGCAGCAAAATGAATTTTCTTTTTGGATACCTAATTAGTTGGAACAGGAACTGAATGTACCATATTTTTTTTTATTAGAACCATGCTCTGAACAGGCTTAATTCTTAGTAGGAACACTAAACAGCAAAGTATTCTCTGATCTGATGCACATAATAGAGTACATACTCATTCCCACCAATAATGAACGAGATATTTATGTGGAAACATGAAACCCTCCATCCTGAAGAGTGGGAGACCAGTCATGCTACATTAACCCATGCACACCTTAGGAACTAGTCACTCAGAAAAATATACGGGAAAAGGAATTCCAAGAAACGGGTTATTTCTTGCCTGGCCAGTTCTTCTGTTGAGAACTTCATTTCAAAGTAACACTGCTGAATCACTTAAAACTGGGAAATAATAATCTCAGTAGGAACTCCCAGGACATCTAGGTAATTGACACCACAAGTCCTTATGACACACACCTTGTGGTATGTCAACCCTCTACAGCTTCAGTAGGTAATATACATCCTCCTCTATAAATGCAGGGGTTGAGCAAAACATTAATATCAGGAGTTACAGAGGATAGATATTAATATTATACAGGTTTATATAATGATAGAATCAAACATTACATTGCATTACCTTATTAGGCTCTCTGAATCAAAAATTATAGAGACATTTCTTATAACTTAATGATCTCATCTCTTTCAGGTTGTGGTAAACGAGTTGTTCCATTAATAGTCAACAGAATAATGTCTGGCAGCATTGCGGCCAAGGGTGCCTGGCCTTGGCAAGCTTCCCTGCAGCATAATAACATACATCAGTGTGGGGCTACCTTGGTCAGTAATACTTGGCTGCTCACCGCTGCACACTGCTTTAAGAAGTAAGTTATTGTCCTCAAACTGGGCTCCACTACTGCTAAAACCTTTGAGTTTTATTATGTTCTGAGTAATAATCAATGCCCCAAATATTACTGAGGTACAGTGAGAAAAAGTTTCAGGTTCTTTTCTAAAATAATGTTACACTTGCATACGTCTGTGGAAGGTTAGTGAGGGTAGTAGTCATTATCCTATTATCCATTGATCAGGTCCTCAGAGTTTTAAATAAAGGAATTGTGTAAGAAAGCAGAAGTTATCCTAACATAAAAATACTTACAAATAACATATATAATTAATCTGTTCTCAATCTTCTCCATTTAAGACTAGGGTCTGTTTCTGCCAAACATTTGGGCCAGTCTCTTGCTGATTATAAGCAAATTCATTATAAAGTTAAACTGAAATCTTCAGTAGGGGTTGGGAGCTGGTAATCATAATAATGGAGAACTGCTCAAATCAAATTTATTACATTGATATATGATGATATGGTGGAAATAGAGTGGTCCACAACCAAAATGAGAAAATTACCAGGATAAGAACAGGCACTTCAAAAGAGATTCCTTTGAGTAACAGAGGATTGAGACAGGCTCTTGGGCCACCCAGTGGAACCTTCATATAATATAGCACCTCTTGACAATGATGCTAAAAAGGCAAACTGGAAGTAAAGATAACATTTGTGCTGTCATATGATTGTTTCAAATGAACAGTTAACACTTGGTTAATTCTTTATGCATTTTGAGCATAGTTACAATACAGATAAATGAGAATATCCAAACCGTATGAAGATAATATCATTACTTTATTTCACAGCACCTACCACCTCGGTCCCTTCACTCTGAATGCTCTTTGTCAGTCTCTCCCTTAAAATATGCTTCAGAGAACTAAACACAGTTCTCAAGATAGACAGTATGACATGTTATAATGGCAAAGCAAATGGTAAGTCTTCTGGAAAAAATAAAATAATGTAAATTGATTGCAAGGGTAATAGGTAGCTCAGTAAGTAGCCAAATAACTCCACCCAAAAGATAATGATGATGAATTTCTATTGAAGTACTGAAGACACTTTGCAGGCCCACCAAAGATCTCAACCCTGCACCATGTTCTAGGCAGTATATATTTCTAGGTTTGGCAAATGATGTAGAAGTTACGCTCACCAAAGTAGCTGAGACATACACTGGAAAGGAAAACAAGTATATGGGTAAGCAAAACAGAAATTTCAGTAGGATTTTAATTGTGTTAGAATAATAAACAAGAACTAAATGGTTAATTTTAGCAGGTGTAAGTGTAAGGCTACAACTTGGGTCAAAAAAAAATTCCAAGTATATCAGTACAGAAAGCAGATACGTGGTTTAACATGTGAAAATTGCTTAGAAATTTTTGTTGGAAGATAGACTATGAGTCAATGATCACAAAACTGCACTTTAATTGAGAATGTATTAAAACAAATGCAGATCTCAGAATAAATGAGATATTAGAGTTTTTATTGATTAGACACTGCCGGAGATAGTGAATTCTGTCTTAAACACACTTAAAGAGAACTTGACAAGATGAAATGCTCTTAGAGAGTCTTGGATGGTAAAGAAAGGTGATAGTATAAAAGTGTGGTCCACAGACCAGCAGTATTCATTTCATTACAGTATTTTTTGAGATGCAAGAATCATTTAATGTATATAATTACTGAATCACTATCTTGCACACCTGAAACTATTAAAATATTGTATAAAAGTCTACTTCAATAAAAAATTAATGATAATTTAAAAAAAGAATCTCAAGCCCTGTCTCTGAATCAGGAGCTGGCATTTTAACAGATTTCCCAGGTTATTTGTATGCACATTAAAGCTTGAGAAACACTATCTTTGGAGACAAAAAATTGTATCTGAGAAAGCCCTGATAGTTATATTCGTGTATCTCAGGTTACTTTGCTGTGGAAGAGAATTTATGGGATCAAGGAAGAACTTGTCAACAGTCAGAGCTGTTCAAAGATGAAAGGGATTCCAGGGGGAGGAAAGAGACTCTAAGGCAAAGAAGTCCCCATTACCAAGGGTTCAAGCACAGGCAATTGCCATTTGAGAGTGTTCTTACAACTATTGCCATTTACTACGCTCCAACATGTTCCAAACATGTGGTTAGGTGCTTAAAATTTGTTTTATGAAATTCTTACAACCACCTTGCTTGGTAAACCCTGCTTGGTTTTTCATGGGGGGCAATAAGAAAAGTTAAGTAACTCACTCCCCAGGTCACAATGTTAAGAGATGGTAGAATTGAACACAAGCTTCCACATGTCTTTGAACATATTGAACATATGTCTTCCACAATTGAACATATATCTTCCACACAGTAAATTCCATCTTTCAAACACTGGACCAGTGAGAGAGCTAAATGATTTTCTTTTATTTATGTATGTATTATGTATTTTTATTTATGTATGCAAAGTTTAATTGTATGTATAAACACAAAAGTTTAATTGCCTTAAAAATAAAAATAACCATAATCCCAACACAATTAACTGTCAAATTAAACCCCATTGATATGTTTATATGCTTCTTTCTATGACTAAAGCTACCTATAATTAGGTGAGAAACAAGTGTCTGTATGGGCAGTCTCTGTCTCTTTGCTTATCCCTCAGAGATGATGATAGTTCAGTTAATTAGGGAACATAAATCTTGCTATTAATAAATAGATTTGGGTGAGAGATAATGTCCTATAAAGAAAAGAATAAAAAGAGTCAGGTAGACATGTGATACTAGGCAAATAGTTTAACACATCTAGGCCTTATTTTCCTCAAGTATGAAACAAAGGCTTTACTAGATGATCCCTCATTATAATATGAACTTTCCCACCCATCCCTATATGTATTGATTAACCAATGGCTCAAGCCCACAAGCTAGAAGAAGGCATTCACACTTGGTCATCTTTCCTAGGACTTTTGACAGCTTTTATTTCATGTACTTTCAACCTCTTTCCATTCAAATTCTCCAGAAAAAAACAACATTTGTTAAAAATGTAAATGAGATTCATACTTCCAGCTGGAAATCATCCAGTGAATTCCTATATCACTTGAATAAAATCTAAGCACTTTACTCATAGCTTATAAGACACTCTAAAATCTGGTCCCCACGTTCCTCTCGAACCTCTTCGCCCACCATTCTTCCCTTGTGTCCTGAACTGCAGCCTGTCTAGTCTAGGGTCTAGGGAAGTTTGCCTGGAGCCTTGTCTCCCCATCTTCTCACAGATGACTCCCCATAAACCATGCCTCAGCCCACATGTCACATTCTCAGAAGAGACTTATCTGACTACCCCTTGTATTCTATTCCATTGCCCTGTTTTATTTTATCCATAGCTCTTATCACCATTTTAAGTTATTTATCTATTTGTTAAATTTTTTTGTTGTTTTTCCTTCACTAGAATTGTATACTCCCAAAGCAGAGACTTTTTCTGTCTGTTCACCACTTTATCCTTAGTACTTTAAATAAGTCCCAGCACATAGATATTCAATAACTATTTGCTGAAGAGATAAATGAATGATATTTTATGTGCTTTACAGTCCTAAAATTTAACAATTTTGTGTGGATTTCAGCTCTAAGATGCTGTTTGTATTTGGTTTATCTTTCAAAATAGTAGTAATAAACTATATTTAAATGGTCAAAGAGAATTATCATTGCAACCAAATATTTTTAGGATGGAATTTTCTATTATTAGCTTATATGCAATTATAGTAGTGCAGTTCATATATTCTGTTCATTTTTAACCTTTTCCAGTGATGCAAATCCACATCATTGGACTGTTAGCTTTGGAACAACAATCAACCCTCCATTAATGAAAAGAAATGTCAAAAGAATTATTGTCCATGAGAGGTATCACTCCCCAGCAAGAGAGTACGACATTGCCGTCGTACAGTTCTCTCCTGCAGTCACCTTTACCAATGACGTCCACCCAGTTTGTTTGCCAGAAGCCTCTGCATCCTACCAGCCGAATTCAACTGTCTACATCACAGGATTTGGAGCACTTTTCTATGGTGGTGAGTATCTCAAAAAGGATAACAGAGCACTAAGCCCTATTTAGAGGAGTGTGACTTAATCTCCATCTATATTAACCTGCCAGCCATTTCCACACAGCTTGGTTGGATTATTTGGGGCTTTTGGTTTGCAAATGACAGACACTCAAATTAACTAAACAAAAAAATAACAACAAGAT
This sequence comes from Smutsia gigantea, assembly GCA_032199065.1. Classification (NCBI taxonomy): domain Eukaryota; kingdom Metazoa; phylum Chordata; class Mammalia; order Pholidota; family Manidae; genus Smutsia; species Smutsia gigantea. The sequence continues at coordinate 78,200 of JAVSCE010018805.1, forward strand.
AGCAAATTTGGCCCTTGTAATTTGGAAGAACTGAGTCTGGCTTTAGGTGCTGTTAGATTCAGTTCATATGATGTCACCAGGACCTCTGAATCCTTCCATTTCTTGGCTTTGTTTTCCCCTAGGTCTCCTTCATGTGGAGGGATTCTAGCTTTACACAGTGGCAAAGGTGGCCAACAGCTCAGGGTTTACATCATCTTCCCCTAGGGGGACGTATCTCCCTCTGCCAGAATCTACATTAATCCCTGAAAAGGCCTATTTTGGTCCAGCTTAAGTTCAGGGGAACTCCAGCTGAGTGGCGAACTCAAATACTCCCATGCCTATAACAAGAAAGGCAGGTGTGTGGTTGGCAGACTGGTCAGGATCACATGGAATAAGGTAGAGGCAGTTTTAAAGGGCTGGGCCTCAAGGAAGAAATAAAAGAAGTAAATGTTCAAAAAAGAAGGAAACCCTGCCATTTGTGACAACATGGATGGGCCTAGGGGTTAGTATGCTAAGTGAAACAATCCAGGTGGAGAAAGGCAAATGCTATATGATTTTACTTATAGTGGAATCCCAAAAACAAAACAAAACAAAATGAACAAAACAGCAGTAGACTCACAGACACTGAGAAGTGGCTGGTGGTGACCATGGAGGAGGGGTTGGGGTGGGTGGGTGGGGAAGGGACACAAAAATCTCAATCATAGTATAAGGTGATCATGGGGTAGGGCGGCATGGAGAACATGGCCAGTAGTTCTGTAGCACCTTTCTATGTTGACAGGAACTTCACTAGTTGGTGAACTACAATGTTGTACACTTGAAATCAATATAATATTATATATCAACTGTATTTCACAAAAAGAGAAGTGTTTCCTTAGGAGCACTAAAATCTATTTCTGTGTGCCATTCTCTATGCAATGCCAGGTATACATAGGCTATATAATAATCCTTATGCCCACCTTCACCCCAAGACTTCCTTTGAGCCCCATCTGTGAGACCCTCTCTATCCTTTCATCTCCTCCTCCTTTTAGTTAGCCCCATCCATTACTTTTTCTTTCCTCAATCACCTCACAAATTTTTCTTGCTCAGGTACAATCTCCAGTTGCAGCAAAATCTGCCTCAGAACTATAGATTTAGGCTAATTTAAAAGTGGTCAGGAATAAGAGTACCATGTGGAAAGAAATCATCTGATAATAAAGTTTCCACTGATCTCTCTAAAATGATTTAACTTGACATACTGACTTAATCTCTTAAGAAATAAACCTGATTTCCTTTATGGATGTTTTTTGAGCATACTTAGTCAGACACACTCTGGATTCTAAAATCTGGTCCAGGTACATACATATAACAAGAGCAAGAGGGTTTCTTTCACTCTGGGCTTGAGAAGATAAGAAAGGGCTTTCTGAGAATGACAAAATCCATTCACAGAACTCTATAGAATTTATTTATATACAAAAGTCTCTGAAGAACAAACCTTTAGTTCTCAGACTCCACTAAGGAACTAAGAATACCTTTCACTATGTGGCCAAGAACAGGCCTGGTGGTCTAGATTGCCTTCAGATGTCCCATGTGGTTTAATTCCAGATCATACAAGCTGAGATGTGTATTGCTTTCTGTAAGACCATATTACCAGCCACAGAAGTTATCTGTAGTTTATTAATACCAAGGGGCACTGCATAGAGCTCTAAGTCTGACACTCTTAAGTCTGCTCTCTCTCTGATGGGTTTTCTCCTAAGGTAAAGTTTGCATTCTCTGCTTCATGATAATGGACGAGGCATCTCAGTTTCCCTTTGGGTTGAAATCATACATAGCATGTTCTCTGATCATAATGAAATCAAACTAAAATCTAGTAACAGAAAGATAACAGTAAACTCTCCAAATGCTTAGAAATTAAACAAAACACTTCTAAATAATCCATAGATCAAAGAGGAATTCTTAAAGTAAATTTTAAATATACAAAGAACTGAATGAAAATGAAAAAACAACATCAACAGATGCATGATACAGATATAATACTACACAGAGGAAAACTTACAGCAAATGCCTCTCAATTTATAGCAAAAGGTCTCAAATCAATAATCTAAATTCTCACTTCAAGAAACTAGAAAAAAAGAGAAAAATAAACCTAAAAGAAACGGAAGGAAATAATAAAGAATATAAACTGATAAAATCAAAAGCAAGAAAACAATAGAAAAAATTATTGAAAAAAAAAGCTGAGTCTTTGAAAATACTCAATACTTTGTGAGAAATATCAGTAAGTATTCCCACAAGAGTCGACGAACAGTTCAGGAACATCCAGGATTTACAGGCTCTAACTTTTTATAACTTTTACCAACTGGCTTTCTAAAAAGTTATGAATTTACACCATCAGCTACAATCTGTGGATTGCCAATCTTTCTTTACTCTTCCTGACACTGGACATGAATTTATTTTAACTGGTAATGTGATAAGCAAAAAAAAAAAAAAAAACTTACCCAGTTGTTTCAGAGAGCAGAATAAATTGAGCACTTTTTAAAACATTTTAGCAAACACCTCTCCAGAAATAAATCTTGATTGTGTTTTCTACTAAAAGTGGTGTCTGTATTAGTTTTCTATGGGTGTGTAACAAATCAGCACAAATTTAACAGCTTACAGTAGCACTCATTTATTATCTCACAGTTTCTGCAGGTTAGTTCAGACACAGCTTAGTAGTGGTCCTCTTGTCATGGTCTCACAAAAAAGCAGTCAAGGTTTCAGCTGGGGTTGTGGTCTCATCTGTGGCTCTGAGCTCTCTTCCAAGTTCACTGCTTGTTGGTTGAATTCAGTTACTTTAGCTACAGAACTCATGGCAGCTTGCTTCTTCAAGCCCTTAGACAGCGGTCTCCCAGGGAAGACTTGGGAAAGACCCATGCCCTTTTTAAAAGAGTTCACCTGGTTAGGTCAGGCCTACTTTGATAATCTTTTTGATTAACTCAATATCAACTGATTACATCTTAACTTCATCTGCAAAAATCTCACCCATGCCATGCAACATAACCTGGTTATGACCTATTCATATAACCTAATCATGGGATAGTCACAGATCTCAGCCATACTTGGGGGGAAAGAGATCACATATGAATCTTGGGGATCATTGTAGAATTCTGTCTACTATAATATCAGTTTCCTGACCAGTATATTCTTTGATATAAAAATCCCAGATCGCTTGCAATATTCTTTGTTTCTACCATGAGCAATTATCTTCTGACATAATATTGGTTCTAGCACTTACAGTCTAGTTTACAATCTGGAGTCCCAAATTTGTAATACATAAGAAATAAAATCATTACCTTTAAATGTCATTATATGTGTGAATGTGCTTCCTAAAATATAAAGGATCCAGTAAATGTATATAGTATTATAGTTATTTTAGCAAACCAAGAGAGAAAACTCCCTAGATTTGCAGTTTCTGGGAACAATCTGGAATCCACAAATACAAACTATTTTTTAAAATGAATGCTTTCCTAAACACATAAACTGATTGTTTTGTTTTTTTAAGTAAAAGTACAAAGGTTTTCCAGAAAAAGAAATAAATTATTTTTCTGGCTAGTGTGATATCCATAAAAATGTGATAAGAACAATTATAAATGTGCCAGATTATAAACAAAAATTTTTCTAGAAATTGCTTCTATTAACTTCATTCTGTATTGACCATTTAAGTGTGAAAAATATTAAAGTCTGCTCATTTTATTCTAGTTAAGGATGCTAATTATAAACACTAAAATTACTTTGTTTTTCCTTAAGGGGAATCCCAAAATGATCTTCGGGAAGCCAGATTGAAAATCATAAGTGATGGTGTGTGCAAGGAGCCATATGTGTACGGAAATGATATAAAGTTTGGAATGTTTTGTGCTGGATATCTGGAAGGAATTTATGATGCTTGCAGGGTAGGTAGAAAGGGATTATTTTGATATTGTTAACAAAATTTTTTCTGGCTCAAGAAATATTCTATGTTCTTTATATTAGTACAAAATACAGATAGCTTCTCAGCTCAGAAACTTCTAAATGCAAATTTCACAACACATATTTTTTAATGTTTTATTAAGCAAGATGAAATCAGCAAAGAGCTTCTTTGATGCTGTCAAACAAATTAACCAATAAAATTAAATTTTCTTAATGCTAGAAGTCCAGTTTCATAAACCAGAGTACCTTTCCTTAAAGGGCACATATCTAGAAAGGAAATAATCATGAACAATAAACCATGATGTAATGTTATAAATGGTGTGATGGAGAGCTAATATTTTTAGCATGAAGGGAACATATTGGAGCAAGTATTAGAGAGATGATATTTTAGTGAAGTCTGGAGGACAAATCACACTTACAGAATATGTTATAGAGTAAGAAAAGAATATTATAGGAGAGAGAAAAAGCATAGCCAAAATTATGAAGGTATGAAATTACAATTCATGTTTGAGGGAACACCAGGTAATCTGCCGGGTCTCCACATAAGGAGGATGAGAGGAGAGGAGGTGGATTGGGCTATGTTGTGAATATCTGATGCCCTTTCCAGTGCTCTCCTCTGTTGTGCAATGTCTCTCCTACACACACATATTTTCTAACAAAGGGATAGACTGTTTCTTCCGGGAGGCACTAGCTATAACATGAGATTCTTGAAAACTCCAAGGACGTGATCCTACCTGGTGACATGATGGGAATTATACGGATATCAGGTATCAGTGGCAGAAAGCCCTGCCCACAGTCCCATAGGTTACACAACATGAACACTCACTGCCAGAAAAGGAGCGGGAGACTCGTGGCGCACAGGCTGGCACAAGAGCAGCACCTGGCACATATCTGCCTCAGTTCCTGAGGCTGAGGAGGGAGGCACCTAGAATTCAGAGAACCCACAGAGAGGCGCACGTCATGACAGACAAGTGCGAGGTGATGACAGGAGCCTAAGAGCAAGACAATGTATGGGAATCTTCGCAAATGGTGAGATTAGTGATAAGCCTCAGGAAGGATAGGTGGTCAGAAAAAGGTTTCACTGGACTGGGGATCAGGGGTAAGATCCCTGTCCCATGACTATGCACATAGTAAGATAAGGCCCTGATCATAGAAAAACTGGGGAAGCTATGGAGGGAACGACTCAGGCACAGGGGTCCTAAGCAAGGATTCAGTGATTGTAACTGGGCACATGGAGAGGGGCCAGTCTGTCTGATAAAACGGAAGTCCGACATCAGACTTTCTGTTCTGTGTTCTTGAAATTTGCTAATGGACTTCAAGCATTCTCACCACACATGCACAAATACAGGAAGTAACTCTGTGAGGTGATGGACATTAATCCAAGTAATCTGTTGGGTCTCCACATAGGAGGATGAGAGGTGAGAAGGTGTTAACTAACTTGTGGTGGTAGTCAGTTCACAAAACACACGTTTGTCAAATCTTCAAAAGTTTTATATACTTTTATATATACAATTTTATTTGTCAATTATATATCTATAAAAGCTGAAAAAAATTAAAATGTGGAAATTGAACTTTAAAGCTTTTGTGACTTGAAATCCATGTTTCAATTATCTTAGAACTGGTCATCTATATATATCTATATATAACACTGTCTAATAATAAAATATGTGATTTATCAGAATGTTAGGTAATTAACTTTATATTTAGCTAATATTCTTTCTTTTATAATTTTCAGGGTGATTCTGGGGGACCTTTAGTTATAAAGGATCATAAAGATACTTGGTATCTCATTGGAATTGTGAGCTGGGGAGATAACTGCGGTCAAAAGAACAAACCTGGAGTCTATACAAAAGTGACTTATTACCGAAACTGGATTGCTTCAAAAACAGGCCTCTAATTCACTCTAAAAGTTAAACATTGACTGCTGTATGCAGGCCATACATGTATGTGAATCCAAATATTCAGCATATGTAGTACAATGAAGAGATATTAAATGACATGATTTATTTTAGAATCACTTTAATCACCCAATAACCTATCACCAAGTTATAAGGGATTTAAATTTGTGAAGTAGTGGGTCAGTTTAGCCTGGCTTGAAAAATACAGCAGAGATACTCAGCTCTTAAATCATGCAAGCTGGAGCATAAAGAAGACCAATGCAAACTTTTGAAGATAATCTGAGATTTTTAGAATGCCTTTGTCAGGGGTGTTCCCTTAAGTGAGAGACTTTTTAAATTCTCAAAGAGCTCTGGAAACCCTTATATAATTTCCTATCGTTTTTCTAGTGTTCACAAATACCATTTTTTTTTGTTTTTCTTTGTTTTTCCACCTTTAGAAATATATTTTCTACTTATAAACCCATTGGAGGGATACTCATTTTTTAAAAAGTTATACAAGTACAGATATAAATCAAGCCAGAGATCTTCTAACCTTTTTCTGTGTAAAACTTCCCTGATTTTTTGGTGATTTCTTAATATATATATATTATATTATACACACACAGATAACCCTACCTTCAGATATGTCCAGAGAAAGCCTTATTAATGAATGAGTATATATAGTAATTAGCTAATTGAAAATGTATTTTTGTTACAAAAATTGGGGGGAAGGTGATGGTAACTTCTTGAGCAGTCCAAAACAATGGCACAAAAATTTGACATTTTATAGATGCATTTACATGTTTGAACCACCAGGAGGTGGCACTGTACATTATTATCATAAGGTTAAATGCCTAGAAAAAAATTGAGAATTTGCTAATATGTTGAAGAATCAATGAACATTGTCATCCTACATAGAAAAAAAAAGTTTATTGCTTTGTGTTTCTGGAGCCAACTATCTCCTAAGGCTTGTGGCAATAGCCTATTACAATCAGAGACATTAGTTTAAAAACATTTTTAGTAAATATAAATTTTGAGAACCTACTACACAGAACACAGGAACAAAGTGATCTGAAAAATCAAATATATCCATTAAGTAAAGTGTCTCATGAAGACAGGAGGGTCAGGCCCATGTATGCTATGATGTCATCAAATGAAGGCTTTGTAGAAACTTACTCTGTGTGACACCAGCTAACATCAGGTTTGTGGGTGGGGTGTCATTTACTCATGTCGTCCAAATATAAACTAAATCATTGAGCTGCTTTATAATAATTTCCCCCATGTGCTATTGATAAGGCATGAAAATAATCGTATAATAATCTAAAGGAGATTCATAATTTATTCACCAAAAAAATTGATCCATAATTTATAATTTTAAAGCTTAAGAAAGACTTTCTAAGTCATGCCAGCCAACATCTTTATGGTTCAGAGACCTGAGGCCAGGACACATAAATGACTTAGTGAAGCTGTAAGTAGTTTTTATCTCCACTGGGCCTAGAACCCAGATATCAATTTCACATTTCTTTTTCCTTACAAAGTATCTTTATGATTGCCTACATTTATTGAATCATCAGATCTATAAAAACTTCAGCAAATTCTATAGAATGTTTTAAATTAAGACGCTCTTAAGAATTTTAAATGATATGATTGATTTAGGCAGCTGGCTGCCAATTCTCTGAACTCACTTCAAGATAAAGTTGCTTCTTCACCTATAAAAATATACATAGGTATATAAATTATTCTATATTATGGTGGTAAGGTAATCCTGACTTTTACTGTTAAGATTCAAGAAATGATCTTAGAGTTATAAACTTTATATTTCTAAATGGTTTATGCAGCATTTCATACTGGGTCACATGTAAGCAAATGTTGATATATCATTTTAAATCTAATAATAAAGTTGGTGATCAGAGCATTCTACAAATAATATCACTGAATTTATGTTAGCCAATAGCATGAATATTTCTTTCAACTGCTGTTAAGAATTGGAGTGAAGATAATCCATGAGTTTCTTATAGTAATTAGCTTAGATCAATGGGGAAGATTTCTCAATCTTGGCACTTTTGATATATTGACTTGGATAATTCTTTGTTGTGAGGGGCTGTTCTGTGCCCTGTGAAATATTTAGCAGCACCCCTGACTTCTGCCTAATAGATGCCTGTAACACACTCCTTTCCCCCAAAATTGTGATAACCAAATATATCTCCAAACATTGGCAAATGTCCCTACAGGGTAAACTTGTCCACTGTTGAGAACCACCGTTCTGAAGGCATTTGAACATTTTCAGAAATGTGAGAGATGCCTCAAAATTTTGACATTGAATATTTAAAAGCTATAGTCTTCCAATTAAACTGAACACTCACTATCACGTTCCTAAAAGAAACAGCATAAGTGACTGATGCTTCAGTCAGCGACTGTTTCAAATACGGACCTATCACCCCCCACACAATGTGCTTGGAGGATTTCTCTCACACGCCTGCCTGGACTAGAGTACACTCATAGAGCACTCTTAACCACTGCTATGAGAACTGGTTTTTATAAATACACCCTCTACTAGAGTTTCTCTATCTTTACCATAATCCACAGTAAGGAATGTATTTAACATCACAGCTTCATAAATACATAACAAAATATGTCTATATAAAAAAATTGAGTTTCATAAAAAAATAGTTACCTCAGTAAATACAATAAATACAGTATTTTCTATTCTAGTCTATTCATTTTAAAAATGCTTGCCCCACCAACTAAATTGATTTCAAAGTCTAATGGATCATGACCTGTAGTGTGTATAGAACATTCTGGAACAATCATCCACTATTATTAATGCCATATTGTTATTACATTATTTACTCCCACCACTCTCCCTACGTTCAACCTCTCCTTACCCTACCCATTTAACAAACTGTGGCTAAATTATGATGCAATTCAATAATGTTATTCCCATGCATTCAAATCCTCACTGATTTCTACTTTGCATAACAAATAAGAGTCTAAATTTATGTCACCGAAGTTAACCAATAGGATTTTTGTTTCACCTACCCCCAGTGCTCCTGTAATGCTGAATGTTGCTCCTTATGTCCTGAACTCATTTCTCCTCTCTGGTCATGCAATGTTCTCTTCACTCTACAAGATCTCGCTCAAATATCACCTCTACTAAGAATACGTTTCTTATCCCAGACAAGATTACTCTTCATCCAAAACCTTTTTGAACTTTTTTGTTACCCCTCTAAAGTACTTCTCATACTTTACTCTGTATTATAGTTTTTATGTACATGTATTTTCTCTAAAACTATTTTAATTTCCATAAGGAAGACTGCTTTATTCATTTTTGCATCATCCATAATATTTAAGACAATATTCTGTACACACTATGTTTTGTGAAAGAATAACAGAGGCTAATTATGAATTCTATAAAGGTAAGACACCTCTGTTCTCAGTTGCTAACTGCTTCTGCCTTGTCACTGTTCTTTACAATGCTTTCCAACCTGTGCTGGTCCTGATCTTCATATTCTTAAATGTTCCTAAAGACTTCCTGTTCTCTGCCTATTCCAAAAGTCATCATAATACAGTAAAGCAGGTCCTGAATGTATTATAGTGATCTTTGTATATGTATATATAGCCCCTCTAACTCAAAAAATTTTCCCCATATTCCCTTAAATGAGCACATCCCAAATCCATAAGGATATTTGGAAATAAAGCCAAAAGAGCAAATCTCCCATTTCCTTTGTTTGTTTTTATCTTATCTACCAAGACTGTCCTTTCTTCCTCTTCTCCCATGGACCTCATAAATCTGGATACTTCCAAATGGTCATGTTAAATATCCATGATTATGTTTTTCTGACAGGCCCTTTCTCATTGAATTTGTCTTATGGGAGACAGTAGTGATAAAACTAGGAATCCTATACAATATCTACTTTTTTAAAGTTCACAGGAAAAAAAGATATTTTAATTTCAAGAAAAAAATATTTGGCTCATTAATTTTAATTACCCATATGAGACTATCTTTTCATTTCCATTAGTAATCAAGATTTAACGAATAAACTAATTTTTTTAAAACACTTTTGCTGTTTTCCAAGTTCAGAAGACTCCCCCCACACCAGAAGTCACTAAATTAAGCAAAGGGGAAAAAGCCCAATGTCATACTGAAATCCAAAGATATACTAATGGAAATTATCTCGGCTCAAGGGCTAATAAAGGAGTAAGAAACAGTGAGTGAAATTGTTAAGACTCTCCATGTTAGTACATGCCTAGACCATCTAGGCTTGGATAAAGATGGTACATTTTAGGCTAAGTAACTGAAAAATCATTTTTCCATGAACTGTAGTATTTTGAGCTAAAGTTAGAATTTCTGAAGCCCTGTTTTAGAGAAAGTAAACTAAAAATCATACACATTATCTATTACATATATATATACAGTATATGTATGTAAAATCATATAGTACATATGTATATAAAATCATATACATATATCAAAATCCATTTTACAGATTTTTTAATCTGCAGATTAAAGTCAATGGAGAGGAGAATCTAGGCACAAATCCACTTAGAAACAAGAAAAGCCTGAATAAATTGATAGAAAATTTGGAAATTTAGTACCTAACTCTTAGACCAACTAATGATAAAATGAGAGAGATGTTAATTAAGTAACAATATTATTTGCAAAAACAATGATAGATGAGTTAAAGATAGGATCTCGGGTTTATTCACTGGAAGACCCAAATGTGCTTGCTACCTTTCTTAGATGAGAGGGGGGTTACTACGTCGTCCTCCAGCCTGTATACTTCTCAGTAGACAACTATAGGAGTTAGCTGGGAACCTCTTCATATATTTGGGTTTCATGCCTCAGGTTAATGTTGTTGGGATAGGTAGGTGTAAGCCAAAGTGGTGTCTTAGGTAATTGGTATAAGGGAGAGCTGAGGAAGAAAGGAGGGATGTCAATGAATGGGGCAATAGAAATAGCAAGTTAAGAGACTAATATTAATAGTCACTATCACTTCAGAGGGGCCCAGGAGGCCTCATGACCCTGGCACAGGCCAGAAGGACAGTCAGAGAGCACATTCCATATAGTAATCTTCCCAAATTTGGACACTCAGCATCCCTAAGGATGCTACACAGTCAACATATCGTTCGCACCCGATCTTGATGTCCCGGAGACTATGCTGGGGGCGATTTTGTATGGCGTATGCATTTCCCAAGTGATAAAAATCTACCAGGGAAATCCAAAATGGTATAACCACTTTGGAAGACAGCTTGGAGGTTTCTTACACAACTCAACATAGTCTCATCATACAAATCAACAATTGTGAAATTTGATGTTTACCTAAATGAGTTGAAAAATTACTTCAATAACATGTAGATGGATGTTTACAGCAGCTTTATTCATAATTGCCAAAACGTTGAAGTAACTAAGATGTCCTTCAGTAGGTCATTGATAAATAAACTGTGGCACATCCAGACAATGGAATATTACTCAGAAATAAAAAGAAATGAGCCATCAAGCCAGGAAAAGACATAGAGGAAATTTAAATTAATATTACTAAGTGAAAGAAACCAATCAGAAAAGCCTACATACCATGTGATTCCAACTACATGACATTCTAGAAAAGCCAAAACTATGGGAACAGTAACAATATCAGTGGTTGCCAGGGATTGAAGGGAAGGAGGGATTACAGCAGGGCACAGAGGAGGTCTGGGAGAGTAAAACTATTCTGTATGGTGCTATAATGGTTGTCAAAACCCGTAAAATGTCAACATCATCATTGAATGCTAATACAAACTTTGGACTTTGGGTAATAATTATGTGTCATCGTGCATCCATCAGTTGTGTCACTCTGGTTCACAATGTTGATAGTGGGGGAGATAATGCATGTCAGTGGGTAGAGGGTATATGGGATCTCTTTGTACTTTCTGCTCAACATGACATGTTGGATATTTTACCTGGGCTATAATGATCAATGAGGGTAGCATCATGGCACAGAAAAAGCACTAGGTTGAGCACCTCCCTGAGTTGTGTGGTCACTGCCTTCATGGAGTAGACCACCTCTCTGGGCCTCACAGGGCCACCTCAGGGGGCTCTGGCATTCAGTTAGGCATTAGTATCCATAGGGATTCTCCTGCTATCCTTGGAAGGATCATCATTTAGTTGGAACCTAGGGCTAGGTAACTTCAAAATTCTCAAGTTCATCGTATTAAGGAAAAACGTCCCTTACCAACCCCTGGCAACTGGGCTTTCAGGGTTGGGAGTTTAGACTGTTCACTTCAGTAAAAGGAACACACCAAAGAAATGGTGGCATTAACTATGGTAGCACAGATTACAGAAATCTGGGCCCTTGGCTCCATGATGCTGGTTGCCTTCAAAGGAATATTTCTAAATCTTAAAATGTATTCTTGATATTGAAGAAATAAGGTATTTTTCTCTGCATGGGAATGCTTTCCTGGAAAAGTAGATATGAGTGGAGGTCTCTGAGGAAAGGTAATTCCAATTTAAACAATGGAAGGTGGGGTTAGTTTAGGGGAGGAAATTAGAGTAATTCCTGTCATTATCTATAGAAGTATTCAGTTACCTCTTGGGTTCCAGACAAACCTCCTTCCCATGTGAAGGCTTGTTTTGTTTTGTATAAGTGGCCAAGGCAGAATGGTATGAAATGAATCTCTTAGGAACTTCAAATGTTTTTGATCGATCTTGAAGATTCCTAATTATGAAACTGTTGAAAGTCATCTTGCTGGGATCATGCCTAGATGGAGAGAGCACTCAAGGTTCCTATCAGTGCTCTTGAAACTGAACTAAAGGTGGTAACATATGGTTCCGTCATACACTACACGATGGTGGTCCAGCACCAGCCCTCTGCTGTGCCTGCAGTTCTCACAGTTCCAACTGCTTTCCCAGAACTCTGCGTGGGCAACTGGGTCATAGAATGGAGCACTGAGGAGCCCTTCTGGTCAGGAGTCATGCCATGGACAACCATGGCTGCTTCCTCTCTCCCACTGTGTCTGAGGCAATGGGTACTATTCCTGGTGCAGAAACACAAACGCTGCTGCTGGCTTTTCATGAAAGCACTCTAAAATCAGCCTAGACCTCACAGTGCCTTTCACTGGGCCATTTTAAGAACCTAACAACATACTCTGGTTACATCATTTCCTATTTGATCAAAATTCCTTATTTCCTTCTCATTTAGATGTCTCTGAAGAAATCAGATCAACAGAGTAGAGAGCAGGACAAATAACACAAAAAACCCAGACTGGAGTCCAGGGTGAGCTGGATAGCTTCTCCCTGCTCCATGACTACAGACTATTCCTAATCCCAGACAGCAGTCATAGTATTAAATATTCTTGTTCAAAAGCCTTGGCAAACAACTAAGGACAAATCAGTGGAAAAGCATCAAAATCACTACAAAAAAACAAAAAACAAGTGCATGTGCTAACAGTGAGGATTGTCTTTGTGTCAGAGGATATTATGACGTACTTCCGTGGTTCCAGATGACCTCAAATCCTGCTCAGGTACCTCTCCAAAGTCATGTATTTTACAGTGCGGTTAAGAGTAAAATCTTAATGCAAAACCTGGCTCTCGATGCTCATTTGAATCAATTGGATTATTGAATACAGTTTCAAATAATCTTCTAAGATTTTGTAAGAGATTACAATACTAAGTCACACATTTGCAGAATGGCAAGTAGCATAACACAGAAGTAAACAATATGAAGTTAAACAGAGTTTATTTGAATCCCAGCTTCACAACGTACCAACTGAGTGACTGTTACTTTCACTGTGATGGTTATTTTTATGTGTCGTCTTGACAGCACCAACACTGCCCACATATATGGTCAAACATGATTTTGGATTTTTCAGTGATGATGTTTTGGACGATATTAACATTTTCTTTCTGCTTTATTGAGATATAATTGACAAGTGAAATATTTATATTTCAAGTGTATTTAAAGTATACAACATGATTTGATAATATGCATACACTGTGAAATGATTACCACATTAGGTTAATTAACACATCCATCATATCAGGTAGTTACCTTTTTTTTTGTAGTGAGAATGCTTAATATATTCTCTCTTATGTTACAATACAATATTATTAACTATACTCACTATGCTATACATTAGTGTGACAAGAGCTGGGAGGTGGGGTAAATGGAGATGTGTGTTAAAGGATATAAATCTTTCACTTATAAGGTGAATAATTTCCAGGATCTAAGGTACAGCATTGTGACTATGGTTAACCATAGTGTTTCGTACACTTAAAAATTCCTGTGAGAATAGCACTTTAATGTTCTCATAACAACAATAAAACAATAATTATGTAAGGTGAGGATGTGTTAACCTTACTATGGTAAACATTTTGCAATATATACATGTATCAAATCATCACCTTCTACATATTAAACTTATGCAATATTATATGTCAATTTTATTTCAGTAAAACTGGGGTGGAGGAATCAGTAGATTGTCTTGAATTTAGCAATAAACAGCTAGAAAAAGAAACAGGAAGATTAGCCTATTCAAAATAATGATGAGAACAAATCCAAGAAGACAAAATCAAGAAATTTACTTTGATGATCCCCAGGGCCAATGCAGGAAAAACCCAAGTTCAATGAAACACCTATGTGACTAAATATGTATCTTACAAATAAAACAAAAATAAAAACAGCATTTTCCAATAACAACCCAACTTCAAGATCATAAGGGTAAACACTACATTGAAAGTGCTTTGAAGTCTACATAGGCAATCCTACATAGCTTATTCTAGAGAAGACAGCCCCAGGGAGTTACTTATTGAAATAGAGTTAATAATTCCTCAGAGCTAGGCTGGTATATTTCTTAGTGTTCTATCAATATTTTTACTAACCAAGATAATGTCAGCATTACAAAATTCACTGAAAAGATTTCAGCATGTTCTATACAGTTAGGGGAACAGTTGAGACAGCTTAGGAAAATACTGTTTCTTGAGACATTATGAGTCTGGATGTTTTTAGGAGATATTTTTATGTAATGTTTTCCATTTATTCCAGTTATTTTTCTTCCAAGTTTCTTCATTCTTGCATTTTTTAAATTTCAGTAACTTGCATTTTTTTCAGATATTTATTTTGAGACAAATATTTTTAGTATAGTTTTACATATCATTTCCTGTCTCTTCTACATCTGTTGTTACATTATTGTTTTCATCTTTTTAATTGTCATATATTTGAGTACTTTTTATGAAAACAATTTATCCTCTTTATCCCAGTTAATGTTGTTGCTTTGCACCTCCACCCTACCATCTCTTTATATTTGTTTGCTATCACTGTTCTTCCTCTTCTTTGTAACTTTGTTTTAATTGTGTATCAGACAATATGGAGACTTCTGATAACTGGATTTTGTTTTTAAAGCTATCAGAAGAATCTTTGCCTTTTATCACATCTGCTGAAACCATTTACATATATTGGCATAATTTTTATGTTCAGTATGACTTCTTTCACCTTTCTATCTGTCATTTGTTTCTATTATCTTGCTAATTTCTTAATTATCTATATTTTATTCCCTAAATACACACCAATCCCCAGAGCAGTAATGATCTTAGTATTTCTAAGTGCTTTCCTCACTTGGAGTGAGGTTTTCTACATGTTATTTATAATGGTCTAATCACTCTGTTTTAAACATATAGAGGTCATTCCTTTAAAGCATCTAAAAACAAAGATTAAAAAGTTTTATGCCAATACTTAATGTAACTTTATCTCCTCAAGCACTTCCATTTGTCTGTCCTCTCTAGGAAAACCCCTTCTTCATCACCAGAGTCTGTTTTGTGCTTTGGTTATTAAAAAGAACACTCACCATGAGAGCCCATACTCAGAATTTAATGGATTCTAAGGACCTTAAATTGCAACACAGCTACAGATGTATTTTTCAAAAATAACTACTCTAAAAATATTACCATATATTCAAGTCAAAATCTAATAAGATATTAATGAAATATTTTCTCTGATATTAAGATAATTAAATTTCTTTGACTGTATCATCAAGTTTGCTATCTTTCATGCCATATATATTAGAAAGAATCTTCTAAGTAATGGCTTTTTTAACACTGAGCAAGAACCATGTCTAAATGTTCGTGGGATTTTTACACTGCCTTTGATACAATTTTATTATCAATTTTAGATACCAATGTATGGTTTTATTACTGCTCAAGAATTCTTTTCAAATGAAAAGATAAATACAAAAATATGACGGTGGAAAAAAAAGTCAATCCCATGTCACACTCAAAGTACACTTAGTCATAACCTGAAAGGAACATACTTCATAGCAAAAAAACTATGACTTCTCTGGAGTTTTTCTCTACATGTCAAAAACGTGAAAACAAATTGCAGGTGCTATTTCCAGACATTCTCATTTCACTTCTGAATGCACAGGACAATATAAGGTACTTAAAATGACTGTAACAATCACACACAAAAAAACTATTAAACGACTGTTTCCAGGAAAAAACAAAACCCTACTCTTGAGTACAAGGAATCTACCCAATTAGGATGTTCACAACAACCTGAACAGTGTTGCTGGCTAAGGCCCTCTGAGTAGACCAGACCAACCCACATCTGCAATAGATGTCTAGTCCTGTGAGAAAATAATGGCTGATCCTTCCAGGATGGAAGGGATCAAATGTAGTCAGCTTATTACCAGGTGGCCAGTTGGTCTCCTTGAGAGAGAGCGCCATCCTGTGGGTTCAGTACCTTCCTCTGCTGATGATAGGCTGGACATTCTGAGGTGGCATTAGGATTGGGGTTGCTAAGTGGGGGTCCATGTCGCTGGGCCCACACAGGACGTCCATCTCTCCCCCTGTGGCCATGTCATTCATGCTCCCATCATACCCCAAGTCTTAGTGACACTAAGTCTAGAGCGACAAACTGTGCCAGTTTACCTAGGTTTGAGGAGGTTTCCAGAACACTACACTTTCCATTTTAAAGCCTGGACAAAATGGAAAATTGATCCCCTACTGATGTGCCTCTCATCAGCACACTCCCGATGACCTTCACGTATGGTGCATTGTCTGGGCCCTCCCGTGGAACAGAATTTTCTGATGGAGTTTCACATAATATATCCATTCCACTGTGCCCACTTTTTTGAGCCTTTTAATCCCTTGGCCTCTACTGTCTCATACAAAAATTCTGGAATTTCAGCTTTGCTTAGTATGAGCCACTGCTTTTTACAGACTTCTAGAAGCCATTCCAGCAGCACACGTATACCATTCCCTGGGCACTTTGTCAGGTGTTATGTTCTGTATGCTGAGAAACTGCTCCCAAGTCAATAGACCCTTTGTTATCCAGTCTTACGTTCTAGACCCTTGATCAAGCACCCTCAGAATCCAATCAAACAGAAAAGGATTCTCACAGTCCCTGCTGGAGCCTGCTGCTAATTTTTGCAGCTCTTTTGTAAAATATCTTCTTTCCTCCCTCTTCAGGTCTGACACGTCCCAGGTGGTGATGTGCATTAATCTTCGTAGTGGGCCGGCAGCCAAGAGAGAAGATGTGTGCAGCTCCGGGGGAGGACAGCTGTCACCTTACAGGAAAGAGGCCTCTGCAGTCTAGGCAGAATGCTGGCTCTCAAAGGAGAGAGTGGACCCACTTCTGCAGACTCAGAAGGCTCAAAAGACTACAGTGTAAAAATCTCAGGGACATCTGGCCAGATATCCACATCCCACGCATCAGGTCCAGGTTTCCCAGCTAGGGCTCTGACTCTATAATAACAGAGCTGTCTCTCTTGAGCATTCAACCATCATTGGAGTTCAGCCATTCAATCCAACCCTGTGCCTGGTATTCAGCTTCTCCTGCTCTCTCACAGTATGTGATGAGGACTTCTTAATATCTGCCAAAGAGAATCTCCGGATCTCATACTTAGCTCCCAATTATGTTAATTGCCTTCAACTTTCCTTTATGTTAGGGAAGCATGCCACCTAGCAGCAACCATGCAATTCCACCGTCCTTATGGTATCATCCCTCTTTCAAATACATGAATCAGCACGCTGGCCCGTGCATTCACCTCTATCATGATGGCCCAGCTCACTAGTGCTGAAAATATTAATACTCAGACCACCACCTTTTGCTAGAGGCTGTCAGCATGCCACCTACCACCAAGTCCTCATTACCAGCTGGGTGGTAAGTGATCCAGTCCCCAAATCCCATCTTAACCCCTGTTTCCTTGGAACTCTCCTAGTGCTACCTACTAAAAGTTGAGTTTTCTAGATAGCAGACACATAGACAAAACCAAAGTACAAAGGTTTATTGAGAAGTAACCCTGTTAAAGGAAAAGGGAGGAAGCAGGGTGGAGCAGAGGGGGCAATGAGACAGCACTGCCTACCTGAAAAAATCTCTGCCAGGCCAGCTGGGAACTCTGGAGTACATATTAGGTTTACTCCAGTAGAATTGGGTGGAACTGCTAGACCCTTATACCACCACCTTGCTCAGTCATTGGCATAAGGCTCCCCAGAGAAGAAAATGTCCTCAGCTTAAAAACTGAGACAAACCTTGACATGGCTAATGGCCAAAGGCTTTCAGGTTGCATTAAGCATATCTTTTTATTCTGATGCTTTGATATCTGGAATCTTGCTGACCATGGGGTGACGGCCACTCCCAGTGCTAACTAATTCCTAAAGACAGCAGATGACTCCCCCGTGAGTGTGTCCTTCCTGTGCAAATCAATCAGTCCAGAGCCCATACCCCAACCACCTCTTTTTTTGAGCCGTTACATTGTAGACCATTCCTCCCCTGCCAGGGAATAGTGTACCCACTACTGTAATGCATCCACCCCGGGGCCAGGTACCAGACAACCAGGGACAGCTCCTACCACAGAGCCCACTGAAACTACTCAAACTAGCCAATCCTAAGCCTACATACCCTGCCTCACCTGTTCCTTCCCATGGAAACTGCAAGAATGTCTCTTGCCCAGTGATCATCCTTTTTCCCTCTGCCTCTTGACTGACCCTGGTACTTCCTCATGTGGCCCTGCATCATGTAGAATTCCACTTCCTCTTGGGAACAGTAAATAACAAACTGTCTTTTCAATGGCAGTCATCTCCTGATCTGTCGGCCTCACCATACCTAAATAAAAATAAGAACTATATTTTAAAATACAGGTACTCATACTCTTCACAGCTGAGTAGTTTGTCTTGAAGAATGATCTGAAGAGTATCTCCATATGTCCCACAAGAATGATTTTTAAAAACAACTTAAACATAGTTGCATTAGAAAGCAATAAGTTGTTTTCACTATGTGCTTAATCACATGCCAGGTTAAGGATGACAGGCTTAGAAAACATAGCAGTCATTTCCCCAATAGGCCCTACAGTGGAATAATTTCAAAATGTGTGCTGAGTGTGGTCATGATTATGAGGGAAGCAAATTGATGCAGAATCACACTGAAGAAAGACCAACGTGTCCTAAGAGTTAAGACACCCTCTTGGAGGGTGATTCTCAAATTTGAGAACTAAAAAGAAATTTGTTTAAAGAGGTAGAAAAAGATGGTGCATGCTGAAGGAACAGAGCTGGAGGCAATAGAGAGGGCAGCATATTCAAGTTAACTAAAGGGAATTCAGCAGATAGAGCACAGAGTGTGAGAAGCAGGGTGGGAAAGTAAGGTGAAAAGGTAGGCAAGGTCCAGATGGGGCTTTGCCAATTCAACTTTGAATAAACCCTATCTTAACCACACCAAAGCAGTGATGAGTGTTTACAAGGCTAGTGGCACACACTTAATTTGTAATGATTGCTCTTGCAGGTATAAAAAATGGACTGGAATGAAAAAGGTTAGAGACAAAGAGGCTAATCAGAAGACTGGCAGTAGCCAGATGAGAGATTATAGTGGTCACGAGTCACGTGGTGGCAGTGGGGATAAGGACAAGGAAAGAGATGGGTTCAATAAATATTTATGTGCCTAGGACATTGAGAAAAGAGATGAAGTCAAGCATAACATTCAGATTTTGGTGTGAGAAACCGGATGAATGGGAAGTGACTGGTAGAGATTCGAAATACTGGAAAAGCAGGTTCAGGAAGAAGGACAAAGGTATGCATACAAAGCACAAGAAAAGTTTAGCCTCCCAAGGGAGGACAAAAACCTCTTCCACTATAACAAGAAAGAGATAGGTAGATGCGTAAGATTTGTAGACATGATAACAAGAAGTTGAGGGAGTCTCCATCTGAAAGCTTCTACCTTGTTCTCCAACAGTAGAACTGTAAGTCATCTGTTGAATCCAAGGATAGAAAATAAACATTTGGGGAAGAATAGAGAAGGTTTAAAATGGTTTTATAAACACTAAACTAGAAACTAACCAGAGAAATCTAACTGCCTTGATGGGCAGTATTGAAGGGCCAGTTAATACCAACAGGTATAAATTGATAATGGGATCAAGCTTAAAATAGATACTACTTACAACAGTTATATATAGTCATATTGTCCTTGTTATCAACCAAATGAAAAGTTACTTGAAAACCTTTTGTGGATATATTGGATAACTGTAATTGAGTTTACCAGCCAGACCTTTCAGTTGATGAGATGACTTATGTTGAACACTAATACATATTATGTTCATTTGCCCTGATTTCTTCTCTGAATGTGGAGAAAAAGCACAAGAGTCAAATTTGTGTGTATCTACAGGAAGGTGGAAATTACCTTCCACAGGAGAAAACTCTACGCAGCCCAAGGGAAACTGATGCGGAGAACTTAGGAGAGGGGTAAAGGATACATACCTTCTTTAACAAGTACCTGTGACCAAGATGCTTCTTTGACCTCTTACTATTAGAAACTGATAAAAAAGAAAAAGAAAAAAAGATTTACATGTGAAATGCACAGAAAATAACTGCTTGCCAACATGAAAACCAACACAGGTTGTAATGAGCTTCAGATTTCTCAGACCATGTTTGAATGAATGCTTTTGGAATAAAATTGGTTTGAAGAAGTGAAATCACATGTGTGAATCTGCAGGGGGTGAGGGAGTGTATTTTAAAAATACCCAGGGCCATTTTCAAACTGTACATGCTCCCACCTCTCAGCAACTCTGACCCCTACACATGTACACACACACACACACACACAGCCTTGAGAATCAGTGCTGAAGGAATGACTACATAGTACTCAATATGCCAGGTGCTTTATATTCGTTAGTTTATTTGATTTGACTGAATTCTACTGTCACAATTCTATGAGAATGGTAGTTTAACTCCATTTATACAGGTCAGAAAACTGAGGCTTACAAAGATAAACAACTTTTCTCAACCCTGCTGGGTAGTAAACAGAAGAACCAAGATTTGATTCTAGGTATATTCTAACTCCAGAGAGTGTACTGTTTCCACTACAACTCCTTCTCAACAGACAAGTTCTTGAAACATAGTGGGACATACTTATTCCCTTAGCTCCAACTATCTATGAGTCATAATCTAAAAAATTAAACTTGGCCACAGTTACAAAATCCAATGGTTAATCTGATTTTTAAATTTATAATAAATGTAAAGATTTGTACTTAAATAACATTTTATAACTTTCCAGTGATGGGCACATCAATTATCTTTCTTTTCCTATTTATATGGTAACTCTGTGAGGGAGGTCATACGTTCATTACTGACCATGTAATGATCGTACAGCCACATGACGGTACTGTCCTGGACCTGCTGACTGCACAATCTCCAAATTCAAAGAAAACACGACTGGCCCACCCCTTCTGAGATCATCTGCTTCCTGGTGGTTTTTTCTTTTCATATTGTTATGACGGGCTCGACTGAATGACTCATACTTCCTTCAAAGCTAGGTCTGTCCCTTTCCGTGTTCCTAGGTTGGGTTGCCTAGTTTTGTGAATGTACCACTGGACAAATAAAATCAGCCCATGACTGAAGGAAGAGGATTCTGCTGGTATTTTTTGTATGATGTCATCTACATTCCTTCTTCTTGCAATGGCCACCCCCTAAGAATAGGAAAGGTCAAGGCCTATCCTGCCACTCCCCAGCGAGCTGAAGATTAAGACTCAACATCTTTTGAACGAGTGGCTGTTAAGAGCAATTCCTTTGCCTCACAAACCATAATTTCACGCCCCACCTCTCCTTCTGTGTTGAGTCATCACAGGAAAGCAGGAAGTTGCCTTCAGACAAAATGCATTTCTCCCCATCTCATAACCCTGACTCACTGCCACGTTCTTTTGAGAACAGTGTTGGAGCACCAGTATCTGCAGTAGCATATTCAGTTAAAGGGCAGTCAAGTATCATGTGTTGATTAAGCATCTCCTTGTTAAAAGGGTTTTCTGAGTCCTCCAGGAAATACAGAGATGGACGAGAAAGAACATGCATGTAGTTGAAGGCAAGTGCTGGGCACAAAAACCAGAAGACAATACTTCACATGGTTGAGAAGTTATTTTTTTTAATTACATTTTTTAAATCCATTAGAATATTTAAATTTTAAATAATGTGGCCCAATAAATTATTTTTCCTTTCCATTTACAAAGAAAAATTCAACAGTGGCATAAAAACAAAACACTATGTTCATAAAGGTGATCATTTAATCGTTTACAATAAAAAAAGGAGTATCTAAATACTTCACATGAAGAAATGATTTCACTCTTTTATAATGAATCTATTCAGTGGAATATGATTTACCTGTAATATGCAGTCATTAAAAGTGTCAATAATCAATGAATCTAGATATACATTTGCAAGTTTTCTGTGCATATGAAATTATATCAAGATAAAGAGTTATAAAACATTTTTAATACAGCTATTCAATACACATACAGACACTAGAAATAATATATACCCTTACTAGAAAAACTAGTAACACAGGGATATGCTTATAAAATTGTTAAGTGTTAAAAGCATATTACAAAGTTATGCTCTCTGACATATGCATGAAAAAGACCTGAACATGTCAAAAGTACTTAAAGGTTAACATGCAAAGTGAAAATGGTTTATTTGGGTAATTTTGTTGAAAAGTTTTTAAAATACTGTTTCATTCCTTTCACTAAAAAAAACCCAAAGTCAGAATACCAGGTACGATATATAAGATCTGATGAAAATATATAAGGGAAGGCTAGTGGGGAGGCCATTCATTCCTGCTGCTGTTGTCTACTTTTCACTTTACACAAAAAGTGTATACTTATGGTATCAGTATTTTCAAGGAAACTTCTCTAGCTGCAGTCCTGGAGTGGATTCATTAGCCACTGGCTAGCAGTAATTTATAAGATAAAATCATAGAATTTTAGAGTTGAAAGACCACTGGATTCAGCTTCTCTTTTTCTTAGCAGTTTAATGAAACACATAGAGGAATAAGTGGGTTTATTTTTTATTCGGCTACACAACTAGTTAGTAAAAAAGCTAAGACTAGAATTCAAGTATTAACACCCAATCTAATTCTATTCCACATTCCAGTTCTTTAGCATTGATCATTTCTCACAAGTAACCCCAGAATAACCTTCCAAATTTATCTCCTACTACTTCCCAACACATTTGACAGGAATGTCTTTTTTCATGCCCACATTACTTGCCCCTCTTTTCTTAGGCTCTGCCCCAGACTGCAGACCCTGATGACACTTGCCATCCATACCTTAACCCCACACATACTCGTTCTACACTCTTGTGTCCATTCATCTACTAGTAGTGACGAGTTGGAATGCTTTTTTTCAAAAGACACATTTGGAACAAGACAAAGTGAATTTTAGTTCCAACTGTACTGCTTGCTTCTCCCACAACTTTGCACACCTTCTCAATTACTTCTCTGAATCTCTGTGTCATATGCTATGAAAAAAACAGCATTTTATCAGAGAGAAGGGGAAATTCAGAGGTAGTACTATCCATTAATGAATGAAAAGTATTTTCTGATAGTCCCTGGCTTGCTGTGGCATGAAATGAGGTGTAAGACATGGGCAAGAGTGTCACATCCTCTTGAACTAAAATTGATGACTTCATAGTGTGCAGAGTAGCTGCAAATTTTTGTAAAATACCTGTCACCTGTTATCATGTTTAATCACAATTTACCAGAATAAATACATTCTTACTGATTTGTGAAATTCCCTGTTTCTGATTCTTCTCCACAAGTCATGCTGTTAGTTCAAGTTGATTCCATCAGACTTGTTTAACAAGTTAGATTTTAATTACGTAGGATTTTTCCTCCTTTGTCTTCAGCTGTTTCATAGATCACACAGAGTACATGAGAGTCATCATTTGAGTGGAAATCAAAGAAGCTGGATAGGCAGAAAATAGGACCTCTTCATTATTCAAGAGTAAAATGTATAGGTAAGTCCTATTTTTGCTTTAGCGCTGTAGCTTTAGAGGTCTTATTACATGTGAAAAATATGCTGTGAGAAATTTGGGCTTTGACAATTTCCTAGTTACTTTTTCAGCTCCGTTGAAACTCTTAGATATTGTTTAGATTATATGCCGGATATTGTTTTAATAAGGTGCTTGACTGTTTCACTGTTTTTTTTTAATGAAATGAATAAAACCTAAAGAGATGGCTTAGCATTATGAAAACATCTTTAAGGGAGTGTTTTTGTTTTCTCATGTTTAATCTTTCAAAAAACTCATGCGTGGATTTTTAAAGTGTAATAAGTAAAAAAAATTCCTCTGTTTAGAATTTTTTGAGGATTCCTAACTTTGACTTCTGTCACAGTGTCATGACTACCATTAAATATGCAATGAAACCTGAAGTCCCCTTTAAGAAAGTAAAGACAGTATTTGTTTACTTTTTGTATACTTATGGTATCATGATTTTCAAGTAAATTCTTGTTAATACTTAAGGAAAGTATTATTTGTCTAGTTTTCCTTCCCATTAATGAATACTTTTATTCATACACATTCAAACAAAAAAGCAACAAGTTGTAGCATAATCTAGACTCAGATGGTTCAATCTCAAAATCATTATATAATCTGATGTGTTTGTATATGCATCTAAGTGTACATATTGTTCATTTTGTTTTCCCATGAATATAGAAAAATTGCTATTGATAAGTTATGTTAACAGGGGACAAATCATGGGGATAAACGTGGACAATGAGTTGGCTATGTTAAGTGTAGTTAAGTTTATTTTAAATCTACCAAACTTTAGAAAACTCAATCAAAACTCAAATCATTTTAATAAAATATATGTATGATTATATGCATTTCAATATATATGAGTGGAAAATGTAGACAATTTCATTATTAAAAGGAAAGAATAAAAGAGGTTAAAATCTCTGAGGTAATTTATATACTGTGCCTGTTCTCAGTTTATGTTAAAAATAACCAAATTGTATTTATTCATCAACTATTACTTTGTAAAGCCAGACATGTGAAAAAGTCCAATGAATGTGATTAACACACTAACCATTTTTGTTGTATTAAAGTGGTAAGCTTATGAATTATATTTTTTCCATCATTCCTAAACTCCTATAATACTTCTGTAACAATGTAATTCAGAATGCCTTGAATCAATCTAATTCCTAACTTGATCCATCCTTACCTGAAATAGGATACTCAATCACAACCAAGTTTTCCAATTACAAAGAACTCTTCTTTGAACCTTTGGTTTCTACAGAGCAGTACACTTTGAAATATTTTCTCTTAAATAGACTGCATCTAATTAAAATCAACTGGATTTTCCTATTCTATTAACCTAAAATATATATAATTCCCAAATAATTTGTTCAGTGGTTGGTTGGTTTTTATTAGAATGAGATAATCAGAGTTGTGATGCTAAGTTGATGACATTTTTAAAATAGCTTATGGACCCTCATTCATCAGTTTGAAGAGCCTTCTGTCAACCTGAATAAAGAGTAGAATTTTAAGTGGGAAGGGGAGAGCATTTTCAAATGGCCTGGGGCATTAAAAAATGGACACATTTTCATTCTGACAATCTTACTTCTAAGCCAAGACATCTGCCTGAGTTTAATATTGCAAGAAATGAATTAAAACATGCAGTTTCCTTCTCTGCTAGAATATTCCAATCAGCATAAAGACATGCCATATTATCTCCAGTTTTTTAAAAATCTCAAACGCCACTATTTTCCAGCTCCTCCATATGATCTGAGGGAGTAGGGTTCCAAACTGGGTAGTGGATGGGCAATGCAAGTGTGTAATATACTTCTTAGGTAATTCTAGGTCATTTTTAGGTTATTTTAGATAAATTCCCAGGTAACTGTGATACCTTGGTTGAGAATGGGCTCTCTTGGCTAGTTTGATACCTTGTTTTTAACATATAGTTGAGATACAATCATATTGGTTTCAGGTGTATGACATAGTGATTCAACAATTATACACATTACAAAATGCTTACTAGGATAAATGTAGTTACTATCTGGTTTGATTACTTTTACACATAAATTAATCTCCCAGGCCCCATCCAGGTTGTCCTCTCCTAAAGGTCACAATGATGGTGTGTTCCTTTCTTTACCCACCTCGCTCAGCCCTCTCAAGAAGGATATCTTACCACAGAGCCCAGGAACCCAGGCAGTTATGTTATCATGGTATGATCATTATTCATTTCAAATTCCTGGGTACTCATATACTGTCAGGTCCACTAAGAGAGTGTCTAGGTCCACTGGGTACATAAAAAGTATAAGATGAGGTTTGGAAAACAGGATGAAGATTTATAAACTGTGAATTCAGAATGTGGTTTGGGGAAAGTTTTAAGGTAAATGCACATATCTCAGCTCAGGAACAGACAAGTCCTGGCAGGACTCCTCCCACCATAACAAATCTTATTTCCACTCTCTTCTCTTTTTGTTTGTGCGCATGGTCTGATTAACTGACTACAGAGACATGCCAAAGCCAATTAAATACCCTGCCTCCTAACAGCCTCAAACAACATGCTTTCCCAGGGGTGGCACAGACTGGAAGAGAAGTGACAGCATTGTATTACATAGGAGGGCCAGCGGCAACCATTTCCCTAAGATTGTATATTTTCTAGCAAATTCTCTCATGTCCACTGTCAATTTGATATCCAGAAGGCACTCCCAAGGTATTTTCTCAACAATTTGTGACTTACCTGACTTCTGCTGCTCTAGCTCCCCAGAAGGCTATGCTTGGCACCCCTAAAATAAGTCATGAGGACAAGAATCAATATCTACTATTATAAGGAAACCTAAAGAGACCCAATCTAATTCCTTTAAAGGTGCTACTCCAATAAAGGATCCCATTCTCTAACAAAGAAAACTTGCTATGATTTCAGTTTTTCAGAGTATTCTTTAAGTGTAAATTGAGCATATGTTCATGAAACGTAAATTAAATGCATCATCCCAAACCTAAAACCATTCACTGGGGAACTAAGTTGATTAGAAAAAAAATTGACTTTAGACAAGTTACACTGATCATTAACTCAGCAGAAAGAAGGTGACAGATTCTATCAAAGATTTATAATATCCATTTGCTAGAAATATGAACAAGTGTATCAGCAATTATTAAAAGGATATGTGAACTCACACTTCAAGGTAGTGGATTAAAAAGAGCCATTGAACATATTTTTTCTAACCTAGACTAGACAAATTTTTATTCTGACAATCTTACTTCTTAGCCAGGATATCTGCCTGAATTTAATATTGCAAGGAATCAATTAAAATGTACAGCTTGCTTCCCTGCTGGAATATTCACCTCAGCATAAAGACATACCACACTATCTCCTGTTTAAAAAATATTCCACCCTTGACCCACATCTCCTCTCCAGCAGTGCCTCCTTTCTCATTTCCTCCCCTAACAGAAAAACTCCTCTAAAGGTTTTTCTAGACCTACTCCTTCTGTTTTCTTCTCCCATTCACTCCTTTTACTTTAAAATTTATTGTGAACTATATCACACATAAAGACTAAAAACATGAACCTCTGGGTATTTAGCAGTTATTAAGAAAAATAGCATCACCAGTATTTTAGAAGAACCTGTGGGTCTCTTACCCATTACATCCTGCCCTTCCCCAACCCTGCCCAATGTAACTGTTATCTGGCATGGTATCTAAACTTCCTTGATTTCCTTAACAGTTCTACCACTCATGGATAGAGCCCCAGAGACATTGTTTAGTTGAAATTCATGTGAATGGAATCACAATTATGTTTTAAAAAGAAAATAGTAATGTAAGCAGAAAACAGATCATGCCTGTCTTAGAAGGCTATCTTACATTGTTGGGATTTATATCCTGAGAGAAATGCAAAACTGTTAAAGATTTGATGAGTGCAAAGACATCATTCTACCAGAATTTTAAAAATTTCATTCTAACTCCCTCTAAAGAATGACTCCTGGGGAGAGGAGAGACACCACTGATGAAGAGAGGCCAACTGGATGCTAATTCAGTATTTCAAAAAGAAATGAAGATGACTTGGACAAAACTGGTGTGGGTGGTGATAAAATATGAGACATATGTAAGAAATAGAAAGGATGGGACTTGGTGCTCAGTTAGATGTGAAGGTTGAGGGGGGCATCAAGTATAATTTTCAGGTTTTCCACATGAATAACTTGATAGATGTTGGTGTAATTTACTGAAAAAGAAAATGGCACACAAAGGTCTGTTAGATGGGGCAGAGAGAGTCTGTGAGTGTTAGAAGGCAGAAGACAATTCAACTTCGGAAATGTTGAGCTCGAAACACCAAGTGAGGAAAAAGATATAGTTGGATACTTCAGTCTGAATACCATTTGTAGATCAGTGTTCCTCAGAAGGTATGACCTTTAGTTTACCTCTCTCTGAATCCCCTAGAGTACTTGTTAAAAATGCAAATTCCTGAGCAGCAAGACCAGACTTACTGAAACAGTCTATTTGGGTGTTGGAGGCAGGAATTCTCACTTTTCTAAGCTTCTCAATCATTTCTTAGGCACAGAAAAACATGAAAACTGTCAGTTTAGATGGTAATTGAAGCTGATAGAATGAGATCAACTTGAGATAAAAGAGAACACCCAGGACAGCATGGAGCAACCCCAGGCACTTAGAGGGCTGAATAGAGGAAGAGCAACCAGCAAGATACTTAAAAGAGAAAATAAGAAAGATAAAGAGTACAGAATCACAGAATTAAAAAAAAAAGGTTTCAATACAAAGAGATGGTCAAGAATATGAAATGTTGGTAACAGGTTGTCTTACTTCCCCTCAGAAAGGACTTATGAGTGCCTTAAGGCAAGGACAATTCCTTGATCATTTTTTAAATGTCTCCAGTGCCTAGTAGAATGGTACAACAAGTATTCAATAGACATTGACTTTTCACACATTCATGCAATAAACACTATGTTAATAGAGTGCCCACCATGTCCTAAGTTGCAGAGGCAATAAGACCACAGAGAAAGAATGTGGACAAAAAGGTCAAGAGGCCTCTCTGTGGCACCACTTAATCCCTCTGCAGATCAGTCTATTCACCTGCATACTGGGAAACTGGAATGGATGTTCCTGAAGTTCCCTTACACTGCTAACATTCTATGATCCTACATAATGTTATCACTCCTATAAAATGCCATTATAAAAATTATATTATTTGAAGTTAAAGCTGGGTTTTACCTGAAAAGGTAATGTAGAATTTACCACTCATTAAACAAAAGGCCGGGGCTCTAAGTACTTTACAAATACCATCTCCTTTAATTCTCAGAACACTCCAAGGCATGTGATTATCTGCATTTTATGAATGAGGAAACTAAGGCTCAGAGAGGTTTTGTCACTTGCAATGGTCACATGGGTCTGTCTGATTAACTCATGATTACCACTATTGTACTATATTCTCTCTGTATTATTTGTATAGCAATTAAAAATACGGGCCTATAGCAAATAGTGCAGTGATAAAGACAGGGGTGAGTATATCTTTTTGAATCAAGGATTTTGTTTTCTTTGGATAAATTCCTAGAAGTGGAATTACTGGATCAAATGGTATTCTATTTTTAGCTTTTTGAGGAACCTCCATACTGCTTTCCACACTGCTGCACCAACTGACATTCCCACCAACAGTGTAGGAGGCTCGCATTTCTCCACATCTTCACCAACATTTGTTATTTCTTGTCTTTTGGATAATGGCCATTCCAACTAGTGTGAGGTGATACCTCATTGTGGTTTTGATTTGCATTTCCCTGATGCTTAGCAATGTGGAGCATCTTTTCATGTGCCTGATGGCCATTTGTATTTCTTCTTTGGAGAAGTGTCTGTTCAGGTCCTCTACCCATTTATAAATTGGGTTATTTGGTTTTTGGGTATTGAGGCATATGAATTCTTTATATATTTTGGATGTTAACCCCTTATCAGATGAGTCATTTATGAATATATTCTACCATACTGTAGGTTGCCTTTTGTTCTGCTGCTGATGTCCTTTGCTGTACAGAAGCTTTTTAGTTTGATGTAGTCCCACTTGTTCATTTTTTATTTTGTTTCCCTTGCCTGAGAAGATGTGTTCAGGAAAAAATTGCTCAGCCTAAGTGTCCATCAATAGATGAATGGATAAAGAAGATGTGGTACCTATACACAATGGAATATTATTCAGCCATAAAAAAATCCTGCCATTTGCAACAATATGGATGGATCTAGAGGGTATTATGCTAAGTGAAATAAGCCAGGCAGAAAAAGACAATACCATATGATTTCACTTATTTGTGGAATATAAAAACAAAGCAAAGCAGAAAGAACAAAACAGCATTAGACTCATAGACACTGAGAAGTGACTAGTGGTTACCAAGGGGGGAGGGTTAAGGCATGAGGGTGAGGGGGATAAAGGGGCATGATAACTGGCAATCACAATATAAGTTGGGCACAGGGAATGTAGCACAGCATGGAGAATATAGTCAATGATTCTGTAACATCTTTCTGTATTGTTAGATAGTAACCGCACTAGAGGTTGTGAGGATTTAATAATATGGATAACTGTTGAACCACTGTGTTGTACATTTGAATCCAATATAAGATTGTATACCAACAGCACTTAAAAAAAATTCAGGCCTAGTAACTGGACAGGACTAGTGTTTCAGAGGAATATTTATATAAAAATAAAAGAAACTGAGGGAACAAATGCATTTGTTCAAGAGACAGAAAGGAATCCCTTATGCGTGTGACTCTTCATGCCCATGTTAGAAGCCATGGGAATGTTCACAGAGTAGCCAGTTCTCACTTCCATGATGTAATCCATCCTCTCACTGTACAGATTCACTTCAAGAACAGACCACTGGAAATTTGGGGATACAGTGGTGAACTAATCCCAATCAGTCTCTGCCTGGTTTACTGGACTGACCAAGCACTGACACCGGGCCAAGACATTTTGCTTGTTGTACTAACAAATTTTTAAGTCAATTATCCTCACAACAACCTGGAAGTAGGTACTATCATTACCTCCAGTATGCAGGTAAGGAAACTAAGAAGTTGGGTGACTTCCCAAGTTTGCACAGCAAGTAAATGGTAGAGATGAAATGTGAAACCAGTTAGTCCAGCTTCAGCGTCTGTGCTCCCAGCTGCTGCCTCTCTCTTGGAGCTCACCGTCTACAGGGGCGGAGGGACATAGGGACGCGGAGACGGACAAGACCATGTAAGCAGACAGACTATCTTAAGGAATAAAATGTTTGCCAAAATTGAGAGTGTGCAGTAGGAGAATCTACCTCATAGAGTGGTCATGGAGGTGAGAGGCCACCCTTGTGAAAGAGGAAAGAACAGCGTGAAGGTGATACAAAAATGCACTGATCCTTCATTTAACAGCAAAGGAGAAAACTGAATTCCAGACTCATGACTTGCCTCATGTCAAGCCACTTTGCTGATCTCTTCGACAGTGCGTTACTCCCCACTATGTATACTAGCCCTGAAGATAAGAGATGTATCTGCAGCATGTTTTCTGAAGTCTGAGGAATAGATTCTATTGCATAGTTCTCAAAAATATTAGCATCAGAGACCTTGGAACTCTGTTCATTTCATTATGACACATGATACTGAGAATCTCAGTTTTTTCCCATTGCTTCTTGTAGACAATCTGGGCAAGAAGCCACTAGGATTAAACTCAGAATGGGCTGAGTACAAGATGTTGTTTTTACAAATACATTGACGCAGCTAACATTGCTCAAGAGCATTTAAAATCACTAATTGGGTTTGGTCCATGATTCATTACAAGCCACCATTTTTTCTATGAGAACAATTATCTTATACTGGATTTAGTTAAATAGAACTAATCATGATGAACCCATACATGGGGTTCTGATTCCAGTCTCCATTCCTCCCCTTCAAAGTTACTGGTAATAACTCTCAACTACTTTCACTGAGAGCAGAATTCCAGGATATTTGTGGATTCTCTTCTCTATGATGCTCATTAACTTACTCAATCAAGTTTGTGCTGAAATGTCTTTCTTGCTTTAGACCCTTTACTAATAGATCTTTACTTCTTTAGGTGTATTTTTGATGAAAAATGATACTTCTCTTTTCTTTCTTTACCCCACCATTCATAGCACCTCCTTTCCTGCCTCCCCTCCCTAAGTAAACAATGATAAAAACCTGGTGTATTATACTTCCATACAAACTAAGCAAGATTGTGTCCTTGGTAATTGTTAGAATATTTTTATATTTGGGTCTATATACAGCAAACATATCAAACATTGGAAGATGAACACATTTGGAGCAAAAAAATGCTGCCTTGTGTTTCTCCAGAGTGTGATGTACCAAATTCCTCACATCACTGGGATACATTCTGTAGAAACAATGAAATATCCTGACACTTTCTATTTAGTAGTACAAATCAGGACTCATTAAACTGAGAGCAAGGGTCCCTAAATCCTTTACTCCTTTGTTTTCTGCAGAAAGCTAACATGTATCTAATTCTATATTAGGGTCAATATATTTTGACAATCGAAAATGTAGGGTTTTCAACATTTCATAATATGATGTTATAGCAAGGAGGATTGTTTATGAACTTGGACTCAAGGGAACAGAGAAGGAATTAGTATACATACCTTCAGTAAAACCACTCTTGTCTTTAAAATCGGTTACTTCGATCTAACGGTTTCTGAAACCTTTGTTACACAAATGCAGTCGTTGGACCAACAGCATCAGCGTCACCTGGGAGCTTGTTGCCAATACTGAATCTTGGGTCCAACCCTAGATTCACTAAATTAAAATTTGCATTGTAACAGGCAATTCATATACACATTAAAATTTAAGAAGTATTAAATTAAACAACTGCAACTACATTAAACACAAGGAAGTCTCTTAAAGTATCCAAAATGGAGGAAGTACAGCAAGATGCACTCTTGTGAATTTAAGTATGAATAAACATGCCTTCTAAACTGGGTGCGCAACAGATTTCCCGTTCCTCTCCTGCAGAAACACTTAATGCCTCGGGCAAGTTGGAACTCACAGAGCAGCATTTTCTTAACTGATTTCCAGGAACACATCAGGAACACGGTGCTCCTCAGAATGTTAGGTGTTTCAGAAATAAATGTCGCTGCGCCCAAATCAGTTCGGGAAATGCTGATGTCTAGTCAGTTCAGGCTGCTCAAGGGCGGGAAGGAACAGGAGAATTGGGGAATATGCAAAGAACAATAGTTTTTTTGTCATTGCCAGCTTGAATTTAAATAGGAGCTTTTCTCTAGGGCTTCTCAGGCTTTTTTTTCCCCACCTGGCGCATGACCGGCGACAGTAATGTGGGACACACTTCCATGGATTTAACCAGGCTTATAAGTCATTCCCACTGCACTACTTGTAACTACACCCCCCAAAATAAGAAAATACAAATGTTATCCTAGAATTATCTGCTCTAAATTGTGTAAGAATTAGATCATTTCAAAACTCTGACACTTTGACCTATTATTTGAACAAATCACTTACCATCATCAAACCATCATATTCCAATACCTCCGTGAGAACCGCTTTCTAGGAAATGGCATTGAAATTTGAACTCAATGAGGTATGGAGTCCTTTTCTGTTTCTGTGAGTTCAAGCCCATCATCATTCTCAGTTATTCACTGAAAGCTTGATAATGTTGCTATTGCAGTGAGTTAACACTCATTCAATGATACATTTAATTTTTAACAGCTTTGTTGAGATGGGATTACACATCACAAAGTTCACCTGGTTAACTGCACAACTCAGTGGTTTCTAGTATATTTGTAGATCTGTGCGACCATCACCAAAATCTAATTGCAGGATATTTTCATCATGTCAATGGATATTTAATTTAAAAAATTAATTCAAGTATTCATTTCCCAAAGAGTATTTTGACAATAACATATCACAGATACATACTACCATGACTACCTCTTTGTAATTTGCAGAAAGCTGGCAAAATAATGTTTGTATCAATAATGGTTAAAGATCATCTTTAGTTAAAAAGAAAAAGGAAAGGAAGGAAAAGAGTAAGAAGAAGGGAAGGGAGGAAGAAAACTTGGTTTTTGAAAACTAAATCAAGATTGGAAAGATGCTATTTTGGGGAAAACAGACAACAAAATAAGTCTTCAACTAAATATTTATTTCTTGCTTTGAAACTGCTCGAGGTGCAATGGTTCTGTTAATAGCTACACTTTCTAGAGCTCAGGAATACTAAAATAGAACAGCAGAGTCCTCTAGAGCACATGCTAGATTCTTCCTAACATTAATCAACAAGGAGATAGGTTATCTATGTTAGGACTTTCTCTGTTACATTTGTTGGTTTTGAAACACTAAGTGCACAGTTTCAGACAACAGTAGAGTCAACAAAGTATCAGTCACATTGCTTTGTGGATTTGGTAACTCCTACAGAAGTACACAAAAATGTCAGCATCATGACCCAGAAGAAATACTTCCACCTTCTCTGTTTCCAAATCACCTAGGTAGGCTCACCTTTGTAGATGATGCCCCATCGACCATAATGCCACAGTGCCCATTTTCACAGTGAAAAAGCTCCACCCTTGGGGCAATTATAAAGTTCCAGCAAAGATGGTTTTCCTTATAAAGAAACTGTATATTAAGTGTAGCAGAACTGTAAGGAGAATACTCCTCTAAGATTTTAACTGAATCTTTGCCAGTCAGCAGTCTTCAGACATCTTCTATCAGTAATTACACAAGGCTGACTCTACAGTATAAATCTTCTAACTCCAGTTCTCTTCTACATCCCCTTAGACATTTTTTACAATGCAAGAGTTAAACATTATGCTTGGAAGTTTAAAGTCAATTAAAGGAATCTTGTATATTTCAGATCCTTCATTTCAAAACATAACCGATAGTAGAACAAAGGAAATTTCAAAAAGAAGAAATGATAAATTTTTTAACTGGAAAAAAATTCAATGCTTGCCTTACCGTAGAAACATAAAATGAACATTATTATCAAATATTGTATTAAAAAACTGCAACTATGTTTTAATTTAGCAGGGTTCAAATAAAATAAGATTTGAGAAACTGTGATGAAGCATAATCTACAACATTTTCCTTCTCCAATAATTGTTTAATACAACCTAAGTCACTGGAACCCAGTGAAAAAATTTTAAATCAGGTAGCAATTCCTGCAAATCATCTTGAAATACATTTCAATGTCGTAATAATAATAATAAACTGGAGAAAGAATTCCCATGGACTTCCAGTACATAGAAATTCCCTCAAGTTTAGAACCAACTAGACAAAGTATAGAATAGGGCATTATTAGGGTAGGCATTTGTTTGTCTCCCAGCAGTAAAAGTGGATTTGCCCTCTTGCAGCCACACCTTCTCATGTGACCAAGCTATGATAAAAAGAGCCTGAGTTCCAAAGCACAGCCTGAGTCCTAGGAAAGGAAATACTTAACTAGCTTGTGAAGCAACTGGGCTCACACTCTCAGCTTCACTGGCAGCAGGTTCTCATGAACTGTCATCAACTCCTAATTTAACGACTACATACATACATACATACCTATTAGTCATTAGTCCATATCAACTTGCAAACTGTGAGAAGAATTTGTATCCTAGATTGGCTTTCCCTACAAGTAGTAGATTCCAGAACTTTGACACATCATTTCAGGTTGGCTACATACAGTTGTGCAATGCACAAAAATTCATGGCTCAGGGGAAGATTGGAAGTTGAGATGGAGCCTATGCTCCCTGCAAGCTGTCTGTCCCAGCACAGAGCTGCATGCAGCCCAAGGTGCACCCTTTTTTAATTGCCTCTGCTCCCCAAAGAAGCTGCCTTTTCCAAATTCTCACAAAAGCATTATATAGGCTAGTTCATTTCCTTTCCACCTGCCCAGCCTCTCTATCCTCATAAAGTATAAAGTGATTTATATCCTCTAGTAATGTAAACTTATTTAAATGCTACTCAAGAGAAAAATAAATTGGAAAGTAAATCACTGAATTTAAAAAAGTCATGTAATGGATTCCAAAGGTACATGCATAAAGTGTTGTGGATTTATGAGTCAAGGATAAGATTTTCATCTTCCATATGAACCCAGAGTTTTCAGAATGAATCATGGTTTAATAAAACAAATATATTCAAGACATCTTAAAACTATGGCACTGTAGAGTTGTGTAATCCCAAATAACCCTCTGTAGCTCCCTTTCCTTTTACAGTGCACCTAAGTTTATAAAGAACAAAAACTTTAGAAATAAATAAATAAGAGGAGGGGACCGTTTTCCCATCCCAAATTCAAACAGAAAGCTACTCCATTTTCTTCTGTTTTTCATTATTGAGCTTTCAAGTAAGACCTTGTTTGAACAAAGTTTGAAAAACTTAAAAAAAAAAAACCACTGATTTGGATAATCTCTACTGCCTGCCTAATGGTAACTGTATAAAGTGAATGAAACTAAAATACAAAGTCCCTTTCACTTTGGAAACATTTCTCATACTCTCTTCCCATTTGCAGGTTGAGGTTGACAGACCAGGAATCATATTCCAACTCTGTCACTTACTAGCTGAGTAACTAAGCCTCTACTTCATCATCTGTAAACTAGGGTTATTTACAAGGATTAAATTAAATGATGTAGAAAACTCAACACAGTGCCAGGTACATGGTAGGCACTCAGTAGATGGTAGAGATTATTCTCCAATCTCTATTTTATTTGTCAGCATTCAAAACAAGAATTCACAGCATGCAGTCCTATATAAAGTCCCTGCAAACCATAGTAAAATTATTTTTAAATCCCTCTTTGCAGTGCCAGTCATCAATTTTTCCAAAAGCAATATCTGATGTGGACTCTGTAGTGAGTAATGTGTGAGATGGGGCATCGCCTGACAGACAAGATGCATCTCTACCCTTTATGAGTGACAGCCTAGAGATGGGTACAGGCAAGGAAATATTGTTTACTACATGAAGGTATAAGGAGTAAAATAGAGAATTCCACTGGGCATTTTGAGATTAGATGAGGGGCAGCTAGCGGAGAAGAAGGTAACTGCCTGGAGAGAAAAGAAAGATGTGTGAATTATCGTAAGATTAAAATGGGAATTCGTGAGGCAGCTGAGATATGACATTTTCCAGGCAAAGGGCCATCACACCCAGAAGTGGCTGTAACAGTTGGTCTGGCTGTGGGTAACTGGGCAGGTGAGGATGTGGTAGAAGAAGAAGCAGCGGAGGCAACTGTACTGTCACATGCCTTAAATGCCATGGGGAGGGTTTGGCTGCCATCCTAAGGATCCTGATGGGCTATAAATGAGGTAGGGCAAGGGGAGGGTGTGAGAGCCTAAGATTTAAATTCAAAAAAGTCACTGAAAAGAATTTAAAGGATTGATTGGAAAGATGCAAAACTCAAGGATTCAATCTATTCTCCTGTTTTCCACATCTCATAAGAGAATCATCAGCAAATCCTCTAGGATCTATATTCAAAATATATCCAAACTCTGATCACGTCTCACCACTTCCACTGCTACCACTGTTGTCTAAACTGTCTCTCACTTTGATTATTGAATGACCTCCTAAGTCATCTCCAACTCCATCCCAGGTCCACTACTTCCTCCACATCACTCAGAGTGAGCCTATTAAAGAAATAGATCAGATGTCACCTTTTTGCTCAAAACCCTCAAAGACTTTCTCACTCATAATAAAGGCCAAAGCCTTATTTGCAAAGCCTTAAATGATCTGCTCTCTCTTATACTCCTGTCTTTTGACCTTATCTCCATCTCATGCTGCCCATCCCTAAGCTGCTCACTCCACTCCATTCCAGCTGCTCCCCTGCTGTTCCTCAAATTTACCAAGTGAGCTCCTGACTCAGGACTTGCTGTTCCCTCCATCTAGATCATTCTTCCCCTGGTATCACCATGGCATGCTCACTCACCTTCTTCTGGTTTTTATTCAAATGTCACCTTCTCAGTATGGCCTTTCCTGGTCAATCTACCTAAATTTTCACCACCCCATACACACTCTTTTTCCCACCTCCTTGCCTTTTTCCTTTATTTTATTCCCTCTGTCTCCACTCACCCCCACTACCATTAGGACTGCTGTGTTTGTCTCTTTTCACTGTATTCCCAACATTTAGAACATTGTAGACACTCATCAACTATCTCTTAAATAACTGATTAGTTAGTGGAAGAAGAGAGACCAGAGAAGAGGCAGTTCAAGTAGGTGGTTAACAGTGAGAATTAAGAATGAAATAAAGGGTACAGAGAAAAAAATTTGGTGGTAAGGCAAACACTGTTGGGTGACCTATTGAATAGGGGAAGTGACCAAGAGGGAGAAGGTGCACCTAATTCCTGGTTCTCTAACCTAACAGGCAGATGGTAGTGACATTCATCAATATTAGAAATAGTGGGCAGTGAACACAGGCTGGGGAAAAGATAGCAAGTTCAGTTTTAAACTAAACTGTTATATTTTAAGGAGGTGGTAAAACATCCGTTATGGAAATGACAATAAGGAGCTCAAAGACAGGGGTCTGGGCTAAAGATGTATCTTAGGAGATATTTTATTTAGTGCCTTCTGAAACCATGACCTAAGATGGGATTATTCAGGAAAAATGCATAGCAGGAGAAAATAACTGTAGAACAAATCATTTGTTACTATGATACCTGAAGTCTTATTTAAACAGACACAAAACTGTCTAGATACATACTATGTGTACCTAAATTTGCAATTACCTTGTCACTGTTTTCCTTCATTTTTGAAGATAATGGAAAGTTATTGCAAAATTGTTCTGTTAATCCACAATCATATATTGGTTGTAGCTATGTGTCAATGTCAGAGACTAATTAGTATTCCTAGATAAATCTGATATATTAATATGATGTGTACCTTCAAATTAAAATTAAATCAACTATTTAATTACATATTTACTGTATATAAGACCAAGTCCTAGCACTCAATGAATGCTGATTCCCTTTGTTTTCCCCAAGTGCAGTCAGGAAAGATAGGAGTCCCAAAGCTTTCCTGTCTCCTGTAGTGTGAGGGAGGAAGTATACATGAGAAGAAGTGCATGTTCTTTGATTCAAGCCAACATGGTTTCCATTACCAGCTCTGTCACTTAAGTAATTAGGAGTTATTTACTCTCTGAGCCTTAGATACCCTTCTCTTCAAATTGAGATCATAATACCTACTTTGCAAGACTATTGTGAAGATTAGCAATATACATGTACAATGCCTCACACTTCGGCTCTCATAATAAAAGTATAGAATAACTTTTCCAACATTCATGTAACTTTTCCAAGTCAATGAAAGAGAGACAGAGAGGGAAGCTGATTAAATATGTCACAACTAAATATTTGTTCTTCTGTTTAAATACAAATATTAAAAACCTCACTGATCAGCGTGCTGCGTTAAAAGCAAAGTATTTTCTTACACAGATTTCCATTGCGTTATGAATCAAAAGTCAGTGTTACAAACATATTTTCTCTAATAGTTTACAAAGTAA
The DNA here is from genome assembly GCA_032199065.1 of Smutsia gigantea. Classification (NCBI taxonomy): domain Eukaryota; kingdom Metazoa; phylum Chordata; class Mammalia; order Pholidota; family Manidae; genus Smutsia; species Smutsia gigantea. The sequence goes on from JAVSCE010018805.1 coordinate 117,642, forward strand.
ATACTGGTCACAGTTCAGCTTGTATTGGCATAAGCTTTATAACCAACCAGATACAGAAGTTCAACAATTTGCACTACTAAGAAGGCAGCAGATATTTCTTCAGCTATTTGTATAGGGTGGAACAAGCCATTCTTATGCAATTAAGTATGGCTTGTGAGATTAAGATAATTTGGGCTCCACACCCTTGTTTATTGAATCATATGTCTCACAGTGCTTTTCAGTCACTGAGTTTAAGATGTTTTCCATAAACTTAAGCAAAGTTGGCTCTAAAGTCATTCTTTTGAGAGGTTCATCCAAGCTGAAGCACATGCCGACTCTGGCCTTTGGTTTTGTTTAACATTTAGACCTCCAACTTAATCTTTTTCAGTGCTTGCCTCTACACTCATAAGTCTCGACAAATCAGTTCATCTCCAGAAATACAGTCAATCCTTGGTTGAGAATCAATCAGTTCGAAACTTCGTAGGCTTTTGGGTTTAGCCTTGACTCCAACTCTGTCTCCTTTTGACTTTCCCACTGCTTAGCAGCTACTAAATTTACTGAACTCACAAACACCAAACACTGTGCATTTGTGATCACACATCATTGGCACAACACCTTAAGGTAACAGCTTAGTTAAGTAAGGCTCAAAACTCAGGAAATGTCAAAGTGCCAATTTTCTCCAACTTGAAAATTATCACAGTCATGGTTCCCAAATGTTGTACTCTGGACCAGTGTAAGTGCAAGTTAGTTTCTACTAGTATAGCAAAACGAACAAAGAGGAATGTAGTAAAGAGGTACCATAAAGCAAACATCAAATTATCCATCATCTTTTTTATTATTCTGAGATTACATACCTCCTACTTTTATATATTTAAATGTCGTTTTATTAAATAATAATGTTTGAGCATGGTCAATCTTTATAATTTTTAACATGCTTATTGAACAAAATTGAAAGTTGGCAAATCTATGTCTACTTCCAGCAATCTTTAGAAATGTTACAGGTCCCAAAGACACAGCATATGAAGTATAGGCGATATACTGCAAAATACCAGGGGTACCCTTCTCTAAGTCTGTGGTGGGTAGAGCTCAAATACCAGGCAAACTTGCTGGGAAACATGAATATCTGAGAATTGCTGACCCTCAGAGCAGTCCTTTCCCACTTACACCAGAATGTTGGCAAAACAAATGAAAACATGTAAGTCAGACTACTCTGGTTAAATGTAACTGATTTTCAGCTATGGTAAGACTTTTATATCTAAAACATTCCCTGGGGTTAACATATGCAACCAATATTTATAAATGTTATAAATATGTATGTGTTACCTATATATCCTAGGCACCTTACAAAGTATCAGAAATATAAGCCTGAATACCATCTTGCTCCTCAAGGTGCTCACAGCCTAGCAGATGATAACCTACTTAACTAGAAATATATACTTTATAACTCCTAACATAATCTCATTAGCCTTCAATGAGATTGGCCTTCCTTTTTTCAACAAGGCTGTGAGGCAGGCATTATTATTTCCAGTTTTCCAATGAAGAAAGTCTCAGATAAATGATAATATGATCTCCAAGCAAACAAGGGATGAAACAGGAATTCACACATGGCCAATTCTGGTGACCTCCCTAGTGCGTGGTGGTGAGGAAGAAGGCAGTGAAGAATGCAGAATCTGGGCTATCTGCCTAATATAACACCAGATACTATATTTGTACAAATCTATTAGTCTTTACTGCCGTTGACAAATTCATAGGAGGAAAGAGGAAAAATCACACAAATCCCGTTGTTGGTGCAGTTCTAATTTACTCTCCTGGATCTCTGCTCACAACCTCTGGTCACATCCCCATTTTTAATAGTATGGACACTATTACAGTAAGGAATGCTACTGTTCTGACTCCCTCCACTGCTTTCCTTACCCAAAGGATCTCTCTTCTGTACCTCCCTGGGAATGGTGCCCAGGTAAGTGAGCTGGCTACAGTAAGTGCCCAACATGGGATCCTGGAAGGAGTTATAGGAAAACAGACAACAATTAGTCTTATTTTTGAAAACTTCAACTGGAAGAAGGGAAAGCAATTGCAATCCATAGGTCAGATTCCCTTACTCTTCTATTAAACTACATAAAAGTCCACATTTTTGTGCTGGAAAAAAAAAACTGAAAGAAAAAAACATTTAAAAAGGTGCAGAAGGGAAAAAGATGGCAGAGTAGGAAGGTAAGGTGGAAACCTCCTCCCACATACACACCAAGGAAGAAACTAGAGCAAATACAACTAACCCTGAAAATGGCCAAAGACTGCAGACCAGACCACCTAAAAGGTGAAGAAGAGAAGACCACACAGAGAGCGTAAAGTGGCAGAGCCACAATCTATCTAGACCCAAGCCCTTCCCCCATGTCCCCCAAAAGTGGGAGGGAGAGGAACAGAGCAGGGGAGGGGATAAGAGCTCAGTCACTCTGCACAGCTGGCCCTGGAGATCTGCTCTGGAAAAACAACTCCACATTGCACTGGGCTTCGGTGATTGACAGGGCTGGATGCCAGGGAGCGTTGGAGCACTCTGGGAAGCTGAGACTCCTGCTGCTTGGGGAGGACAGGCATGCTCCATTGGTCCTGCTGAGAACCAATGCAGAGGCAGCAGGTTGAAAGATTTACCAGCAGAGGGAAGGGTGCTGGATGGATGCTGGCTGAAGGGAGCTCTCTCTGCAGAAGAAAGGGCAGGTAGATGCTGCTTCCTAGAGCTACCTCAGCCCAACTGGTTAGGCACTTGAGGTAGACCCAAACACTCCATCAACCTCTCAGGTGGCTCAGCCCCAAGGCATGTCCCTTCACACTACCTGCCCATCCACCTGACAGACCCAACTGGCCCAACAGTGCAGTCAGACTTTGCTGCCTGGCAGACAGAGGAAGACTGTTACCTGGCAGGCAGAGGGAGGCTTTCCCAACTTTCCCAGCCCACTCACAGCCCAACAGGGGAGGTGTCTGCAGGAACCAGCCCCACATGGTCCTTTGTCCTCACTAGCAGCCCAAAGTCACACTCCCTTGCACACCTGTGCCACCCAACCCATTGGGCCAGCAGCCCTATCATCACTGCAGGCAGGCAGAGGGCAGCCCTGTACACAACAATACCAGCAGAAGCACCCATGCACAGGTCACAGAGAACCTGTGCTGACAGAGATCAGCCACTGCCAGCAGACAGGCAGAAAGGTGGCCCTACTGACCAACAGCAACTGCAGCTCCACCACAAAGGAGAATCAGGACTGGTGAAGAAAGAGTCTTGGGCTTCTGGGCACCACAGGACACATAGAGCCATTACTCTCTAGACCAGGATGCATAATGGATCTATCTCATACAAAACAAGAAACACAGACAAAATTAATTGGCAGAGGAATATGTTCCAAACAAAATAAAAGGATAAGACACCATAAAGAGTACTAAATTAAATTAATATCACCAATCTTCTTGATAAAAATTTCAAAGTAAGTCACAAATATGCTCATTGATATGCGGTAAAGAATTTCCGATCTCAGGGAGAACATCAACAAAGACATACAAGAGTTGGAAAAAAATGCCACTCATATCTAAAGAACACAGTAACTGAAATGAAAAATACAATGGGGGAAATGAGTAATAGATTGCTATAAATAGAGGAGACAATCAAAGAGATGGAAATCAGAGGAGAGGAAAAATATGAAACTGAGGTATAGGGAAGAATCTCTAGAAATGAGACGATGTTAAGACAGCTATGTGACAATGCCAAACAAAATACTATTCCTATAATGGGGTACCAGGAGGAAGATATCAAGGAGTAGAAAGTCTCTTTGAGGAAATAATTGTTTAAAATCCTCAGTCTGGAGAAGGAAATAGACATCCAGGTCCTAGAAGGGCAAAGAGCCCCTAACAAAATGAACCCAGGGAAGATAACACCAAGACATATAATAATTAAAATGACAAAGATAAAGGATAAATAGAAGGCATTGAAAGCAGCTAGAGAGAATCAGAAAATTAGTTATAAGGGAAAACCCATCAGGCTATCAGCAGATTTCTCAGCAGGAACTTTACAGACTAGAAAGCAATGTATGAAATATTTAATGTATTGAAACAGGACCTTCAATGAAGAATCCTCTACCTACCAAGGTTATCATTCAGAATTGAAGGAGAGATTAAAAGTTTTCCAGATAAACAAAAGTTAAAAGAATTCACCACCACTAACTGGCCTTACAGGATATTTTAAAGGGACTTCTGTAGATGGAAATGTTCTTCAGCCTAAATATTTTTCATCTCTGAAAATAAACTCAAGGAAAAGGTAATTGACCAATTACTAACTAAGCAAGTATGACAAAAAGAAGTAGTAAAATCGACTGTAAACAAAATCAGTAAATGGATATGGAAAAAAATGCAGATTATGACATCTAATATATAAAGTATGGAAGAGGAAGAAGAATTAAAAAGAGGTACTTTTAGACTATATTCAAAATAGAGCAATCATCAACTTAATATAAACTGTTACATATTTAGGAAACTATCTATAACCCTATGGGAACCACAAGCCTAAATCCTATAATAGATACCCAAAAATTTTTTTTTAAAGAAATAAAATCACAACACTAAAAGAAAAACATCAAATAACAAGAGAAGAATATAAGAGAGGAAGAAAGGAACAGAGAGAAACTACAAAAACAACCAGAAAATAATTAATAAAATGGGATTAAGTACATACCTATCAATAGCTACCTTAAGTTAAATGGGCTGTATCAAGAGATACAGGGTGGCAGAATGGAAAAAAAACAATACCCATCTATATGCTGCCTGCAAGAGACTCATTTTAAACCCAAAAACATACATAATCTGAAAGTGAAATGATGGAAAAAGATGTTTCATGGAAATAATAGGGAGAAAAAAGCAAGAGTAACAGTTCTTGTATCAGACAAAACAGATTTCAAAATGAAGTAATGAAAGACAAAGGACATTACATAATGATAAAGGATACATCCAACAAGACAATGAAACCATTGTAAGTATTTATGCACCCAACATAGGAGCACCTAAATATGTAAAACGAATACTAAGAAAAATTTCAGCACATCACTTACATCAATAGAAAAATCATACAAACAATAAATAAGGAAAGAGAGGCACTGAACAACATATAAGATCAGATGGACTTACAGATATATACACAACTTTCCATCCAAAAGCAGCAGGATACACATTTTTCTCAAGTGCATATGGAACATTCTATAGTACAGATCACATATTAGGACACAAAGAGAGTCTCAATAAATACAAAAAGATTGACATTGTATCAAGCAGATTTTCAGATCACCATGGTATGAAAATAGAAATAAATCATATAAAGAAAACAAACACCCACAAACACAAGGAAGCTAAACAATGTGCTTCTAAATAATCAAGGGATCAACAAAAAAAATTAAAGAATAAGTCAAGCAGTACAAGGAGACAAATGAAAACAAAAATACAATGGCTCAAAATATGTGGGACACTGCCAAAGCAATTCAAACCCTAAAGATGCCACTAAAAAAAACTATTAGAATAACTGCATTCAGTAAAATTTCAGGATACAAATCAATATACAGAAATTTTTTTTTAACAGTCCAAGCAGGTTTATTGCAGAACAAAGGAAAAAAGGGTCAAGAAGCTTTTTATGGCCAGGGTTTTAGCGGGCTCTTTGAGGGGAGGTGTCAGGGGAAAGGTGGGCTTGTGGCTTGCTGATGTGTCCTCTGGAGAATGCTTGTAGCCTAAGTAAGATGAAACGTAGGTCTCTCTGAGATGGTGGGTGGGCTTATTCAAAAGCCGGTACTCAGGTCCGGATTCTATCATCACCATTCTTTTCTTGGCTACTTCCTTGGCTGCATTCCTATATATTAACAATGAACTAACAGAAGAGAAATCAAGAAAACAATTCCATTTATAATTGCATCAAAAAGAATACCTAGGAATACACCTAACCAAGGAGGTGAAAGACCTGTACTCCGAAAACTATAAGACACTCATGAGAGAAATTAAAGAAGACACATATAAATGGAAATCTATCCCATGCTCACAGACAGGAAGAATTGCTATTGTCAAAATGGCCATCTGGCCCAAAGCAATTTACAGATTCAGTGCAATCCCTATCAAAACACCAATGACATTTTTCAATGAACTAGATCAAATAATCTAAAATTCATATGGAACCACAATAGCCCTGAATAGCCAAAGCAATCTTAAGAAAGAAGAACAAAGCTGGGATATCAACCCTGACTTCAAGCTATACTACAAACCTATAGCAATCAAAACAGTTTGGTACTGGTCCAAGAACAGACCCATTGATCAAAACAGAATAGATATACCAGAAATAAAGCCACACTTACATGGTCAGTTATATATGACAAATGTGCCATGAATATATTAACATGGAAAAGACAGTCTCTTCAATAACTGGTGTTGGAAAAACTGGACAGCCACGTGCAAGAGAATGACTGTGAAAGTACTGGGTTACTTTCCAACACCATACACAAAAGTAAACTCAAAATGGATTAAAGACCTAAATATAAGACATGAAACCATAAAACTCTTAGAAGAAAACATAAGCAAAAATCTCTTGAACATAAGCATGAGCAATATTTTTCTGGACACATCTCTCCATGCAAGGGAAACAAAAAATGAACAATTGGGATTACATCAAACTAAAAAGCTTCTGAACAGCAAAGGACAACATCAACAGAACAAAAAGGCAACCTACAATAAGAGGGAATATATTCATAAACAATTTATATGATAAGGGGTTAACACCCAAAATATATGAAGAACTCTTGTGACTCAACACTAAAAAAACAAATAATCTGATGAAAAATGGGCTGAAGACCTGAACAGACATTTTCCCAAAGGAGAAATACAAATGGCAACAAGCACATGAATAGATGCTCCACATTGATAAGCATCAAGGAAATGCAAATCAAAACCACAATGAAATATCACCTCACACCAGTCAGAATGGGAAACCCTCCTACACTGTGGTGGAAATGTAAATTGGTGCAGCCACTGTGGAAAGCAGTATGGAGTTCTTCAAAAAATAAAAAACAGAAATACCATGCCACCCAATAATTCCACTTCTAGGAATTTACCCAAAGAAAACAAAATCCTGATTCAGAAAGATATATGTACCCTTTGTCTGTTGCCGCATTATTTACAATAACCAAGATATGGAAGTAACCAGTGTCCATCAATAGATGAATGGATAAAGAAGAGGTGATACATATACATAATGGGCTATTATTCAGCCATAAAAAAGAAAAAGAAACCCTGCCATTTGCAACAACATGGATGGAGCTGAAGGATATTATGCTAAGTGAAATAAGCCAGGTGGAGAAAGACAAATACTATATAATTTCACTTATGTGGAATATAAAACAAAACAAAATGAACAAAATAGCAGTACACTCAGAGACATTGAGAAGTGACTGGCAGTTACCATGGGAGGAGGGTTGGGGTGCGTGGATGGGTGGGGAGGGTGAGCAGGATAATTCTCGATCATAATATCAGCTCATCACTTGGGTGGCAGTACAGCATGGAGAATGTAGTCAGTGGCTCTGTAACATCTTCCTATGTGGACAGACAGTGACTGCACTAGTGGGGGTGAAGATTTAATAACACGGGTAACTGCTGAACCACTGTGTTGTGTACTTGAAACCAATGTAAGATTCTATATCAACTGTAAATAAATAATAAATCTTTTAAAAAACATTAAAAAGAATGTTGTTCAGTTCGGGTTCATTTCCAGGACTACATTCAGATCAAGAATCCCTCTATTTCCTGTAAATGCGATCATGTACAAGCTAAGAAACTTAGGAAGATAGAAACTGGTCCTGAGCACTGAAATAATGGCTTCCCTGAGTGAGATGAGTAGCCTTTGATATTTCTCTTTTGTTCTAAGGCCAGTACGGGCACCATGGACCTCAAGATTCCTGAATCCCTACGTTGTGTGTTTCATTGTTGTTGCAGTGGTGGTAATCCTGGCGGTGACCATAGCACTGCTTGTCCACTTTTTAGCCTTTGGTAAGTACCAGAAGTTTAAAAGTGCCACTCTTCAGACTAAATAACTAAATATATTTTCAGATTAAAAGTTTGACATTCTCTTTATTGCCACTTTTATTTATTGTAATATAATTATATATCGTATCTATATCCCTAGACATGTGTTTGTGCCTATACTTTCCCTTGATGAGTATTTTTTCTCTTCCTATTTTTTGGCCTTAGTATGATAAATATGACTACCCAGGCAAGAATTATTCTAACCAAAGAAAAAATATATATCTTGGCACTTTCTGATATTAGAATTTTGCCTATTATGTTTTTTTCATTAACATGAGGATTTCCTTCTTCATTTAATAACCTAATACAGTTGTAAAAGTGAAACACTGCAAAGAGTTTTAAGTTTCAATAAAAAGCTAGATATGCCCAAATATTTGTTAATTAATGATCTGTTTCCTGAAAACAGTCTTAAGAGCAGAGCAGTTGTGACAAGAGATGAATTTGTAATAAAGTAGAAGGGATAAAATTGAATTTTAAAAAAGGATTCTGGTCTTTTATTATTTGTTTCTTTCATTCTGTTTGTTATTACATCAAAAAATGTAGGCTACCTGGATAAGAAACAATATAAAGAACACATATACCTTGCTCATTCATAAAAAGCTTTCCTTAATATATCAGTGAAAATATTTCTTGACATGGTTTAATGTAGATTAAAAAAATGTGTCAAATTTCTCTAGATAATACATGCTATAATCTGCTTTTTTCACTTAAAAATAAGCTTAGAGGGTTTTTTTATTATAGCTATTATTCTGTCAAACCATTTAAATTGTGTGTGGGGGTATGTGTGTAAGTGCGTGGGTATGTATGAATGTTTAGAGAGATTAAGAAAGAACATATTTTATTGTATAGAACATAAATTTTTGCCATTTGAAAATGGGCAAAAATGCTTAATCAAACAAAGGTTGGAAAACTCACAATAGTAAAATAAAATTACCAACTTCAGAAAAACTATGAACTAGGAATAATCTTTCAGCCAATCCAATTATAAAGTTGTGACTAAATACTGCTTTTGACTACATTTGCTATCAAATCACCTGGAGTCAACTAAGTCTAAAGGGAATTATAAAGGCAGGAAAGGAAGCATCAGATTTCGGACTAAATTAATTAATTTTCACTCTTACTGACACTATGTAGTCACACTTTAACACAAAGGGAGGAGCCTCAGTAAACCATCTTCAAAGTGCACCCCAGAGACCATTTGTGGCCTTTGGAAGACTTGTGTCTCCGGCACAAAGGACTACACTACTTTTCCCCAGGATCTCCAACCCTTTCCTAACATATTTTCCTGCATAAATTGTGATATGAATGATCAAAAGGAAACAGGGACTTTTCCTGAGACAGACTAAGTTATGTCCATGTTCATAATGTTTCTAAGATTTGTACAAGTGTTTTAAGGATTTTTATTTCCCTCACACAGTTGAATATATATCCTATGGAAGACCCTTTGGGGTACAGTAATTCACATTGGACAGGAGATAAGATATTTTGTCAGAAGACTTATTTCCTAATTTAGTCCACAAGAATTCTTCTAGAAAGACTTATTACTTGAAATATTGTTTTAAAACTATTCAGAATTATTTTGGGCTGTTCCTTAATGATAAATGAATAGTACCATATTACAGATGTCATTAATAGTTCTTGAATGAAACAATCTGCAATCACAAATCTCACTAACATATGGTAGAATGAAATTATAGGGGCTCTCTTGTCCCCTCCTGGCATGAGCCAGGAGCTCTCTAAATAAAAGCCTGTACCTTGCTCTCCTAAAAAAAAAAAAAAAGAAAGAAAGAAATTATATTTCTGAACAATTTAATTTCTCAAATAATGCTGTTCTTATTTTCATACATCTTTAACAGTTCCAGCTTTACCAATTGTTTTAAAACTGAAAGAAAAATAATTTTATTTTGGTTACATCTATATTAAGTTTAGAATTTTCTTTCTTTTAAGGGAAGCAAATTTTGCTGCCCTTAAATTGTGTAATATAGCCTCCCATAGTCCTGAATAAACTAAAGGTTAATATATTTAGTAATGTGAGACTGATTTTGCCTTTTCTTTATTTTACAGATCAGAAATCTTACTTTTACCATTGCAGTTTTCAAATCCTAAATGTTAAATACAGTGATGAGTTAAATTCACCAGCTACACAGAAATATAGGAATTTGAGTGGAAGTATTGAATCTTTGGTAAGTTAATATTTTCTCTTCATTCCATCATAAAATGAGTATAATAATAAATCTAATATTTTGTGATATATTTATAATTTCTAGACGCTTTACGTATTTTCCTCCCTTGAAAGGTACAAGATGTGTTTCTTTGTGCCTTTTCAAGCTGATTTGCAAGTATAGTGGTTCTTACATTTTTCTTAAGTCATAAGTGAAAAGTGTTAGCAGGGTCATGAATAAGAGCATATCTTATATGATATGATCTCCAAGACTGAAAGTCTGTTGTCTGGAAAGTTAAACATTTATTACTGCTCTCCTAGAAACTGTTAAAATCCTTTTCATTTTGCCTTCTTCCCTTTTTTCTTATTCAACTAAACACACAGGTAGTAGGTGTTAAAAGACATGCTTGCATGGACAACATCACACTTTGGTTCAATGACAGGCACAAAAAATATGCAAAGCAAGCTCAGGCTTTCCCTTGAAAATGCTTGCAGGCCACCACCGAGCAGGGGCTGGTCTTCAGTCCTGCAGAGTCAAGAGTTGACCCCTCTTCAGGGTTGCTCACTTACCCTTACCTTTTTTCAGTCCTAAGAACATAAATTAATCCAATAGCTCTAAAACTTAAGCATGTAACTGAATTACTGGCAGTGTTGTTAAAACACAGATTTCTAGGCCCCAGTGTCAGTTTCTGATTCAGTACGTCTAGGGTGGACCCAATAATTTGCATTTCTAACAAGTTGCCAGGTAATGCTGATGCTAACGAATTAATCCATTGTGGGAACTATCCTGACTGGGAAACTGAATCAACTGCTGTTGAACGCATGTTTTCCTCAGAGGTAAATTTCACTGGAAGCCAAGTTACGATACATCTTCTTTATGAAGAAGCATGGAATTAGAGCAACGGAAGTTAGGTATGTCATTTAAATGTTTAGTGAAATCACAATAAACAGCTGAATCAGAATGATTGAGGAAGAGAATCTATGACGGTTCCTCAGATTTTCCTTCTTTTTGATAACCTTGACAGTTTTGAGGATTACCGGGCCAATTTTTTGTAGAATGTCCTGCCATTGGGGTTTTTCTGACGTTTTTCTCATAGTTAGATTGCAGTTGTAGGTTTTGGGAAGGAAGATTTTTGAGTAAAAGTGTAATTTTCATTACATCATATGAAAGGGGTACATATTATCAACATGACTTATCACTATTGACCTTGATCCCCTGGCTGACAATTTGATCACCAGGTTTCTATACTGTACACTTATTCTGTCTTCCCCATACTATAGTCTTTGGAAAAAAGACACTATGTGTAAGCCACACATAAGTAGTGGAGGAATAGAGAGTTATGCTTTGAATATTTGAAGAATATTTAAAATTCTTCCATTTGTCTGTTTTCCCCATGTATTTATTCAAGCATTTGTTTATACCAATATAATTGTCTATGCATTTTAAACATTTATTTTAATTTCTAGATTGCACTGCAGAAGTGCCACAGCCTATTTCCAGACAGTATTAACACTAGACATAGTAAATCTTTTTATTTGTTGTTAATAGGTGAGAAGTTTTGAAGTTCTTTGATTACTAGTAAGGTGTTTAAGTAAGATATTACTAGTAATATAAGATTACTGTTATCATATATTAATAGGTAATTTTTATATTTTCATTTGTTAATTACTTGGTCCTGACCTTGCCCATTTTCTTACTGAAGCATTTATCTTGCTTTAAAAAACTTTATTAGAATACTAAAATTAAAATTTGTCATCCACATTGCACATATTTTTCTACATGTGATTTGACTTTCAATCTTGTTTATAAGGTAGGGTTTTTGAAATACCAAATAGATATAAATTTTTATGACGCCAAAATTTTCAAACCTTTTCATGATTTCTCACTTTTATGCCAGGTTGCAAATGGCTTTCTCTACTTCAAATAGACTTTAAAATAGTTACTAACATTTTGTTTTTATAACTTTAATATTTCAGTTTTTATAGGTTTATCTTTTATTCACCTGCAATTTATTTTGTAATAATGTAGTGATCCAACTTTTTTCCTAAAAAATAGCTAGGTGGTAGTACCAAAACAGTATGTTAAATAGTGCAATGGATTTACTTGTCATGCCACATTTATCACATGCTAAGTTCTTCCTTTTTCTTCTCTACCGTTCTCTCTTTCACTGATTAATCTTTGCCTTCACCAATACCAAACTATTTAGAATACTATGGCTTATAAATATATTTAAACACCTGGCAGAGAAATATTTCTGAAATTCTTTCTCCTGATACATAATTTCCACAGTTAATCTCACCTACTTATCCTTCTGAACAATTTGAACACTTAAATCAGTACATGAATCGCACTCTTATATATAGTGATTTATGGTTTACAAGGCACTTTTACATATATGATCTAACCTTCAATTCACAACAGCCATATGAAATAATAAATCATTTTTATAGATGCATAAATAAAGGTTGTGAGATTAAGAAACATGCCCAAGGCCATTTAACTGCAAAGTGGTACAACCAGAATTCAAACCAGCCTCCTGACTCAAAATCCAAGAATGATACCATTTCCCAAAGGAAACACGTGTTTATTACCCACATCCCATACACAATATCCTTATACTTAATGAGCAGTGGAATAGTCCCAGAACCTTCTTAATATTAAGCAATTTGCTTCTCTTTCTGATCCTCAGTTTATTCATCAGTAAAATTAAATCATTGGGCTGGATGATTTTTATAGTACATTCTAACTCAAAAAGACTATGAGTTTGTGATTTTCATGTAAGATACACATGCCACTTATTCATCTGTTCTCATCCTGCCCCTCTGGCTGCTCTTGTTCAGGTCCTTTGCAGGTTTTTCCTCTTGTACACTGCTATTAAATGTTGAAATTTCCCCAGGGCTTTGACCTACACCCTCCTCTCCTCTCGTGCTGTTTTCTATCTCTAGATGATTTCATCCATGACCATTACTTCAACCAACATTAATATACTAATGACTCACTCTGTCTCCAGTCCAGACTTTTATTCTGCACTTCAGATCTTTACACCTAACTGCCAGCTTGATAGTTCTACTTGGCTGTTTAAAACATCTCAAATATTTTATTATCCCCAAATCAAACTCATGATCTCCTACACCATACTAGCCTTCTCCACATAATCCTATCTCCCTGAATGCCAATACCACTTATTCAGTTTTCCAAAGCAGAAACCTAGAATTCATCCTACAATTCATCATTCCAAATGCCCAATCTATTACCACCCCCTGTAGGTTTTCTCCTCTATATTTACCAAATCTATTCATTTCTCTCCATATTTGCTACCACTATGGCCATACAAACCATCAGATCTATTCTGGAGTACTCAAGCAGCACCATAACTAATTTGCATGGTTTCTTCCCTAAAACTGATTGCCTACATTCAGCAAGAGAGATTGTTCTCAAATTGAAAATCTGATTGTATTATCCTCTTGTTTAAAACACTTAAGTGACTTCTCTTTTTTTCTTTTGCCAACTCTAATCAACATTTACTTCATTTTCATTCACACAGGTAATAGACACATAAATGACTTCCCATTATTTATGAAAAAAACAAATGCTTCACATGCTAAAAAGATCTGCATAGCTTGGCCTTTCTATCACCCTAGGGTCCTTGCTTTCTATGCTAAAATTGCACTGGCCTTCTTTCATTTCTTACACACAACCTGTTAGTTCCCACCTCAGGATTTTGCATGTGCCATTCATTCAAATCACAAAAACACCACCATTGCCATTATTTAGCTTACAAATTGTATTAACAAAACTACCTGTCAAGTGAGATGGCACAAAAAATAAGGTGATTTATCTTCTTGGTTATTTTCCCTCTAAAGATGAAAAATATGTGACAATTATAGACATTCGACATGTAATGTTTTACCCTTTATATAAGCTGTTCTATTAATAGATTTAATGATGTTCGCTTTGTTAGAATTTACCTAAATAATTCACATCTCAGTTCTTGTTCTTATCAGTTGCGAATATTACTGAGATGTGAGGATTCTAGACTCTTCTAGAATATATAGTATTATCACCTTCAATCAGGCAGAAATATAAAATAATACTCTTTTTCCATTGTTTACATGACTTTTGTCCAATGTTAGAAAAGGGTCAATAGTGTGACAGCAAAGTTATTTGACCCTTTGAACAGAGTAATAATTTTGAAGGGAGGAACAAGGCCAAAGGGTTGACTGCAAAGGTCACTATAAGTAGATGCATAGTCTCTGAGAGTTGCAGTAGTCAACTGCTTACAGATACATTTTTTTAATACACTTTTGACTGTTCTCCTCTTTCAGATGGAGAAACTGAAAGAAGAAAGGTGACAAGGTTCATTCAGTTCTCATAGCAAGCTAACTTATCTCTATGTTCCCTACCGCTGTTTCCTCTATCCCACTGGCATCTTCTTCAAGCAACTGCTCACTGTTTTTTTTTTCTTTTTAATTTTTTTTTTGTATTGAAGTCTAGTCGATATACAATTATATTGGTTTCAAGTATACAACATGGTACATAGTGATTTGACAGTTATTAAATGCTCACCCCAACTAGTGCGGTCACTGTCAACATAGAAAGATGTTACAGAACTACTGACTATACTGCCTATGCTATACTTTCATCCCCACCACTCATTTACATTATGATTGGGATTTTGTGCCTCTTTATCCCCTTTACCTATTTCACCCACCCACCCTATTACCTCCCTATGTTAACCATCAGTCATTTTTCAGTGTCTATGAGTCTAAGGATGTATTGTTTTCTTTTGTTTTGTTCTTAAATTCCACATATAAGTGAAATCATATGGTATTTGTCTTTCTCCTCCTGGCTTATTTCACTTAGTCTAATACCCTCTAGATCCATACATTCTGTTGCAAAAGGCAGGACTTCTTTCTTTTTTATAGCTGAATAATATTTCATTGTGTGTATGTATCACCTCTTCTTTATCCATTCATCTATTGATGGACACAGGTTGCTTCTATATGTTGGGTATTATAAATAATGTGGCAATAAACATAGGTGTGCGTGTAACTTTTGAGTCAGAGATTCTCTTTTCATAGGGTAAAGTCCTACCTCTGTCCATTTTTTAACTGGGTTATTTGTTTTTGTGATGTTGAATTGTGTGTGTTTATATATTTTGGCTGTTAATCCCTTAGTAGATATCCCATTTATGAATATATTCTCCTATACTGTAGATTGCCTCTTTGTTTTGTTGATGGTGTCCTTTGCTGTACAGAAGCTTTTTAGTTTAATGTAGTCCCACCTGTTTATTTTTGCTTCTGTTTCCCTTGCCCAGGGAGACATATCCAGAAAAAAAATTAGTCATGTGTATGTTCAAGAGATTTTTGCCTATGTTTTCTTCTAAGAATTTTATGGTTGCACATCTTATATTCAGGGCTTTGACCCATTTCAAGTTTACTTTTGTGTATGGTGTTAGAAAGTAACCAAGTTTCATTATCTTGCATGTAGCTGTCCAGTTTTCCCATCACAAGTTATTGAAGAGACTTTTTCCCATTGTACATTCTTGACTCTTTTCTCATATATTAACTGACCATATATGTGTCAGTTTATTTCTGGAATCTTTTCTTTTCCACTGATCTATGGGTCTGTTCTTGTGCCAGTACCAAACTGTTTTGATCACTGTAGCTCTGTAGGATAGCTTGAAGTCAGAGGCCTAATACCCCCAGCTTTGTTCTTCTTTCTTAATTGATTTGGTTATTTGGGGCCTTTTGAAGTTCCATATGAATTTTAGGATTATTTGCTCTAGTTCATTGAAAAATGTCATTGGTGTTTTGATAGGGATTGCATTTAATTTGTAAATTGCTTTGGGCAGGATGGCCATTTTGACAATAGTAATTCTTCCTATCCGTGAGCATGGGATAGATCTCCATTTTTTTGTGTCTTCTTAGTTTCTCTCTTGAGTGTCTTATAGTTTTCAGAGTACAGGTCTTACACCTCCTTAGTCAGGTTTTTTCCTAGGTATTTTACTCTTTTTGATGCAATTGTAAGTGGAGTTGTTTTCCTGATGTCTCTTTCTGCTAGTTTGTTGCTGGATTATAGGAATGCAACAGATTTCTGTGTATTAATTTTGTATCCTGTTACTTTGCTGAATCCAGTTATTAGTTCTAATAGTTCTTTGGTGGAGTCTTTAGGGGTCTGTATATAAGTATCAGGTCATCTGCAAATAGTGACAGTTTTACTCCTTCTTACCAACTTGAATACATTTTATTTCATCTTCTTGTCTGATTGCTGTGGCTAGGACGTCCAGTACTACACTTAATAAAAGTGGTGAGAGTGGGCATCCTGTGTTGGTCCTGATCTTAGATTAGAAGCTTTTAGTTGATATTAGCTGTGTGTTTGTTATACATGGTCTTTATTATGTTGAGGTATGTTCCCTATCTACCCATTTTGTTGAGAGTTTTTATCATGAATGTGTGTTAAATTTTGTCAAATGCTTTGTCAGCATCTATAGAGATGATCCTATGACTTTTGTCCTTCCTTTTGTTAATGTGGTATATAACATTGATTGATTTACAAATATTGTACTGTCCTCTCATCCCTGTAATAAATCCCATTTGGTCATAATGGACAATCCTTTTGATGTATTTCTGAATTTGGTTTCCTTACATTTTGGGAGGATTTTTTGCATCTATCTTCATCAAGGATATTAGTCTGTAACTTCTTTTTTTGTAGCATCTTTGTCTGGTTTGGTATTAGAATGATGCTGCTTCATAATGAATTTGGAAGTATTTTTTCCTCTTCTTGTTTGTTTGGAATACTTTAAGATTGATGGGTATTAGCTCCTCTTTAAATGTTTGGCAGAAGTCAGCTGTGAATACATCTGGTTCTGGACTTTTGTTTGTTAGGAGTTTTTATTACCGATTCAATTTCATACTGGTAATTGGTCTGTTCAGATTTTCTGTTTCTTCCTGGGTAGTCTTAGAAGATTCTATACTTTCAGGAATATGTCCATTTTTTCTGGGCTGTTGAATTTATTGGCATAGAGTTTTTAATAGAATTCCCTTATAATTCTTTGAATTTCTATGGTGTCAGTGGTAACTTCACATTTTTCATTTCTGATTTTGCTTATTTCTGTCCTCTTTTTTTCTTGATAAGTCTGGCTATGGGTTTTCTATTTTGTTTATCTTCTCAAAGAACAAGCTCTTGGTTTGACTTATTTTTTTCTATTGTTTTCTAAGTCTTCATTTTATTTATTTCTGCTCTGGTCCTTATTATGTCTTGCCTTCTACTACCTTTGGGCTTTGTTTGTTCTTTCTCTACTTCCTTTCATTGTAGGGTTAGATTATTTATTTGGTAATTTTATTATTGCTTGAAGTTGGCATGTATTGCTATGTACCTCCTTCTTAAAACTGCTTTTGCTGCATCCCAAATATTTTAAACCATTGTATTTCTGTTTCCATTTGTCTCCATGTATTGTTTAATTTCCTCTTTTATTTGTTCATTGATCCATTGATTATTTAGAAGCAAGTTGCTTGACCTCCATGTCTTTGTGGGTTTTTTAAATTTGTTTTCTTCATGTAACTAATTTCTAGTTTCAAACCATTATGGTCTAAAAGATGCTTGATACAACTTCAATCTTTTTATATTTATTGAGGCTTTTTCTGTGTCCTAATATGATCTATTCTGTAGAACATTCCATGTGTTCTTGAGAAAATGTGTATTCTACTGCTTTAGGGCGAAAAGTTCTGTATGCAACTATTAAGGCCATCTGGTCTAACGTGTTGTTTCAATGCCTCTCTTTCCTTATTTATTTTCTCTCTGGATGATATAGTCATTGATGTGAAAGGATGTTAAAATCCCCTAATATGATTGTGTTGTTGTCTATTTATACCTTTACATCTGCTAGTATTTTCTTTATATATTTAAGTGCTCCTATGTTGGGTACATAGATATTTACAGTTATTATATCCTCTTGTTGGATTGATCCCTTTATCATTATATAATATTCTTCTTTGTTTCTTGCTACTTTGTTTTAAAGTCTATTTTGTCTAATATAAGTACTGCTACTCCTGCTATTTTCTCCATTTTATTTGCATGAAGTATCTTTTTCCATCACTTCACTTTCAGTCTCTGTATGTCTTGAGGTCTGAAATGGGTATCTTGTAGACAGCATATAGATGGGTCTTGTTTCTTTATCCATTCTGCCACCCTATGACTTTTAATTCATACATTTAGTTCATGTACATTTAAGGTGATTATTGATAGGTATTTACTTGTTGCCATTTTATTAGTTGTTTTTTGTTTGTTTTTGTAGTTCTTCTCTGTTCCTGTATTCCTCTCTTATATGCTTGTGATTTGAAGTTTTCTTTAGTATTATTCTTGGATTTTTTTTATTATTATTTTTGTGTATCTGTCATAGGTTTTAAGTTTTTGGTTACCATAACGTTCATAGATATAACAGTCTGTATTAAGTTGATGGTCACTTGCTTTCAAACACATTCTAAAAGTACTACTTTTTTACTCTTCTTCCTTCACACTTTATGTATAAAATGTCATAATCTACATCTTTTGTGTATCCCTTGACTAATTTTGTGTATAGTTTATTTGACTACTTTGTTTTTTGGACTTCATACTGCCTATGTAAGTAATTGGTCTACTAACTCTACTGTAGGTTTATTTTCACTGATGAAAAACATTTAGACTTAAGAATATTTCCATTTGGTCCTAAATAAGTTTCTTTAACATATCCTGTAAGGCTGGTTTAGTGATGGTGAATTTTTTACCCTTCATTTATCTGGGAAATTTTTATTTAATTTCTCCTTCAGTTCTGAATGATAACCTTGCTGGGTAGAAAATTCCTGATTGTAGGTTCTTTCCTTTCAATTCATTGAATATTTCATGCCACTCCCTTCTGGCATGTAAAGTTTCTGCTGAGAAGTCTGCTGATAGCCTTATAGATTTTCCCTTATAGATAGCTGTCTCACTTGCTGTTTTTAAGATTATCTATCCTTAATCTTGCCATTTTATTTTACTATATGTCTGGGTGTTGCCTTCCTGGGGTTCATCTTGTTAGGGACTCTCTATGCTTCCAAGGACCTGGATGTCTGTTTCCTTCCCCAGATTGGGGAAGTATTCGGCTATTATCTCTTCAAAGAGCTTTCTACTCCTTTGTCTCTCTTCTCCTCCTGGTACGATTATTATGAAAATATTGCTTCATTTGAGTCGTCACACAGCTCTCCTAGCATCTCCTCATTGTTAGAAATTCTTTCTTTCTGTTTCTTAGCTTGATTACTCTGCAGTTCTCTATCTTCCATCATACTGATTCTGTCCTCAGCTTCCTGAAGTCTGCTATTCATTCCCTCTATTGTATTTTTCATTTTAGTTATTGTATTCTTCAGCTGAATAGCTCCTTTACATATTTTCTATCTTTGTTGAAATTCTTACTGAGATCATCAATTTTTTTCCTTAGTTCAATGAACATCTTTATGACTGTTATTTTGAACTCTCTATCATGAAGATTGTTAATCTCCATTTCATTTAGCCCTTTCTCTGGTGTTTCATCTTGTTCTTTTGTTTGGAACATATTCCTCTGCCTCCTCATTTTGTCTGGGCTTCTGTGTTTGTTCCTTTGTATCAGCTAGATCAGCTATGCTTCCTGGTCTTGATAGTAATGGCTTCCTGAGGTGGACATCCTGTGGTTCACAGAAGGTCAAGATCCTCTGCTAACCAGTGCCTTGTTCTCTTTTGCAGCTGAGTCTCACTTGCTGTTGGTGAGCACGGCCTGCCTTTATGCTTGTCTGCCAGAAATGGCTGATCCTCACAGCTAGCCTCTGCATGCCCTTTGTGTGATGTGAGGTACTTATTCTGGTATTCATTGTGGGAAGGCCCATCCTTTGCTTGCCAGTCAGCAGAGGTGGACTGTTGCTTGGCCATGCATGCTGGGCAGGTGGGTACACCTGCAGGCACTGGGATTAAGCCACTGGGGCAAGTGGAGAATTTAGAACTGGCTCCCACAAGCATCTGGCCAGTTGAGCTGAGGGAAGACCAGGAAAGTGCAGCCTTCCCTCTACCTGCCAATCAGCAAAGTCAGACCACTGCTGGGCCAAGCTCACTGGACAGGGAGGGTATTCTGTGAATAACCACAGGGTTGAGCCACGAGCAAGGGAGATGGAGAATTTGGGTCTGGCTCCCACAAGCACCTGATCTGTTTTTGTGACGAAGTGTCATCCTTTTCTCCTCCAGAGAGAGCTCCCTCCAACCCCCGCTCCTCTGGTATACTTCCCACTGCTGGTAAATCTTTCAAACTGCCACACTTTTGTGTTGGGTCTAGAAGGACAATGGAGTATGCCTGTTCTCCTCAAGCGTCAAGAGTCTCAGCCTTCCAGAGTGTTCCAACACTCCTGGGTGTCCAACCCCTTTAATCACCAAATCCCAATGCAATCTGGACTCATGTTCACAGAGCAGATCTCCAGGGCCAAGTGTGCAGGATTCTCGAGTGCTTGTCCTCTCCCCTCTCTGTTCCCCTTCCTCCTCCTTGTGGGCTGGGCTTGGGTCCCAACGGATCACAGCTCTGTCCCCTTACCTTTCACAATGTGGTTTTCTTTTCTTCACCAATTGTAAATGGTCTGTTTACATTCTTTGGGTCATTCTCAGGGTTAGTTGTATTTGCTGTAGTTGTTTCCTCAGTGTGCATGTGGAAAGAGGTTTTCTCCTTGCCATCCTACTCCACCATCTTTTTGCCACCCTTTGCCCATTGATTTTCTACAAAACATTGAATAAATTCTAATGAAGAGTCAAGAGTA
The DNA here is from genome assembly GCA_032199065.1 of Smutsia gigantea. Lineage (NCBI taxonomy): Eukaryota > Metazoa > Chordata > Mammalia > Pholidota > Manidae > Smutsia > Smutsia gigantea. Next base: position 138,649 of record JAVSCE010018805.1, read on the forward strand.
TTTTCAACCACTATGTAAAATATTAATTTTATCCACCAGACTCTTTTGGTACCCTTGTATATAGATATCAACCAATTAATCAACTTGATTTCTCTATATGGTTTATCTTAGTCCTCACTAATGTTTTCCACATAACAAATATGTCATAATTAAAGTAGATTTTTAACATTTTTATCCAATCTAAACTATGCTGGTCCAATATCAAACCATGAAATAAAATAAAATTACAGAAATATTTATCCAAATTTTAACAATTCCTTCAGCTTTAGGTCAGCTCCCTTTTTTTCTGTTAAAGTCTAGTAAAATTAAAGTTAAATTATCTAATTAAAATACCTCCTATAATATATGGTATTAAAAATATATTAAACCAACTTCTGGAATATAGCTCACCAAATGAGAGCAAAGATCATAAAATTTGGGATGACTTTTTTCTTTTTTCTTAATACTGGTATTTCTTGATTCTTTTAAATGAACATGAATTATTTCTATAAAACCAAAAGTCTCGTTATTCTTAAAAATGTTCAAAGTCTCTGTGAAAAGAAAATTATCATTTTTTCAAGCAACTGGTTGGTCTGACATCAGCCTATATGAATGGATATTTTTAAAGATATAACTGGTATAACAAAGATTGCATGAACTTCAGAGTTTCAAGAATTGCTTTCAAATCCTGACTTAATGTAATACTTAATTTCCCCATCTTCATCTTTTCACATCCACCTCCACCTTGTTGCAACCACACAACACAAGCAGCAGGATCTACTCTCCCTTATGAACCTCAGTACTTCTGAGTCTCCATCCTAGGGAACAGTTCCAGTTACAGAACTACTCCTAGTTCGCTGTGAGGCTGAACTTTATACCCAGGGAAGACAATTGCTAAAAGTAAGCAATGATCCAGGGAGATAACTAGGGTTACGTCAGGAAATTACCAACTGATGTTAAAAATAACCTCTTCTGCTTAGGCATTGATCAGAAATAACAGGGAAAAGACTGTTCTTTGATTCTGTTCCCATTTTTACATCAAGCTTTCCAATGCTACTTATTTTAAGCTGGTTTTACCCATTTAAAAACAATTTTTGAGATGACAAAAATTGGGCTGAGAAACTACTGAATAGAACATTTTTCCAAAGGATACCTACAGTTGGCCAACAGACACATGAAAAGATGCTCAACATCACTCCTCATCAGGGAACTGCAAACCAAAAACATGGTGAGCTATCACCTCACACCAGTCAGAATGGCTACATCAGTAAGACAAAAAATAACAAGTGTTGGCAAGGATGTGGAGAAAAAGAAACTCTCCTATACTGTTGGTGGGAATGTAAATTGATGTAGCCACTATGGAAAGCAGTATGGAATTTCCTTAAAAAACTAAAAAGAGAAATACTATATGATACCAGCAATTCTACTTCTGAGAATCTATGCAAAGAAAATGAAACTAATTCAAAAAGATATATGCACCCCTATGTTTATTGCCACATTATTTATGATAGCCAAGATATGGAAGCAACCAAAGTGTCCATTAATAGATGATGGATAAAAAAGATGTGGTTCATATATACAATGGAATATTACTCTGCCATAAAAAGGAAAGAAATCCTGCTATTTGTAACAATATGAATGGACTTAGAGGGCATTATAAGTGAAATAAGTCAACCCGAGAAAGAGGAATACCATATGGTTTCATTTATATGTGGACTCCGAAAAACAAAACAAAACAGAAAAAGACTCATAAACACTGAGAATGGATGGCTAGGTACTAGGGATAGGGGTTAATTGTTGAAATAGATGAAGAGGATAAAGAGGTACAAATTTCAGAGGTAAATTATAAAATAATTTTGCCACAGAGATGGAAGTACAGCATAGGGAATATAGCTCATAATATTGTAATATCTTTGTATGGTGACAGATTGTAAATACGTTTACCATGGCGAGCATTTATAATGTATATAATCAATGAATCACTAAGTTTTCATCTTAGTGATTAACTAGTTATAATATTGTACATAAACTATTTTATATTGTATATAAACTTAGTGATAAACCAGTATAATATTGCACATAAACTACATTTCAATAAAAAATGAGTATAAAAAAATAAAAATAAAAACAGTTGTTGTGGGAGCACACAATATAAGTAGTATCAGTGGACTCCCCTAAGGTTGGCTTGGCTCCTACACCAACACCCTGGAAATAGCCACCAAATCAAATAACATGGATTCTTACTGAGTAAAATATCTGATGTGTTTAGATGACTTTTAGCAATCATACACGTTGTCCATTATCATCTTTGTGTAATATATGAAGAAATAGGCACTGCATTAAAAGGCTATATAATCTGCCTAAATCATTCCCATGTGTTCTGAGATGAAATTGAACTACACTGAACTGAACTGAAAACTCAAGTCTCTATTCCTCATGAACATAAGTCCCATTTTGCAAGGTTGGGAAGAGGAAGGAGAGGAAGAACTATAGAGAGGTAATTTTCCTTTTTTTCTGCAGATTACTAAAACATTCAAAGAATCAAATTTAAGAAATCAGTTCATCAGAGCTCATGTTGTCAAACTGAGGTGAGTGTAACTGCATTAAAAAATGCATAAGCTTAGATGCAATTTAGCCCATTTGCCTTTTGTTCACAGCACAGATAATGAAATGTTCACACAAGTTGCTGCAATGTTATGAAAATAGCATCATCTATGTCTTATAAAACAATGCCAAAAAATGTCATATATGATCTATTTACCTATTAATATAAATAACCACAATACTTCAATTTTTGATGAAAAGGAAGAGAGGAGAGAAAGCTGAATTAAAGTATAAAAACAGAGCCGTCATGTTGTGCAAATCCTTTGGATACCACTCACATCGCAGTCTATGTAAACAGTGTCCCCTGGAGTTATGCAAATGCTGTGGCCCTGGGCATATTCATCCAAGATCAGAACACTATAACCAACATCAAAAGTGGCTTTTTGTTTTTTATCTGCCTGGAATGCCATACTATAAAGGATGATGTGACCAAATGTGATCATGTCTGTCATGAATTAATAATAGGGAGAGCAGTTGCATACATGTTAGTTGTTTGACATTTCTGGCTTAGCTGAATATGTGTGATGAGGCAGGCCCTCCCAACTAAAGTAGTCACCCTACCTGAAATTCCTCAAATGCCCATATTGATTAATCTTTCAAAAAATATGCAAAAGTTTTTTGGAAATGAGAGGAATTATATCAATTTTTCTTCAAATACTAACACCACAGACAATTAATCTTTCTTATTCTCTGTAGAGTCACCTAGTAAGTACCCAGGAGCATGGAGCTCTGGTTGGGTAAGTTTCATTGAGGAGTTAGAGAAGTAGGAAGAATCCATGGGAAGAGCATTTTCCATAATGAATTTCCATCAGTTTGGTGCACACTGACCTTAGTACTTTATCGTGAAGGTCTCTGTATAATGCCTTCCTTGTTTTGCTTTCATCTGAAAAAAATGTCCTTACTTTAGCCTCATTCTTGAATAATATTTTAGTGTGGATATAAAATTCTAAGTTGATAGCTATTTTATCTCTATTAATAAAATAGTATATTTTATTAAATATTTTATATACATTTTAATATTTACAGTGATAAAATATTAGTTCATTTTATATACTGCCTTCCATTGTTGCTTTAAAGAAATTGTCCTTCAGTCAAAATGTTCTTTGGTAGCTAGCTAGTCCTGTCTCTATTGTTTGAAAATCCTCCTTTTGTGTTTGGAGTTCAGAGTTTGATGATAACACATTTGGGTGTGGGTTTTTTTTCAATCAGTATGCTTCAGACTCACTGTGATCTGAGACTTCCTGCCTTTATCAATTCTCAGTATCTTTTGTAAGATTGCTGTTCCTTTATTTTTGTGTTCGTTAGCATTGCATTAGGTAACTGGTGAACCTTCTCCTGTCTCTTGGCCTCTATTTGACCTTTTTCATCTTTATGCTATATTCCATGTGATTTCTTCATCTCTGTCTTTCACGTAGCTCTTCAGTTTTGTCTTATATTCTGTGTAACCCATCCACTGAGTTTGTTTTTTTTCATCCACTGAGTTTTTAATTTCAGTTAAAAACTATGTTATATTTTCCTGTCTGCAAGCTCTATTTGTTTCTTTTGATAATCTGCCTGATCTGTTTGGTAATGTCATGTACTTTCGACATATTTATGATTTCCTCATTTGAGTCGTGTTATTTCAGACATACTTAAGTGATTATCTGTTAATCTTATTATGTAAGTTTTTTGGGATACTCTTCTTGGTCTGTTTCTCATTCACGATGTATTGTTTACTACCGGGATTGTATGCTTATCTTTAGCCCCACTTTATAAGTGGTATCCTATGCATCCTGGATTTAACATACCTCCAGAGCATTTGCTTCTATCAGATGCTTGGAGGATCCATGGCACATGGACCATTTTTTTATTAATTTCTCAAGTTAAAAGTTTCTGGGACCATGTAGATAGTACCAATGCAAATCCAAAACTTCCCTGCAGCAAGGCTCATGATTATCCATTCTCAGGAGAATCTTCTCTTTTCCGTACAGACTTGGACCCTTGAGACAAACTTTTTTTTCTCTTATAAGATGATAAGTAGATTTTTTTCTTTCCAGTCCATGCTTTCTCTGAGGGTTTAGTTCTTTGAGCATCCTGGCCTTATTGTGAAACCTCATGTCCTTTTCCTTATTTTGTGCTAGCCCAAGGCCTCACCTCCAATGCCTGTGTAAATGCTAAAACTCAAGCCTGTTAGATGTTCTTGTGCTTACCACAGAATATTCACATTCTTTATTATTGGTCTTCCAAGACTTTTCTTACTTTCATGTGAGCTCAGCTTTCTACTTCAAATGAAGTTTACAATAATTTAGTAGGTCTGGTTGTTTTATGTGTTTTGTAATCATTTAGGCCTTCATGTTGTTATAATTATTTGTTCAGTGTCTGTTTCTCCATCTACACTGGAAAATCCATGAGAATGGCAACTGCAAATCTTGGCCACAACTCATTTCTAAAACTGAGAGTAGTGCCTAGAACAGGAAGGTGCCAAGTTAATATCTGCTGAGTAAATATTAAATTAATATCTGGAATGAAAATTATGGCCAAACTGACAATTGAGATAAAAGGAGGAGGTCTAGAGTAAATATTATAGCATCTAAACAAAGTTTCCCTAATGCACATTTTCAGAAAAGAAGACAGCCAATGTTAGCTGGAGGAATAATTTACATGGAAGGAAGTGGAAGTTATCTCAATTTTAGATAATTATAGCCTGTAGTCAAATTGTCAAGGTTCATTGTGAGGAATGCCTGTGGTTAACTGAAATGGAGACAAAAGTCTTAACATGATTACAAAAGTTAAAATTTGCTTTTGAACTGGGTATAGGTTTCAGAAAATTAACTTGAGCCTCTAAGTCACATAAATTTAGAGCCTCAGCTCTTAGTTTGCTTAATAAGATGAGGGATTTTTGTTGTTGATTTGCGAAATCTAATAATAGCTAATGCTTAAAGTGAACTTACTGCATGCTATGTACTCTTCTGAAAAGCTTTCCATGTATTTATTCATATAGTCTTCATAACAACCCATTTTAATGTGAAGAGACTTATATACAGAAAGATTCCAAAAAAAATAACATATCCAAAGTTATGGATATGCTGTAAAAATGGCAGAGCTAGTATTCAAACTGGCATTCTGACCTCAAAGTCCACTATAGTTAATGGTGGGTACAAATGTAGTATGCATTAAAATCAAATACTTGTAGGATAGCATTGTGATATATCATTACATATGCAAACACTGTTATGTGAGTGTTCTACAATTAAATTCCCGAAGTTGAATTTTTTTAATGTTTAGTCAAGAAGAGTACAAAAATAGAACAGTAGAAAATTATCATAATTATCTATTTCTTTTAAATCTTTATGGTTTCCAGGCAAGGTAGTAGTGGTGTGATAGCAGATGTTGTCATGAAATTTAAATTCACTAGAAATAACAATGGAGCATCAATGAAAAGCAGAATTGAGTCTGTTTTACACCAAATGCTGAGTAACTCTGGAAATTTGGAAATGAACACTCCGACTGAAATAATACGCAAGTACCACTTTTTATATACAATTTTATTTCAATATATCCCTTGACTAAATCAGCTCTAATTCATATTTTAATTTAATGAGAGACTGGTTTCTCTTTCCTTTGAATTAAACTTCATGAAAACAATATATTACAAACTGGATATAATATATAATTCTTTAATATAAAACATTCTGAAGTTTAAAGAATCTTTTAGCATTCATACAGTAAATATCATTTGCTAAAAATTAATTTTCTCCCTCAACACTCCTTATGAGGGATGTTTTGTTAGCTGTTCCATCTGTAGGTACACTATAAGAATGACCAGTAGCTCCTCAAGTTTAGAGGACAATTTAATTAATAATCCACCTCACTCAAAAAAAAATTGGAAGGTATCTGGTAAATATTTTATTCTGGTAGAATAAAGAAGGAAGTTAGAAGATTTAGCAATATCCCTATCTCCTCTCTGGAAATCCTTTCTACCTCTGCCTAACTTGAATCTATTTCCATTTCTTTCCATCCCTGTGGTTACCACTCTGGTCTAAGCCAGTATCATTTCTTACTTGAACTACTTTACTAGCTTCCACACTATTCTCTTTTTATACTTTCTTGGCACCTTCCAAACCATTGTCCACATATTAATCAAGAAAAGCACTGATATAATCTTGCTTGAAATCTCCCACAGCTTCCTACAAAAACAAAGACAAAATATCAGTTTTAAGTTGTACACCGTATTTGCTGGTTTGCCTCAGATTGTCCCAGTTCATGTCAATTGCCCATTAATAATATTGCTCCGTATGTGTCCTGGTTTGGATAATAAATGATATAATCATTTCAGCCAGAGCACTGCATGATCTGGTTCATACTTACCCCTCTGGTCACTTACTATACCCCTCTCTTCCCCGTTCACCATACTCTAGCCACACTTTCATTTTCTCCATCCAAGTTCCTCTCCTTCCTGCTTCAGGTCCTTTGCTCCAGTTTCTTATAACAATATTTAGATCACCCCCTCACATCCATCAGATATCATCTGAATTACTGCTTTCTAATGTAAGCCTTTTTTAACTTCCCTTATTCACCTATTTACCAGTGTATCAGACTCCTTTATTTTCCTTCATAAGTTATCACAACTGAAACTACAAAGTTATATGTGTGATTTTTGTACTATTTGTCTTCATCCTATACTGTAAGCTTCCTAAACATAAGAACCAATCTGCCTTGCTCATCCTGTCCTTTAACTACCCAGTGTACCCGTATAATAGACAGTCCATTAATATTTGTTTTATAACTAAAAGAATTACTTAATATATGCATAAGATTTAAGGGCACTCCTCCAACTTTATTATGCACTGCTAGCTTAATAAGCCATGATTCTCTCATAAGTGCAAGATTAAAGGATTTGGGGGCTCCCACACTGGATTGATTTCAATCATTATATACCTGTTACAGCTGTACTAGTTATTAAAACACTGAAGTGCTTTCCTATCTGTTACAAACAACCGTTGCATGAGGCTCACAAAGTTCTCTCCCTACCCACTCCAAGTCCTCCCATCTCTACCCTGGACTCTGGCTCCTCTTCCTGCAACTAAAGACTTACTGCTTAGCACAGCAAGGACCTCCAAGACATTGCCAGCTCCAGGGATGGCTGCATCCTTTCTGACAATGGCCTTGCTTACTGACTGATGTTCATGCATTACAATTTGTTTAATCCTCAAAACAACCATATCTTAGAGATACTTTTATTGGCCCCACTCAGAAAAGATAAATAAGTGCCCAAGTCAAACAGTCAGCAGGCAGGGGAGTTCAGATTTGAACTCAAGTCCACCTTATTCAAAGAATGAAGAGGAATAGTCAGCTCTTTTTACTTCCTACCTCCAAAAGGTTGTTTCAGCTCCTCTAACATTTGCAAAGCAGATGTAATACCGAGCCCTGTGAAGCTTCTGATGGCAAATAAGTTTGCATAAATTGATTTTTGAGTACATGAAAACCTGTCTGAGAAGTTTAAGTTTATCTTATAGGAAATAAGAAAACTAAATTCTCATTAAAGATTTCCAGCAGGGAAGGATATGTGATCTAACATACATTTTCGGAAAAATCAGACTGGCAAAGGAGAGATAGATACATGGTAAGTGCAAAAGTGGAACAGTGACCCCGGTTTGAAGGTCATTTAATAGGAAACATGTCAAATGATGAAAGCATTAACTAGTAGCCAAAGGGGTGTGGAGAATGGGGCTAAATCAAAGGATAGAGGCTAGAAGGTACAAAATCTGGAAACCAGTAAGATATGGAAATGACAAGTAAGGAGGAACTAGAAACCATTTCAGATTTCTAGTTGCTAACAGAAGGCATATCATTTAGAAAAGAATGAAATATAACATAAGTAGCAAATTCGGGGTAAAATTTGATCACACTGAATTTGAGATAGCTATAGGACATGCAGAGAAAACAGTACACTGACCTTTAACTGGAACAGTCAGACCTTCACTATCTGATTGCAACATATTTTCTTTTCTGTGCTCTCCCAGCATTTCCCTGCATGCAACACTTGAACTAGCTCTCCTGACTCTGTTGCTCCACAAACATCTCCCACCTCCATGTATTTGTGCCCATATATCTTCCATCTGGAATCCTTTTCTCTCCTGTCTGCCTGAAAAATTCCTGTTACGTCTTCAAAATGCAGCTCAACTGTTATTCCCACCATAACTTCTGTAAATCCCTCAGATGGCACTGGTTACTCTCCTTGCTCCTCTCTACTTAGCAATTAAATTTACTTGAATGAGTCCTTGATTAATTTCTATCTATAAATTATGTGAGGGTCGATGCCCTATACTTTGCTCACTGTTATAACTGCAGTACTAGACTAGTATCAGGAAAGTAATGTCAATATGTCTATATATACCCACATATATATATATCTGAATAAATGAAAATTTAGCTTCTCTTAGAGCATCTATCACATCGCATCTTAATGATTTGCTTACATTTCTGTTTTCCCAACTAAACTGAGTGACTTGAGAGCAGTGATACCTTTTAAATAATTCTTGAGTATCTTTTAAGTGTTTGATGAAGAATTAAAGGAAAAATTTTAGTGTGCAAACAATAAACTGGGGGAAGATTGTAAACACAGATTTCTGGGGCTTGTGACTCATATTCTTTCAGCAGATCCAAGATGGAGCCCAGAAATCTGTATTTTAGTAGCCCTCTAAGTGATTCTGATTGTGTTAAAGAACTACATTTTAAGAAATTAAGGTGAAATGATAAACCATCCTATTGTACTGATATTAATCTCAATCTTTTTTTTTTTAACACCAGCAATTACTGGCCAGGATACAATAGATTTTTTCACTAAAGGTAAGTTTCAAAATTATTTTGTAAACGTGGTTTACCCAAAATAAATGGTAAATGTTCAAGTCATTTGAGCTCTTTTCCAAGGAAGTGTCAATGGAGGTGGTCTCTTTATTCGTAGTTAACTCACGTGGGTTGTTGCTGAAATAAGATACTGCTGACTCCATCGGCCCATGGAGGGTTATTTAGGTTTTCCCCTCCTTCTAGGAGGAGGAAGTAGCAGTGGTATTCCACCTACTCTGTATTAAGTTTGACCTCATGAAAATTTTCCTGGCAGTTTTGAGAAACTTTTCCTCCCCTGGTTCTATTGTGGCATTTCTGTAGATTTGTAAATTATGTTTGGTGATACATTTTATATGGCTTCTCCTAACCACCAGAATAGCTTACTTTCTTGTGAACTTAGGTTACTCAAAGAGCATAATAAAATAATTACAGAAAGTACTGTCAGTTCTATCTATAACTCGAAGGAAAAGTCACTACTTTCCAATATCATTCTTTACATTCTCAGGCCAGAAGTAGAAACCTAGAAAATGGCAGTTTACTTCTCTGACTGATAAGATGTAGTTGGAAATTTGTTCAGTGTACTTCAATAGCTGGCCCAGCTCAGATAACTGAAGTGATGTAACGAAGTAATGCTGCCTTTGTGGGTGTTTTTCAACTCCATTATATACTTAATTTATGTTTCATTCTTTTTTTTTTAATTTTAAAATTTGTTTATGTTGAGGTACACACAATAAAATGCACAGATGTTAGTGTATAACTTGATGAATTTTGACATGTGTATGTACCCAAGTAGTTCATTCCTCATTTAAATGTGCATTTCATTTACTAGAGAACTGGGTTGGATGATGTGGCAAAGGACCCTATGTTCCATGGATATTCTTGACGGAGTCTGGACCTCCTTTATCTAGGAAGTTTGTTAGAAAAAATGCCTTTGGATGGTTGTTCTATTGAAGCAGCATCACTGCTTTAGAGCTGGTCCAGCAATGGTGATTGTTGGTGGTGATTTACTTCTAATTTCTTGGTTAACAGACTAAGCAGAAGGAGTAAGTCATGGGAATGGGAGCTGAGCGATCAACCTACCCCAGCCCATTGCAGCTTTGGTCATTAGAGTGCTCATGGGCTCTCTCAAAATGCTAGAATAAACCTCATTTTTATATTTAGAAACCTTCAGTCACCTTCCAGAAAATTCTTTGGACCTAAAGTAACTCCCTCTGAAGGGCACATTTAGTAACGTAGAGTAAATTATGGATGGTGGACTAGAACCTCTGTGATGAACTTCACAACCACCACAGAATCTTCTTGATGAGAGCAGTTTTCCTCCAACTTCAATGTGCACATGAATCGCTCACTCATTAAACTGTAGCTTCTAGTAAGTTCTGAGGATCTAATGTATAGCATGGTGACTAGGGTTAATACAGTATTGTATACTTGAAAGTTGCTGAAAGTAGCTTTTAAACATTCTCACCACATATATACAAAAAGAGGGTCACCTATGTGAGGTGATGAAGGTGTTAATAATCTTGATCTAGGTGATCATTCAACATATGCATTGTACACTTTATCATCACTTGTACACTTTAAATGTGTAAAATTATATTTTTCAGTTATTCCCTAATAAAGTTAGGGGGACAGAATGCAGCTTCTGATTTGTTCCCTGGTGTAGATCTGAGAGTCATTATTTCCCTTTTTTTCAGCATTGAGATATAATTGACAAACAAAATTTGTAAGCTTTTTAAGGTGTACAATGCCATAGTTTGATACACATTGCAAAAAAATTCCCATCGTTTAGTTAATTAACATATCATTACCTCACATGTTTACCACCACCATCACCACCCTTTTTTTTGGTGAGGACATTTAAGTTCTAATCTCTCAGTAAATTTCAATTATACAACTCAGCATTATTAACTTTAGTCACCATATTATACATTAGATCCTCAGAAGTTGCCTACTTTATAGCTTTATACTTAGTAAGCTTTTACCAACCTTACCCTATTTCCCCCAACACCTAGCCCCTGGCAACTACTTTTTACTCTGATTCTATGAGTTTGACTTTTTTTTTTTAAGATCCCACATGTAAATGATACCATGAAGTATTTGTCTTTGTCTGGCTTATTTAACTTAGCATGATACCCTCCAGGTTCATCCATGTTGCTGCAAATAACAGGATTTCCTTCGTTTTTTAAGGCTGAATAATACTCCATTATTCCACTGTGTGTGTATGTGTGTATGTGTGTGTGTACTACACAGACAAGACACAATATTTTCTTGGTCCATTTATCCAGTGGCAGACACTTAGGTTGTTTCCACCCAGTATCAATACTTCTAAACTTTCAGGGGATGACCATAATGCAGGTCCACAGACCACTTTTTGAGTAGCAAGGCTATTGAGAAGATAGAAATTTCATAGTCAAGGAACCTGAGCTGTGTACATTCAGCACTGACCTACCTTAAGCCCCACTTAGGAGGAATTCCAGAGAACTCTGCTCCAGAATTTGAAGCCTCCATGCCAATTAAGTTCAGAAATGTTCTCCAAGATGCAGTCTATAGGCAAGAATAGTCACATAAGAACTCTAGGGATATAACATATTGTTCATGCTTTGGGGAAAGCTAGTATGTTCTGAGGAAAAATACATAAAAGACAGAAAAGTCATAAATGATAGAAAGACTCTTGCAGCATCTCCCAAATGCAAATGAATCATGATGTTCCCAGCACATTAATGCCCTTCTCTCATTAGAATGTGGGGCCCGTCCGGACCTAATAACATTGTCTGAGAGAATCATAGGAGGCACTAGGGCTGAGGAAGGAGACTGGCCGTGGCAAGTCAGTCTGCAGTTGAATAACATTCACCACTGCGGAGGCGTCCTGATCAGTAACACGTGGATCCTGACAGCAGCTCACTGCTTCAGAAGGTGAGGCTAAAGCTCCTTACCCATCTGGGAACAACTAGGAGAGATATATGCATGAGAACCCACCCACTGCCCCAGGACTAAATGTGATTGTATTGTGTCAGAAATAATGCAAAGAAAATGGAGTCTTTTCTTCCTATTCATAACAGCAAAAATATTTTTTTCTCCTTTAGCTTGCTAATTTATCCTATTTTTCTGTTTCAGGTAATAATATATCATTATGATAAACAACATTTATATGTCAGAATGTTTAATTTAAATACTAGCTATGAAAGCTTAGGAAACTTCCTAATCTCCATAAGCCTCTTTTTTTTTTTTTCAAATTAGGGGCAACTGGGGGACATACTATTATCTATCTGTGTTTTAGTGTTATTCATAGGATTAAATACACTAATGTAAACAAACATTAAATGGTAGCAAAATGAATTGCTGCAGGAAATCTGCACATTATATCAGGCAAGCTGATCAGCAGGCTGATGGCTGATCTGAGGCTGCTTCATTAACTTATTAATTAATAATCTGAGACTTGTTTTAATTTATTCTTTCAAGAAAATCATTGAGTGTCTACTACGAACACAGTGTTATCTATTATAAAAGCTAATTAAACAACGACTGCCCCTGACTTTAAGCAAACCTATATTCTACTTGCTGGAGGTAAACATGTACAAAAATAGTGATCAATTACAGTGAGTAGTATAAATAAAATGAATTTAAACAACTTACAGAGAATTCTTCACTGATGTGACTAAAAGCTATTGCTGATACTAGGGTAACAAACTGCCAGTGGAGAGTAGGATGCATGAACATATCCTATTGGTATAAAGAAAAGGTCCTCTTACTTTAAAGAACTGTAGACCTCAGCATGACCAAGACTTGAACTACATACTTTATTACTGGAACATCCCAGACCCCAACAGTTGTTAGGAACCATACTCAAAAAATTAACTCAGAAAAGCAACTGTGATCTGAAATCAAGTGTGTCCTTGACAATATCTATTCCTTTCTCAGACTTTTTCAATAACCACTGTCTAAAACCCAATTTACCACACACCTAAAGCCTTCCAACCAGATCAATTTAGACTTACTTCTCAAAGCATGAACCTTGAGCTCCAGCCAGATCACATTATTCTCCTCCCTTGGACTATTCTTATATTTTCCCATTTAAGAGCATTTGCTCAGTCTGCTTCTTCTCCCTCAAATGTTAATATCCCTTCCAACTCTCCACTTTTTCCTATTGTAATTTTATAAAGTTGTCACTATTTCTGAGAAGTCCTTTACAGATTTGAGGATACTGCCTTGTTACAAAAGTGTTTGTTAAATTAAGAGTAAGCAAAATTTAACAAGACGAGGGCAGAGTTTCTTAACAAAAGTTTTCTGAAATCCAAAATTAAATTTTCCTTACAACTCAAAATTTGTTGCACAGTGAATGAATTTCAAAGTTGTTCTAAAAGATACTCCCAGAGTTATCAAAATTTTTAAGACTGACACATTTATTGCTGTGTCCCAGATAATATAAGCAATGAAAGTCTCAAAATCATTTCAGTCTTCATTGCCAGCTGAAAGAACAAAAAACAGAATGGCACTGATTTCAGTCACCCCTAAGTGTGGGAACCAGAAATGCACATCCCTAGATTTAGCATGCACTTAACATCATCTAGGAAGCCATACAAACAGTACTGGGTTCTAAGCCCTATGCAGACCCAACCACCAAAAGCTAAGTTGAAGATGTCATTATAATGAAAACCAGAGTGATAAACATCACCAATGATTACCATGAGAATCCATGATTTTAAAGGCTCAGGACATCTTTGAATTTTGCTTCCCCAAATCCTACTCACTACCGCGACTGACCCAGGAGAGCTGACAAACTATGGGAACCTTGTCTCGGCACCCACCCTGTAGACCTGATTGTCACTGAGAGCCCAATGATGAAGACTTGTTTGGAGCATGACTGCTCTTACATCATGGTCCACGGAAGTAATGAGGCCCTCATAGTGAGGCCTCTGAAACTGACACTTACTCTATGAAGCTTTCCCTGATGTTCCCTTTCCTCCTCCACGTTATTCCCATAGAAATGTGCTTATCGATCATTAGCAGTAGTCCCTGTGATTTATGATAATTTGTCTCTGTTAGTCTCCTCCATTAGTGGGTAGAGCTTCTGAAACACAGACCAGAGCTTATATTTTTATTCCCCGAGACTCACATTATTCCTTCTATGAAGCAGACACTTAGTAATAGCTTGTTGAATTATAACTAATGAAAACAGTAGTTACCTTCATTGAGTGCCTACATTGTGCCAAGCACTGTGCCTGTCATACTTATCTTAATTAATACAACTGTGTGAGAGGGGATCTTCAGTCACATTTAATGCAAAAATAAACTGAGAAATTGAGGTAATTAGGTAACTTGCCCTAAATAACACTGCTAATATGTGTCATGACCGAAACTTAAATCTAAATGTCCCTGGTTCCAAAACCATGCTCTAATTTATTTGCCGGAAGAAAGGAAAGGAAGGGAGGGAGAGAAAGAAATAAAAAGAGTGTGTTTAGAATCCTCTCTGAAAAGACCCTGAGCAAATTTCAGTATTAAAAAATCATGTATTTGCTTGTTGTTAACTATTTCTTCAGAATTTTTAACTAGGATTCATTCTTATGAAGCTATTATATCTTATAAAAGTATTTTCTGGACATATAATTTTTATTTTCGGTGTCAACTTCACTATCTAAACTCCACAAAAGTCTTCAATTGTTATTTGGTTACATTTTGTTTTTAATTCAACCTTCAGAGCAATGTTGAGTTAATCAACCCTCCAATTTAAAGATCCTTATTTTTACCAGTCTACGTTTCTCACATTTTATTTTTGCCTCTTGCCTACCTGGATTGAATTTACACTGCCCTCTTTGCCCCCATAGGCTAACATATTTGACATATTTATTTAAATATATAATTATCTGCAAAACATAGGTTTTGTGTTTGTACATGCCTTCAATTTGTATAAATAGCATTGTGTATAAGTATCATATTGTTTCTGTTTTTGCTCAATCCTAGAATTTCATTCTGGTCCACCATGGCATCCACCATATTCCTTCATCTAACTAGGTTGCTCCAACTTCTGAATGCCAAACACTCACACATCTTGAATTTCTCTTAAATATGTACCCAGAAATGCATATGCAGTCTTCTAAGTATGCTAGAATGCTGTTCTGATTTCCATTTCCCAGCATATAGTGAGTTTGAGTAGCTTTTCACATATGTACTAGCTGTTTGGGCTTCCCTCCATGAGTTGCCTACTAATATTCTTTGTCCATTTTATAATGGTTTCTCTGTCCATTTGTTGTTGGTTTACAGACTTTTTTGTATACCTTACAATAATTTTAGATATTAGACACTGCAATTATTTTCTCATAGTTGCTCATCCATCTGGTAAACATATGTATGGAATAATTGATTTTGATTTAATGAAATTCATCCAGTTCTAACCTTATGGTGCGTGCCTTTGGGATTTGTCTAAAAAGTCCCAATTCCTAGATCATAAAGATAATGTCTTGCACTTTTTTTAATATTAGCGTGTTCTCTGTCTACGTGTGCATGCGCGTGCACGCACACACACACAGGCACCAACATCTTCAACAAGCATCACACTTAGGATAGAAAAATCATTCATCCATTAATAAGACAAGGAACCCCTTATCATCACTACTATTTAAATGGAGCTTCTGGCTAAAGTCAAGGAAAGAGCAAAAGTAAAGATTGGAAAGAATAAGTTAAAATTATCATGGGCATTATTTCAGACTTAAGTTACCTGGATGAGAGGATACAGAAAAGGGAGAAATCAGAGAGGAGATTTGTGTTATGCTCATCATCGTTAGAGTATCAGAATATCCTCACTGGCATGGAAAGGCACCAAGATGTTCATCACCCAATAAGTTTTCTAAAATTTTTCTGTTTCTTTAGACAAATGATACTCACACTTCCAGGAAAGAGTTAAACTCATTTACTAGCACAAAAGCCAAGTATTTGAAATGCTCGTAAATTCTCTATTCAAACAGCACACTTTCATGTTTGTTTGTTTGTTTGTTTGTTTTTAGCAATTCTGATCCTCGTCAATGGGCTGTCACATTTGGTATTTCCACAAGATATCCTATACAGAGAAGAGGAATAAGGAATATTATAATCCATAATGATTATAAACCTGCAACTCATGAAAATGATATTGCACTTGTACAACTTGACAAACCTGTCACCTTTACCAAAAATATCCGTAGGGTGTGTCTCCCAGAGGCTACCCAAAATATTCTACCTGGTTCCACCGCTTATATAACAGGATGGGGATCTCAAAGCTATGGTGGTAAGTGTTTCAGGAAAAATAAAACACGAACAACAACAAAATCTCTGGTAGTTGCTATCATGTAATTTTTTTAAATTAGGGAACACCTGAAGGACAAGTTCTAGGGACAGAACCATCATATTTTCTGTCAGCCTAAGCTCTAGCTATTCCTGAGTCTCCTCAGCAAAGCAAAGCAAGGCCCTAGAAATTATGGGGAATTCTCCAACATAGTAATAGGGAAATATACAGAAGTGATGAAGAAATAAGTTCTTCAGTGATCCAGAGACTCTATAGGATTCAAATTATTTCTCTATAAAGAAAATAAAGGTCTTTAAAAGTGGATTTGGATAGGTATTCTCTAACGGTTTTAATACTCTTTAAGGTATTAGAAGCCATTAAGTTACTGTGGGATGAACTAAATCCTGCCTCAAGAGCAAGAATCTCCCCATGTACATAAGCATTGCTCATACTTGCTTATTTAATGAATAAAATGGAAATAAAAATAAGGGCAATGGTCAAGAGCAAATAGGACCATGGGGAAAATAAGTATCAGCCAGGGAGTGGAAGGACAGTATTCACAATTCCCACAGGTTTCTACCCATGTTCTAGATCATCTGTTCAAGAAACAATTCAAAGGCTTAATTGTCCTGGAAAATATTTCATATAGTTCTCTTAGCCCAAAATAATTTGGTATGACAGATAAAATTTGTGCCAATCACAAAAATGGCAGTGCCATTTTGAAGGAACGTCAGCATAAAAGAAATTAATTCTTCAGCCTTGAAACAGGACTGCTTTTTCTTTTGTTGCTAGATTAAAGGTTACTCAACATGTAATCTGTCAATTCAAAGTCAGCCGATAGATAACTTAAATGCCACTAGTCAATTTTAAGATAGATTTATTTATTTTTCTCTTAAGACCTAAGGGACAGTGTACCACAAAGCTAAAGCAGAAAAAAGAAAAACAGATCCGTGTGAAGGGGTTATTCTTCTCCACTATGGGAATCTGCTGAGAAGAAACTTCTGAATGCATCTTCAATAGCCTTCTTTGCTGAATAAGAAATAATGTTTGAAGTACATTTATTCCTTCCTATATTCACCTAGAGTTATTAATTTATATAACCTTAAGTCCATTTTCTTTCTGCTTTTATACTTAACAGGCAACACAGTTACAGATCTACAGCAAGCAAGGGTGGAAATAATAAGTAACAGTGCATGTAATGCACCTAATAGTTATAATGGAGCAGTCTTGCCTGGAATGATATGTGCTGGAATACCTCAAGGTGGAGTGGATGCATGCCAGGTAAATTCACAACAATGTTATCAATGTCATCCTCCAAGTTTATAAGCACTTACTAGCATGTGATACTGTAACAGGCATAGAGATAACATAATTATAATACATAGCTCTGATCCTCTAAAAATTTATGGTCTAGATTTTAGAAATTAATTCTTATATGTTTACACATCATGAAACAGTAATCCTGAGAAGCCAAATTGCAGAGAAGCAAAGAGACCTGAGTTTGAAGTCCTGAGCCTCTATAACCAATTCTTTTACTATAAAATGGGGATAAATAATAATAGTATCTAACTTTTTAGGTACTACTAAAGATTAGATGGAAATTAAATGTCAGGCATGTACTAAGACACAAAGAAATCTTAGCTATTTTCACTGTTGTTAAACTAGACCGTGATCATTGGTATAGATAACTTTAATCTCACCTTTCAACTACTGTGAAGTAGGATAAATTATTCACTCATCTAAGAGTCATAGACAATAATAGACTTTAAAATAACACCTGGATATCAGCACCTTGTAGATAGAAAATTCATACAAAAAGCTTACCTATTTGAGTCACGACACCTCCTACAATTGTAAAACACCGCAAATGAGAAAAAAAAAGTATTTAGATCTAGCCAGTAATTTTGAATATAAAAATACAAATAATAAACAGGAAAATTATTAAAGTAATTAGAATAAGGTTTTAATACTTAAAATTTTAATTATCTAACAATTGATGTGGTTATATCTTTTAATAAACTTTAAGTCTGAAAATGAACCCCATATAGTTAACAGCAACAACTACTTAGTATCAGAAATTACATTTCTAGAATTAAGAGAAATCATTGTTTTCTTGAGGAATCTGCTGCTGTTTTTCTGGGTGAAGTGTATGCAGAAAAATAAGGTTTATTCTTTCCTCAGATGTTACTGACTTAAATTTGGTACTCACATTCTTGAAAAAGTGAATAAGTATTCTTACATATTTTTTGAAGATCCCAGTCCATGAGCACTTTCCCCAAAATGAAACATTTTTATTGACTGCAAGTTGTGTGTAGGGGGAGGGGAATTATTTACCAATTTTCAAGATACTGTTAATGACCCACTGGCCCTTAAACCCAACTTTAGGTGGAAATGTCTTTGTGGTAGGGAACACTTCTTACTCCTTCCTGTTTCTTTTTATTGCTACCTCTGTAACAACAAATTCTCAGCTTTCATAGTCACTTTTCAAAGAATTAACCAATGAAATGTAAAAGGGTATTACTCATGCTGTACTCCTAATGCCCCTTATCTCCTACATATACAAATTCTGCTTTTATCCCAAGCCCAGTTCAAATCACAACACATCATGAAACTTTTGCTGTATGTTCCACTCCAGGCCTCACTGATTTTTAGCTGAAATACTGTATAATGAATGGAGTTTGTGCCTCAAAAATAAATAGCACCTGACATAAGAGCTTACAAGACTATTTGTTTCTGTTCATTCACTCAAAAGAAATGTGTTAATTACTTTCTATACACCAGACACGGTGCCTGCATGACAATGTGTACCCTGGACTCAACGAAGCTATGGTCTAGAAGGGAGACCACAAGATCAGATGTCTATACAATCAGGCAGTGGAGCTAGTCAGACACAGGAAAAATTACAAGTCCCTTTTAGTTTAACATTTGCTTGCCCACTCTTGGTAAGACATTTATGCACAGAAACTTTTTACTATAGAAGAAACAGCAGCAAAAATGCAATGATGAAAAAGCTCTGAGAACCAGTTAACCAGACCTGTACGCATAGTCAAAGGAGATAGGTGCCATGAGCTCTATGCAGGATTTGCCATGCCAGTTGGTGATTCACACACTGACCCTTCACCCCATCTAAACCATTAATTATC
Organism: Smutsia gigantea; assembly: GCA_032199065.1. Classification (NCBI taxonomy): domain Eukaryota; kingdom Metazoa; phylum Chordata; class Mammalia; order Pholidota; family Manidae; genus Smutsia; species Smutsia gigantea. The sequence continues at coordinate 158,455 of JAVSCE010018805.1, forward strand.
TATGGGAGAAACAGCTACTAAAAGCAGTAAAATGAATACCAAATTATTCTAGAAGCAAACTTGGTTATAATAGCTGACTATTATTAGTATTGACTATAGGCCAGGCTGTAGTCAAAGTGCTATATGTTTTGAACTCCTTTAAACACATAAAAACACTATCCACAGTTGTGGAAACTGAGGCACAGAGGATTATTAAATAGCTTACTGACGGTTATATAGCTGATAAGTGGAGGATTCAAACCAAGGCTATCTAATTCCAGAACTCATAGACTTAACCCATCATTCAGCACATATCTCCCCAACCAGATTGTTACATGCACAAATATTTGCTGGTTGGTTTATTATTAAAATTGGCTGGTAAGTATTCATAAGAAGTATCTTACTCATTGCCATATAAACTTTTTTCAATCATTCACCGAAAGAATACTTTCTGATGACATACTAAGTATCAGATACCATGCAGGGTGCTGGGAAAATAAATGAGACTTCTAAAACTCCCTCATTCAACAAATACTTCCGTTAACCGAATCCATACAGCCACTGTATTAGAAAAGGTAGAGTTTTTCAGTCTTCCCAAGGGCTGTGACCTGGATGACAGTTATCAGAAACAGAGTTCTGATCAAACTCTTCCCCTGGCCTTTTGTCTAAGGATAGTTTATATACCATCTTAAAACAGGATACATTAATCAACATCAGAGCAGTATGTCAAGGATACAATTGGTCAGTGTCTTAAAACAACAGACTGTGCAATTCTGGGGCTACCTATGTGTGAGAGGAGGCAGGGACACTCATTCTCCTGAAGAATTCTATCAAAGTTGTGAGAGCCAGGTTCCCATTCAGTTTTGCCATCTTTAAACATTCCAGGATGTTTCTCTTCTCTGCCACAGGTGAGGCGCTGCAGCACCTTGTTGACCCAGGCGGGAACAGCTGTGTGGCAGCTTCATTGTGCATGACAGATCCTGGCTGACTCAGGGCCTCTAGTTTGCATAGCTTTACTTAACTGTGGGACCATAAAAATTTCATTTTACTTCACATTTCCTTAGCTCTCCCAAGGCCCAGAAGCTTAGGATATGGCAGTGTCCAGAATGGGCATGCCCCCTTCCCTGATGGACCCTGAGAATAGTGGGAAAGGTGGGCACTGAACAAACATCATAAATGCTGCATGTGTTGCGGAGATGTGCAGGTGCTAGGAGGGGAAGTGATCCCCTGGGAGTGTAGCCAGGCTTACAGCTGTGCATGCATAAAATAATGAAGCAGCTGTGAAAGAGGCACACACAAGACGTGGGAACACAGGCAGTGGAAAACTAATCTAGTCCCACACTGGAAGGGGAGGCAATGGGGAAGAAAGGTGTATGTCAGGGAAGTCTTCCTGAAGGATGGAAGGCCTGGCATGACTCAGTTGGAGAGCTGAGGGAAGACTGAGGAAGTTGCTTCTCATCTTCTCATACTTGCTGAAGGAACAACCCATGTCCTTAGAGGATTTGGGTAGTTCTCACATGACTTTGTATACTATTTCAACAGCAAAGGCCAGACTAACCTTATTATTTATTATCATAATGGATGTGACTTCTTTTACTGCCGTAGAAATAAAGTCCTCACTACTTTGAAGATGTCTTCACATTTAAACCTTCTGTTTTCTTCAGGGTGACTCCGGTGGCCCACTAGTTCAAGAAGACTCACGGCAGATTTGGTTCCTCGTGGGCATAGTGAGCTGGGGGTATGAATGTGGTCTGCCGAATAAGCCAGGAGTATACACTCAAGTGACACCCTACCGTGACTGGATAACCGAACACACTGGGATCTAGTACAATAAATGCATCTCTCTTGCAAAGTATGAATGCAGGCGTACTTTACTAAAATTCTGAAACTTCACTTTTTAACTGCAAAAGAAACCGAAAGCACCCTATTTTAACATACTTTTATGTAAACATAGTTTCCCAAACACTAGCTGATCTTTCTTTATGACTATAGATTTTAGACATTCTCAAGAAAACTATAAAAATGTTACATAACACTGTGGCTGTGTGCCAGGAGAAACACAGCAAGCTAGTTACCATGGTAACAATTCTTTTTCAGATGGTGTTAGTGCTACTAATAAAAAAACAGGTACCTTAAGAGTGGTACTGGACTTCCGGGAAGATGGCAGCATGAGCAGGGTGGCAGAAATCTCCTCCCAACACTATATTTATCTACGAAAACACAGCAAATACACCTATTCCTAAAAGAGAGAGCAGAAGACACAGGAAACCGCACAGCATGCAGCGATACCCGAGAGGACTTGGCACCCCAAGAGTCTTAAAGAGCCCAGCTGGCATACGTGGCAACCACCAGCGACCACTTCTATAGCCATGAAAAGACAGAGGAATATGGTCCAGACTAAAATCAACCAGACAACCTTAGAGAGGGAGCCTAAAGGGATGGAAATGCACAATCTTCCTGAAAAAGAACTCAAAATAAAAGTCATAACCATGTTGATGGACCTACAGAGAAATGTGCAAGAGCTGAGGGAGGAAGTGAGGGAAGTGAGGAAAGACAATGCAGAAATCAGACAAGCAATTGACGGGCTTAACAGCAGACTGGATGAGATGCAAGAGACTGTTAATGGAATAGAAATCAGAGAACAGGAATACAGAGAAGATGAGGCAGACAGAGATAAAAGGATTTCTAGGAATGAAAGAATATTAAGAGAACTGTGAGACCAATCCAAACAGAACAATATTCGCATTAGAGGGGTACCAGAGGAAGAAGACAGAGAAAAACGGATAGAAAGTGTCTTTGAAGAAATAATTGCTGAAAACTTTCCCTCACTGGGGAAGGAAATAGTCACGCAGGCCACGGAATCCCACAGATCTCCCAACACAAGGGGCCCAAGGAAGACAACACCAAGACACATAATAATTAAGATGGCAAAGATCAAAGATAAAGACAGAGTATTAAAGGCAGCTAGACACAGAAAAAAGATCACCTACAAAGGAAAACCCATCAGACTATCTTCAGACTTCTCAACAGAAACCTTACAGGCCAGAAGAGAATGGAATGATATATTTAACGTTATGAAACAGAAGGGCCTCGAACCAAGAATATTGTATCCAGCACGATTATCGTTTAAATATGATGGAGGGATTAAACAATTTCGAGGAAAACGAAAGTTGAGAGAGTTTGCCTCTCATAAACCACCACTACAGGATATCTTAAATGGACTGCTCTAGAGGGAAGCACTCCTAAGGCTAAAAAGATGTCACCAGAGAAAATAAAATAATAGCAAAGAAAGCAGACCATCCAAATACTAACTTAAGGCAAAGAATAAAACACCTAGTATATAAAGAATGGAGGAGGAAGAATAAGAAGGGAGAGAAATAAAGAAACATCAGATGGGGTTTACAATAACTTAACAAGAAAGTTAAGTTAGATTGTTAGATAGTAAAGAAGCAAACCTTGAACCTTTGGTAACCACGAATCTAAAGCCAGCAATGGCAATAAGTACATATCTATCAATAATCACCCTAAATGTCAATGGACTGAATGCACCAATCAAAAGACACAGAGTAACAGAAGGGATAAAAAAGCAAGACCCATCTATATGCTGCTTACAAGAGACTCACCTCAAACCCAAAGATATACACAGACTAAAAGTGAAGGGATGGAAAAAGATATTTCATGCAAACAACAAGGAGAAAAAAGCAGGTGTTGCAGTACTTGTATCAGAAAAAATAGACTTCAAAACGAAGAAAGTATCAAGAGATAAAGAAGGACATTACATAATGATAAAGGGGTCAATCCAACAAGAAGATATAACCATTTTAAATATATATGCACCCATCACAGGAGCACCGACATATGTGCAACAAATATTAACAGAATTAAAAGAAGAAATAGACAGCAATGCATTCATTTTAGGAGACTTCAACACAGCACTCACTCCAAAGGACAGGTCAACCAGCCAGAAAATAAGTAAAGACACAGAGGCACTGAACAACACTCTAGAACAGATGGACCTAACAGACATGTACAGAACTCTGTACCCAAAAGCAACAGGATACACATTCTTCTCAAGTGCACATGGAACATTTTCCAGAATATACTACATACTATGCCACAAAAAGAACCTCAGTAAATTCAAAAATATTGAAATCCTACCAACCGATTTCTCAGATCACAAAGGTATAAAACTAGAAATAAATTTTAGAAAGAAACCAAAAAGGCTCACAAATACATGGAGACTTAACAACATTCTCCTAAGTAATCAATGGGTTAACGACCAAATCAAAACAGAAAACAAAGAATATATGGAGACTAATGACAAGAACAACACAAAGCCACAACTTCTGTGGGACCCAGTAAAGGCAGTTCTAAGAGGAAAGTATATTGCAATCCAGGCCTATTTAAAGAAGAAAGAACATTCCCAAATGAATAGTCTAAAGACACAATTACTGAAATTGGAAAAAGAAGAACAAATGAGGCCCAATGTCACCAGAAGGAGGGACATAATAAAGATTAGAGAATAAATAAAATTGAGAAGAATAAAACAATAGAAAAAAATCAGTGAAACCAAGAGCTGGTTCTTTGAAAAAATAAACAAAATAGATAAACCCCTAGCCACACTCATTAAAAGAAAAAGAGAATCTACACACATAAACAGAATCAGAAATGAGAAAGGAAAAATCACGACGGACGCCACAGAAATACAAAGAATTATAAGAGAATATTATGAGAATCTATATGCTAACAAGCTGGAAAACATAGAAGAAATGGACAACTTCTTAGAAAAATACAACCTCCCAAGACTGACCAAGCAAGAAACAGAAAAACTAAATAGACCAATCACCAGCACGAAATTGAATCGGTAGTCAAAAAACTACCCAAGAACAAAACCCCCAGACCTGATGGATTCACCTCTGAATTTTACCAGACAATAGTGAAGAAATAACACCCATTCTCCTTAAAGTTTTCCAAAAAATAGAAGAGGAGGGAATACTTCCAAACTCATTCTATGAAGCCAGCATCACTCTAATACCAAAACCTGACAAAGACCTCACCAAAAAAGAAAATTACGGACCAATACCCCTGATGAACATAGACGTAAAAATACTCAACAAAATATTAGCAAACCGAATTCAAAAATACATCAAGAGGATCATACACCATGATCGAGTGGGATTCATCCCAGGGATGCAAGGATGGTACAACATTCGAAAATCCATCACCATCATCCACCACATCAACAAAAAGAAGAACAAAAACCACATGATCATCTCCATAGATGCTGAAAAAGCATTTGACAAAATTCAGCATCCATTCATGATTAAAACTCTCAGGAAAATGGGTATAGAGGGCAAGTACCTCAACATCATAAAGGCCATATATGACAAACCCACAGCTAACATCATACTTAACAGCGAGAAGCTGAAAGCTTTTCATCTAAGGTCGGGAACAAGACACGGATGCCCACTCTCTCCACTGTTAGTCAACATAGTACTGGAGGTCATAGCCATGGCAATCAGACAAAACAAAGACATACAAGGCATCCAGATTGGTAAAGAAGTCAAATTGTCACTATTTGCAGATGACATGATACTGTACATAAAAAACCCTAAAGACTCCATTCCAAAACTACTAGAACTAATATCTGAATTCAGCAAAGTTGCAGGATACAAAATTAACACACAGAAATCTGTTGCTTTCCTATACACTAATGATGAACTAACAGAAAGAGAAATCAGAAAAACAATTCCATTCACAATTGCATCAAAAAGAATAAAATACCTAGGAATAAACCTAACGAAGGAAGTGAAAGACCTGTACTCTGAAAACTACAAGACACTCCTAAGAGAAATTAAAGAGGACACTAACAAATGGAAATGCATCCCATGCTCTTGGCTAGGAAGAATAAATATTGTCAAAATGGCTATACTACCTAAAGCAATCTACAGATTCAAAGCAGTCCCTATCAAACTACCAACAGCTTTCTTCAATGAACTGGAACAAATAATTCTAAAATTCATATGGAACCACAAAAGACCCCGAATAGCCAAAGCAATCCTGAGAAGGAGGAATAAAACAGGGGGAATTATGCTCCCTGACTTCAAGCTCTACTACAATGCCACAGTAATCAAGACAATTTGGTATTGGCACAAAAACAGACCCACAGACCAGTGGAACAGAATAGAAAATCCAAACGTTAACCCAAACATATACAGTCTATTAATATTTGATAAAGGAGCCTTGGATATACAATGGGGAGATGAGAGCCTCTTCAGCAGCTGGTGTTGGAAAAACTGGACAGCTACATGTAAGAGAATGAAACTGGACTACTGTCTAGCCCCATACACAAATTTAACTCAAGGTGGATCAAAGACCTGAATGTAAGTCATGAAACCATAAAAGTCTTCGAAAAAAACATAGGCAAAAATCTCTTGGACATAAACATGAGTGACTTCTTCATGAACATATCTCCCTGGGCAAGGGAAACAAAAGCAAAAATGAACAAGTGGGACTATATCAAGCTGAAGAGCTTCTGTACAGCAAAGGACACCATCAGTAGAACAAAAAGACATCCTACAGTATGGGAGAATATATTCATAAATGACGTATCTGATAAGGGGTTGACATCCAAAATATATAAAGAACTCACACCTCAACAAACAAAAAGCAAATAATCCAATTAAGAAATGGGCAGAGGACATGAATAGACACTTCTCTAAAGAAGAAATTCAGATGGCCAACAGGCACATGAAAAGATGCTCCACATCGCTAATCATCAGAGAAATGCAGATTAAAACCACAATGAGATATCACCTCACACCAGTGAGGATGGCCAACATCCAAAACACAAACAACAACAAATGTTGGCGAGGATGTGGAGAAAAGGGAACCCTCCTACACTGCTGGTGGGACTGCAAATTAGTTCAACCATTGTGGAAAGCACTATGGAGGTTCCTCAAAAAACTCAAAATAGAAATACCATTTGACCCAGGAATTCCACTCCTAGGAATTTACCCTAGGACTGCAGCAGCCAAGTTTGAAAAAGACACATGCACCCCTTTGTTTATCGCAGCACTATTTACAATAGCCAAGAAATGGAAGCGACCTAAGTGTCCATCAGTAGATGAATGGCTAAAGAAGATGTGGTACATATACACAATGGAATATTATTCGGCCATAAGAAGAACACAAATCCTACCATTTGCAACACCATGGATGGAGCTAGAGGGTATTATGCTCAGTGAAATAAGCCAAGCCAAAAAAGACAAGTATCAAATGGTTTCACTCATATGTGGAGTACAAGAAAAAAGAAAAAATACTGAAGGAACAAAACAGCAGCAGACTCACAGAACCCAAGAACGGTCTAATAGTTACCAAAGGGAAAGGGACTGGGGAAGATGGGTGGGAAGGGAGGGATAAGAGGGAAAAGGGGCATTATAATTAGCAGACGTAATGTTGGGGGGGGCATGGGGCGGGCTGTACACCTCAGAGAAGACAAGTAGTGATTCTATAGCATCTCACTACGCTGATGGACAGTGACTGTAATGGGGTTGTTGGTGGGACCTGATGAAGGGGTAGTTTAATAACCATAATATTGCACATGTAATTGTAGATTAATGATACCAAAATAAATTATATAAAAAATTTTTTTTTTAAAGAGTGGTGCTGGAGGGACCCGGACAAGTCCGGAGGGTCAGAGTCTTCTCTGAGGAGGTCTCACCGTAGCTGATAAGGGAGCAAAGTGTAGAAACTTACAAAAGAAGAAGTGGTAGAATAACATTTAAGACAGAAAGAACAGCATGAGGCAAGAAAAGATACTACTTATTTGAAATTCCTGGTTACTCACTATTTCATAAGTGGTATAAGTACTAAAATTAAATATATGAAGTCATTATACAGTCCTACAACCATCTTAATTATCCTGTAGGAACACACTGTCATAGGAACATGAATTTCAGGCATGTAAGATCAAGCCAAATATATTCACTCCTCAACCAGGACCCAAAGTATTATAAATAATTTTTATGATGACTTTTATTAAAAATATCCTTCACTTACGTGAAGAAGAAATTTCCTTTATAAAGAAATTTCCTTCACACTTCCTTCCCAGGGAACTCCTGACTACACAGTGCTTTTTAACAACCACATAAGAGTAATTTTAAGAACTGAAATTCACCATTGGCAGTTATTTTTGAGAGTTGAGTCCTCAATAGCTAATTTCAACTAATGAATTGAAAGTCTTGTGGAAAAAAATGCAGAGTTGATCTGCAAAGAGAAAATTTAAATAGCTTAATTTCAAAATATCTTAGAAAAGGAACTTATTCTTTCCCTCTTACACAATCTTTCTCTCTCTCTCTTACACACACACATACACACACACTACCAAAGAACATAAATAAGATCCATTAAAATTTAATGGCACAGCAATTTATATAGCCTGAACCATCAGTATTATTAAGTTTTTATGGGATCTTAGCATAGCTAAAGATTGGTCATGAATTATTATCTATGTATCAGGGCTTCCCTCTCCTAAAAGCTAACTCACAACACTTGGGCGTCAGAACAACTACATGCATTGTGATGAAAACTTCTTGTATTTCCTCATGTACAACCGTGAAGAGACCTGCATTAAAGTCATTTACTTTAAAGGAAAAGAAGTTGAAAATGTAACCAACACTTGGTGATACATACAAATTGTTGGTATACCTTATTTAAAATAAACTCTTTTAAAATCACTTCCCTAAGTATTTATGGAAGTTATGATTTATGAAGGATAATCCAAAACAATTTATTTAATTGGTTCTCTAACAAGAGAACTGCAAGCTAGACTCTAAAAGCTTGGCACTCACTTTCTGCCGCCTTATAATCAAGCTCTATAACTGAGGCAAGCATCCAGCCTGACACTCCCTTGCTGCACCCTGTGAGGACAACATTAAACTAGTGATTTAGAGTAAGCCTCAAGGCAGGGGTGTGTGTGTGCACATGCCCTCACATAATCATAAACATTTTTGTTTATTCCTATATACTGAAAGCCAAATAAAAGAAAGTACTTATTTAGCAGAAAATAGAGCAAATTCAATTACTTATTGAAAATAAATTATTTAGCAAGCAGCATATTTTTATGAAGACATATCTGGACACCAGAAGAACACCTATTTAAGAGCCTCTTTTTTTTTTTAATGTACTTCCATTGTATCAGGTTCCATTTTCCTGGTAGCTAAGTAAATCCATGAAAGCAATTTTGAATATTTATGGGAGAGGTGATGATTCATAAATCCTTTCAGTACTTATAAAGTCATTCTGGAAACTCTGGCAGAAATTTTCTAGCACCCCAGTTCAGTGCCAGAGTTACTAATATCAGAGAATATCCTGCTCCACATACAGAAAACACCCAGACTAACCAATAAAAAACATGGCAAACAAAGTGAGTACTTAACATTCAAACTATATCTACCTGAGTATAAAATAGTGAATGGAACTAATGAAAAAAGAATTATCCAAGACAGTTTAGAGCAAACAACTATTTATTGCACTACTTCAAGATCTTATTTAAAGAGTACAGATCATTCATTTAACAAATTTATTGAGCCCTACTATGTTCCAGGCTCTCTACTAGACACCAATGAAGCTAAGATAAGCAAGACACAGTCCTTTGTCCTTAATACACTCAGAGAATACTGGTGTTGACAAACATTATACAATATAACATAATGGATTCAATGATAAAGAGTAAGATATTTATTACAGGATAACAAAAGAGGGGAGGCCCTAGGAGACCCCAAGGAAATATTTTATAATATCAAAAGTGAGTATTCTAAAGCATCAATTTGCCATGAACCCTAATAATTACTCTGTAGTTTGAGAGAAGGAACTAAGAACCTGTCAGATTATTCACTAAGTCTGTCACAGTCTCTAATTTATACAATTCAATTCCTGTTTTACAATTTGCTCAACATTAAATGGTTCAAACACATCCAAAATAGTTTTCTTTGTATTTTTTTCATACATCTACATAACCCAGATCTCAAAACCCAGTCCTTCCCATTTCTTATCAATCAGTTTGATTAATTTCCTATGGGGAAAACACAAGTTATTTCCTCCATATTTTTAGTGGTTTATTTCTATAATAATGAGTTGTCTTTGAAAGATCAGTCCCTTATCCTGGGAGTATTTAAGCAGAAGCTAGGTGATGACCTGCAAAAATGTTTTGAAGATTTCTGCAATGAGTGGGGCTTAGAAGCATGTCATGTCCATGGTCTCTTTCAGTCTAAGATTCTGCTCCTGACATGAAAACACCTTTGAGGGAAGATAATCTCTGATATAAAAGAGGAATTTTAGAGTATTGGGATATTCACTTATTTAATCTGGTACCTAACCATGAAACAAATCATCCAGAGTAAAGAAATTAAACCCATTAAAAATCAATGTAAGTAGAAATCCATTTGGAGAAAAAGGCAATGAATGAAATTGAGGCATTAATTTAAAATAGCAAACAGAGTTCACAGTGTGTTTTCCAGGGTTATGTCTCCATTTAACCTATCTCCAATTGTACAAATTAAATTAAAATTACTAAACAATAAAAATCAGTTAATACATTAATAAATGTTTTTTCCCCCAGTAAAATTCATCCATCTAACCAGTCATTAATTTTTTCATCCATCCATTTGTTTTCAATATTTTCTGAGCACTTACAAAATACCAGGCATTAATCCAAGCTAGTCAATCCAACCTCTAGGAAAGAACAAGGCAGGCAGAGGAAGAAGCAAGTGTAAAAGTCCTAAAATGACTACATTTGTGGGTTTGAGAAATAGTAAGAAGTCAATGTGGCCTGAGACTCTCATGGTAGATGAGATGGAAAAAAATAGCCATGTGAACCATATAAAGAAGTTTCAATTTTATTCTAAAATTTGAGGATAAGAATTTAAAGAGGAATAATATGATCAACTTTCTACTTTCTAAAGATTAATCCAGCTACTTTGAAGTGAAAGTACTATAGGAGAACAAAAGTAGAACGCAGACAAGTCATTAGAATACCGCAGTAATCCAGGGGAAAGATGGGACTGACTTGGATTGAGGAGCTCGCAGTGAAGATGGTGAAAAATAGTTGAATTCAGAAAATATTTGTTGGGAGAAACAACAAGAATTTCTGACAGACTAGATTTAGGGGCTGAGGGAAAGGGAGAGGTCAAGGCTGACTCAAACTTTGAACCTGAACAACAGAGAGGAAAATCTGGGAGGAAGATGGGGTTTGGGTGTGGGGAAATCAAGTTTCTCTCTGAATCTGTTACATTTGAAATGTACAATCAGGTCAGTCAAACAATTATAAATACATATCTGTAGCTCAGAGGAGGGATTGAGACTGGAAACAATTTGATGGCATTTACATCTTCAAGGAAATAGGGTAAAAAAGCCATACTGGATGACTAGAAAACAGGAAATGTAACTTTTGGAAAATAGTCTAAGGAGATATCTTGATTGTCTCAAGAAATATTTTGATGTCTTAAGGAAGATGAAAAAAATAATTTTAGTATCACAACAAAAAAGGATCTTTAAAAAGTGTTAAATCTGGTTTTATAAAAATTAAAATATAAAAAAGAATTTTTGTTATTCAAAAGACTATTAAGTGATAAAAAGGCAAATGACAGAGTGAGAGAAGATATTTGCAATACACATAACACATAGCTTTTATCTAGAATGAATAGTGAATGATTACAAATCAATAAGGAAAAGATATAATTAGAAAATGGACAAGAGATCAGAATAGGAACATCAGAAAAAAGAGAAATCCAAATAGTCAACAAATGTAAGAAAAGGTGCTCAACCTTACCAGAAATAAGGAAAATGATAAATAAAGCCACTTCAATATTCCATAACTGCATACCAATGGATAAAAATTGAAAGTCTGACATGAAGAACTGGTAAGACTGGGGAGTATAATAACTTGCTTTAATAAACTTGGAAAAAATGGCATTATCTAATAAATGTATATCCTATGACTTAGTAATTTCACTCCAAAGTAAATGCTCTAGAAATGGGTGCGGATGGGCAGGAATATTCAAAGCAGCATTATTCATAATAGCCAAAACGGTGGAAATAACAAATGTCCATCAACAGAATGAATGAATGAAAGTTGTTATATTCCTTCAACGAAATAGCATACAGCCACAAAAGTGAATGAACTAGAGCCACATATATACAATAACATGGATGAAACTTATAAACCCAAAGTTAAGCAAAGAAGCCAATCAGAAAAGAATACATACTACTAAGACCTGAGGTACCGGAGGAAAGGACGGGTCTCGCTGGAGGAACCCGACTCGAGCCAAATAAGGAAGATAATGGCGAATGTCACTCAAATGATTCAACGGAAGGGCCCTAGCTGCAGGTCCCGCCTAGAACACGCGTTGCAGTACTCTCTCCCCAGCAACCCAGCATGACCAATCATTGGTGATCACGACACCCACACCAGCCAATTAGTTCTGTCCATACTCTCAGAGCTCTCCCAGCACCCTTGATAAGCCTGTCACCCCGCCTGCTGGGGGTGACTTTCCTGGCCTGTGGATATGCAGATGGTGAACCTTGCCCCGGATTGCGCTAATAAAATTTTTTTGGCTCCTTTGTTGCTGCTTACCTGGTCCTGTTTCGTCTACCTTACAATTATACTATTTTATTTATATGGTTAAAAAAATAATATAGTTTAGGAATTCATTCTTACTCATGAAAAGCATTTTTTTTTAAAGCAAGGAATTCTTTACCAAAAATTACAAGATAATGTTTACTTTTAGGAGAGCAGGGTAGAATCGTAACTGGGAAGAGAAAGGCAGAGAGATACTGGTTTGTTAGCAAACTTCTATGGATATTTGTTTTATAAGTCATTGAGTTGTATACTTGTTTTAGGTACTTTCCTATATGTGTATTGCTCTTCATATCTCTGATGCTGAATGTTTGTTGGCAACCCCAGGCACAGTGAGGGGAAACAGTAATTCTCAGGTCATTCAGGAAAGAACCCTTGAAGGAAATACATGAAACTTTTTTTTTTAATATATACCATGATGGAGAGCAGAACAAGTATTTTATTCCAGTTGATGATCCACATTAATCTTTTAATAATTATTTCCATTTGAATTTTTATAGATGTAACAGTACTGCCTATCAATGTTAACATTGTTAATATACTAAAACATTTCTAGTGTGCATGGAACCATTCACATATCTGTTTCTGTATCTCCCACAATTAGGATTTTCCTAAACTAAGTTTTTGAAGGAAATAAGATAAATATTGTGTAACATCACGTAACAAGAGACAAGCTCAAATGATTCAAAGATTGTTAAATAATTGCATTTTCAAAAATAAATTAAAAGTAAAAAGGTTTTAAGTAATGAAAGATTGTTGTGGTTTTTCTGTTTGTAAACAGAGTACTTACCATAGTCCTTAGAAAAGTATTTAGGTAATCAATCTGTATCCCCAGATTTTCTTTGCCAGTAATTTCCTATCTTTCCATTTTTATTCTCTGTGAAAGATTCTAAAATTAGGACTGACATTTTACAGTCTTTGTAATCTGAAAAGCTTTCATAGAGAAAGTCATAAAGTAAGCACCCTTTAATATTCTAAATATATCCATTTTTATATGGTGATTTTTTTTCTCCTGTTTGGGTTCTACAAGTCAGGGAAAATAGTCATGGTTTTCTAACAGCTGTTTCTTTACTTGATTTGCAACTGGGAAAGTAAACTATCAAATTTAGTAGCCAAGTCTATGACTTTAAGACACTCATATATGATCAAAAGAGATAAATTCAATAAATCCCTTGGAGATTACTATTTAGGCATTTGGACTCATAGTGGGAAAATGTCAGGATTTTGCCTAAACCTGTTACTTCATCTAGTTTTCTGAAGCGTCATGGACTCATAATTTTAGAAAGTAGGTTTTATTGCAGGCAGCCACACTAAAAAAAACTTTAACAATATATCAGAGCCATATAGATACATTTTAGATGGCAACAATATAAATTTGATAAATGGCAATGATACCTATTAGTCTAATGTTCCAGTGTTGCAAACTACTTGTGAAGTAAGGGCAGAGACCTGGGACAAGTATCATGACTAACTTTTCCTGCCTATGATGAAAAGTGCTGCAATATAAACAGTATAGTAAGAACAGGAGCGACCCTATCTTAAGGCTAAGATTCCATTAAAACCAGAGAGTTGAGAAGTAAGATTCCTAACATATTCATTAGTAATCAGCCAACAGCCTACCTTAAAGGCAGGGCAGGTAGACCTAAATGGTATGTCCACACTGCTTAAGGGTAACCACTATCTTGGACAAGAACATATCAATAAATCCCTTCTGTTAAGTTTATTTAGCAGAATTAGCTGGAGGATTGATAATAGAAGAGAGGAGACATGGTGCCTCTCACCAGAGATAAGCATCATGAGACCACAAGTCAAGCCTGCGCCCAACACCCCACTTCACCCTTTGCCCCTTCTTGAAAGCCTTAAAAAGACAAATCCCCAGACTTTCAGCACACCTCCTCTTTGAGGATGCCCACACTTTCTTTAAGTGCGTACTTTCAAATAAAGCTTTCTCACTGCTCAAATTATTGCATTTTGTCTCTTTGTTATTTCGTTTTATTTCCAAGTCTTCACTCTGTCTCTGCCCTACTCCTGAGAAGGGAGGGGCTACTGGGAGATCAGATTTGCAAGTTCCTGTCACCTGGGTGACCCAGGGAACTGTAGCTGCAGTAGCCTGCCTGAAAATATCCCTTCTTTGGGAATTTTCAGAACATAATCTCACTCCATCCCATGCTCCGTGGCTCCCCAAAATCCTGGGGTGGTAGGGGCTAGTCCCCTACACCAAGCGGACACAGGAAGCCAGGTGACTCTGGCTTTAAGAGTTGACAAGGGAAGATCTGCCCTAGGCTGAGAACTTTTCCTTTTTCCCTCTGCACTTTCCTGTTCCCTGCTGCTCTTGTTTTAATGAATTCCTCCCTAAACTACACTCATCTGACCTTCCCAAGAATTATTTCTCACCCAGAGTTAAGAACCTTCCCTGTCCAGGTTGACGTTCCACCTGGTGTGCAGGGAGAGACCTCCCCAAACGCAGATGCCCGACAACACTTTCACATTATCAGAAATTTTGCGCATTGTTATTTTTAGAAAAAGAAGGGATAAGGAAATAAACCTAACTCATAATATGATCTAATGATCATACTTAGTAGAAAAAATAGGTATTTTCCTTTAAAAAGTTGTTCATACTTTATATAAAAGGCCAGAGAACTTAATCAGTATGACCAAGCCCACATAGCAGGAAAGGGCAGAAGTTATCTCTGATTCAAAACACAGCTTTTCACCACTGCCCATCACCCCTCACCAGCCATTTACACTATTCTCCCACTCACAATGGTCTATTAAAGGACTATGGTAGGCCATAGTACTTCCATTTCCTTATCTGTAAAGCATCAACAATAATTTTCCCTGCTTCATAGTGTTTTACTTTGGGTAAAGTGAGCATTTTAATAAATTGTACAAAATAGACAATATAATACTTAAGAAAAAAATTAAAAATAACTCTGAGCCAAAAAAAATTGTCATTTTTGCTCTGCCAATATACAATCAGATAATTCATTTCACAACCAGCTATACATTCTAAAAGCTTATTTCATATCATTCCTTAATTTAAATTTTAATTTTAAGCAAGATATATTTTTCTAAAGATCTAATCACACTCAAAAAAGAAACACACTCTTTAGTAGAAAGTGAAAAATCTTCTCACATTTGGAGTTCCCAATCCTATCAGGTAAAGGATTTCTGTTGCCTTCAGGTGGGCTGGGTAGTTAAATAAAGGCTGTCTCTTTTGAAAGAGTTGTATTGAGCTCCTTTTCAGAATTTATGCCAAACAAAACCTGATCAGGAAAAATTAAAGTGTGAAAGCTCCAAAGACCACAGTCTTTGCTACCAACATTTACATTTTCTCATCAAGTGAGGCTAACATTACTTCTCTCTTTTTACACATGCACATTAAGCAATGTACTTTCCTTAAGTTAGTGGGAAAAAAGGTTCCATAAAAATGGCTCTAGATCCCTTTCTTTTGTAAAAATACAATGTTATGAAGTGAGCTTTTGTTACATGATTACAAAACTCATTTGGGTAGAACTTACAAAGTTGCAATTTCTCCGAATTCTAACACTCATACATTGAAAGTGGTAATTAACATTTCAGGATGACCTTAACTATTGAAGTTTACAGATTATCCAAAAATTCTTCTATCTGTTAAAACTTGCTCCAGATAAAAATGTTTTATAAGGATATCTGTTTTCCCTGGCAGTGGTTTTGTTAGGACCCTCCCCATAAGCCAATTTGCTGGGTTACTCCAGTATAAACTGTTTTCAGTCTCTTGATTTGACCAATTTTTAAGTTATGCTTCAGCTATTAAAATTTATTTTAATCTAGAAATTTCACACATTTCCTAACTGCTCTACTTCATTATGGGAAGTATGTGTCTTTGATAAATAGAAATCATGGAAGCAAATATTCCATTTTTCCCAGGATTTTTTGGAAAATAATGTATGACAGTGGACGAAGCAAAGGTGACTGATACTCTTAAGCACTGAAAGTATGATCTCAAATTATCAATTTAAAATGATAATAACCATAGTTTTGATAGTTGACATTTATGAAGCATTTGCTAACCACCTGGCCCTCCATGTAATAAACCCAGAAGAGGTACTATTATTATTACAACTATTTTTAAGAGGAAGAAACTAAGGCTCAGAGAAGTAAAACATCTAAGATCACAGAGCTGGTAAATTGTGGAGCTAGGATTTGAAGGCAGGTTTTCAGATTCTAAAGCATATGTACTTACCCTTAGAAACTAATTCTTAACATGACTTGAATTTTTCACATGCAAGTATTATTGTTTTATATTTCCCAAACACCATGAGATTTCAACCTAACAATCACACTGTCTAAATACATTTTCATCTTCATTATAATAACAGTCATGTTCCCACTAGTGCCCTCCACATAATGGAAATCACCATGTTCTGATTATCTAGATAATCAAGAGTTATGTCTTCACATCCTCTATTATCAACAAATATAGACTGGCTCTACTTTAAAACAGAGCCTTCAGAATAATGACACTTAGGTGGGTTAGTAAATTTACTTTTTTCCTCAGTCTTTCTAGATATATTCTCACTCTCAGTGTGATGATATACAACAGATGCCCCTTTGTGAACCATGTTGTTTGCATCTGTAGCACCACATAGAAGTTGCCTATTTTACTTTCTTTCTCAGGCTCAAATACATCCATAGTCTGCACCTATAAAGTCACTCATGTAAGCCACACAACTATGACCACACTGCCTACCTTCCATATCAGGCCACAAATTCTGTCCCTGGAGGTTTCCTAAACTTCCAACCCTCTGGAATGATAGAGGTGTGTGCAGGGCCTGAAAAGACAAACTTCTCCCAAAATATGTGTCACCCTTTTCCATGATAAATAATTCTAATGGGGTCCAAAGTCTCAAAGATCTCTTGAACATTTTGTTCAGCTTGTAATCATTGCTTCCTTAAAATCTCAGTCAACTCCTCATTATAATACAATGTTCTTCTGTTTGGAGCTTTGACTTCTCTAAGAGCTGACAGTCCCAAGTATCTGATGCATCCATTCCCTGAACTCTGGCCACTGCCTCCAAAAAAAACCCCTCTTATGAAGGAAAGAAAACTAAACCTCCATACACATCAATGCAATGAAAACAGACACTGAGAGGAAACATAGGGTGAGTATGAGGGGTACTGATGAAAGCTTCTGGGCTTTAAGTGAGTCAGCTGGAAGCAGTGCTCTACTGCAGTTTTGAATTACTTTTTCTGTATGCATAGCTTACCAGATCAAACACTGTTTGTAATTCCTAAACTTCCTTTCTAGTTCTAATGCTGTCCTAACTCCACACTACTCATACTCATCCTGGGACACATGAAGACAGTGCCTTTTACACTTCTTGTGATGATTTATGCATCTTTATGGGGTGGTCTCACTGATATTTTGTTTGTTGTGACCAGGCTTAGGATGCAAACATGGTTTTTTTTCAGTCCTAAATATATCACTTTCTATTTCCTTTTGAGGGTCAGATCAATTTAAGGAAAAAGATATAAATTTGAATGAACTGTCAAAATCATGAACAATAAAAGTAGATTATAAAATAAATTCAACACTGGCTCCAAAGATATGTTTATACTACTTATTTGGACCAATAGGACAAAAACTTAAAACTATTCTACAGATGTTATGGTCTAATTATATTATCCTGGTCAAAAAAAAAATACCCATTTGGTTTACAGGAAATTTTCTTCCTCTAACACTTTTAAGGTCTTTGCAATCCCTTCTCTAAAACTTTTCTATAGAGAAGACTTGTCAAACTCATTGTATATACATCACCTGTAACTTCATTTTCTTTTTCCAAACCTGGCTTAGGAAACACTGACTGCAGCATGACATGCCCTTAATTTTACGGTAACACTTAGCCATGGCATGAGATTTAAATGAAGACTCCCTTTATTATTCACCAGTTCTAGATACCCAGATGTAAGTGACTTTCATTTCTTCATAGTTTCAAATAATCTGGGGGATAAAAACCAGTGTACAGATATATGATTGTAGACAACATTGTAGGCAAATTGTAGGCAGACATCCTTAGTGGTAAATATTAATTAGAAAATAAGAATAACTCCCTCTTGAGAAAGACCTCTCTAATTATAGAGTGATTTTTTTACCGGGCCTTCAAAGATTATTATACTCCCCCAAAATGTTCTTAAATTTTAAGAAATTAAAAAATGTTAAAGTATAATTTAAACGTGGACCAAATAAAAAGGCTCTGCAAATGAGGCAAAATAAAGGGAGATAAGAACTAGAGGGCCTATACTCTATTATCTTCATGATAATATTTGCCTCAAGAAGACTTGAAATTATCCATCAATTAAAAGAAAATATTTACTGATGTGTGAGTATATATTTTAAATCATACATATGGAAAAGTTCAATAGGATTTTATGCTTTAGCATCCTGGATTTTAATTTTTTAGATAACTTTTCAACATTTAAGAAAGCAAGATTTGTGTATATGTGTTGACAGGTTAGTTTTCTTATGGAACTCAATGATATTGAATGATATAATCATTGGGACTGAAAAGACAAACCTGTAATAACCTTAAGACCACTTTATGTCACAGCTTTCTCTTGAAATGTACATAATCACACAACATACATACATAAACTTTCCACAAAAACCTTATGGATTTAAGTTTCCCATAAATTAAAACATAGCTGAGTTCCCTCTCAGAATTCCCATCATGATGTATACCAGATAACTGGTATTCTTTGTATGTTTGTTAATGATTGAAATTTTTAAATATTCAATGTCATTAAAGGAAAAATTAAATTTTTTCTCACAGTGGATAGAAATTGTAGCCACAGAAAATTTTAGCTCATAGCAGTCATTTTTTATAATTCCTTTCAAAATCAAAATATATATGGAAAAAAGCTAGAATTCACTTGTTCTAAATTTTAGCAAACATTCTTTCAAAACATTTTCCTAATATACAGCCTGAGCTATTTAAAGCTACAATATTAATGGATCAGGTAGGTACATACACACCTCTGTGTGTCTCTATATCACAGACACAGAGACACTGACACTTTCAAACTCATACGATTATGGAATTTAAAGGAATTAAATATATTAATAGAAACAAAACCATATGTACATTAACAAAAAAATCAAAGAAAGTATCCTTGCATAAGAATAATAAGAGAATTTGAATAATACTAGTCTTTATGAGCTGGGTAATTTTTTTAAGAATAGTTAAAATATGAATTATCAACAATGATAATGAATATACATATATATTCATTAGCAAAATCCATTAATAATTTTTCTCAAGTTATGAATTGCATACATATTCCAGGATTACGTCTTAAACTAACTTTCCTGTTATTCTAAATAAAAATTTTTGCATAGAACATTGACTTCTAAAACGGTTTACTTATTATGTTTAAACCAATAAAATTTCTTCATTCCTAAGTACCCACCAAAATATCTTTACACTTTATCTTTCGTGGTTTTCCAAACTTTCCCAATATTAGACGTTTTCTATTTGAAAACAGACTAGGAAAGCACATAACATGTATTTTATACTTTCAAAAGAGCTCCATTTTTTACATTTCACCTGACATGTTAAAAGTGGCTATAAAGGAACATGCAAAATTTTTTTTAATGTTCCTTAATTTTAAAAGAATGTATTGTGTAAACAATATTATGATAATAGAAAGGAATTAAAAGCTTAAAAGAAGGAATTAAAGATGGAGGCCTGAGAGGTGAGACACAGGCTTCCTCCTAAAACCACATATAATATGAAAATATAATAATGCAACTAATCCTGAAAGAGCAACAGGAAAGAGGACTGTGCCAGACTGCATACACCTGGAAAAAAGAGCAGACCTCACAGAACAGGATAAAATACTAAAGCTGTGGCCTGGCGGGAACCAAGCCCTTCCCCTACACCAGCTCACTGGTGGCAGGAAGAGAAATGGAGCCCGGAGGGAGTGGAGGCCTGGGACTGGTGAATACGTAACTCCTGAGATCTGCTCTAGGAACACAAACGTACATTTCATGGTGCTTGCATGATACTCTCGTGATTACAGGGTTGCAAAGCTAAGACAGGCAGAATTCCTGGAGAGACTAAGATTCCAGTCCCTTGTGGAAAGCAGGGATCCATATCTAGCTGCTCTGGGACAAAAAAAAGATGGGCAGTATGAGAGACTTCCTAACAAAGAAGCCCTTAGCAAGAGGGCTGCTAAAGGGTCAAGGACTGCACAGAACTTACTGCTCAGGAGAAAGGACAGGTAGACAAAACTGTACAGGTGCACTCTGCCCAGCAAGTTGGGAACTTTGCCATATAGACTCTCATATTTAAGGAGGAAAAAGAAATCTTCTTCCTTAGACGATCTTCAGGTGCTTCAGCTCCCTGACAGGCTACACAGTTCCAAGCACGCCCTCCGTGATATGCAGTCTAACCTACGGTGCGTTTCTCCCGCCAGCCCCACCTGGGTCTCAAACCCTTCCCTGGTGTTAGCCCAGCCAGAGGGAAGCTTTGTCTACAGCAACTACAAATGCAAAGCATAGACGCTTATACCTGTGTACTCAGCTGACAGGTTCAGGCAGTGGAGACAGGCATAGCAGCCGGGAAGCAGGAAACAGCTCTTTCCTCCCCCCAGGCACCAATACCACTCCCCTGTGACCCCCAACATTGCTTCAGGGAGTAGAGCTTCTGGGCACTAGAGGGCGCCATATACAAATATGAAATGCCAAGGGAACCTGGTTCAGAGTAAAATTATTAACACAACTCCTGAGAAGGATTTAAATGACATCGACCTCATGACTCTTCCTGAAAGGGAGTTCAAAATAAAAATCATTAACATGCTCATGGAGGGATGGAAAGATATTCAAGAACTCAGGAATGAACTCTGGTCAGAGATCCAATCATTGAAGAGCACAATGAAGGGTATTAAAGAGAAGATTGGATACAGTGGAGGAGACGATAAATGAAATAGAAACTAGAGAAGAGGAATACAAACAAGCTGGGGCACAGAGAGAAAAAAGGATCTCGAAGAATGAAAGAATATTGAGAAACTTGTGTGACCAATCCAATTCGAACACTATTTGCATTATTGCAGTACCAGAAGAAGAGAGAGAAAAAGGGATAGAAAGTATCTTTGAGGAGGTAATTGCTGAAAAATTTCCCAATCCGGGGAAGGAGATAGTCTCCCAGGCCATGGAGATGCACAGATCTCCCAACACAAGGGATCCAAGGAAGACAACACCAAGACATATAGTAATTAAAATGGCAAAGATCAAGGATAAGGACAGACAATTAAAAGCAACCAGAGAGAGAAATAAGATCACATACAAAGGAAAGCCCATCACGCTATCATCAGACTTCTCAGCAGAAACCTTACAGGCCAGAAGGGAGTGGCATGATGCATTTAATGCAATGAGGCAGAAGGGCATTGAACCCCAAGAATACTTTATCCAGCAAGATTATCATTTAAATTTGAAGAATGGATTAAACAATTTCCAGATAAGCAAAAGCTGAGAGAATTTGCCTCCCACAAACAATCTCTACAGCGTATTTTGGAGGGACTGCTATAGATGGAAGTGTTCCTACAGTTCAATAGCTGTCACCAGAGGTAATAAAACTGCAGTAAAGAAAGTAGAACAGCTAAATGCTAAGCAAATGAAAAATTAAATTAACCATCCCCAAGTCAATCAAGGGATAGACAAAGAGTACAGAATATGATACCTAATATATAAAGAATGGAGAAGGAAGAAAAAGGAGGAAGAAAAAAATAAAGAATCTTTAGACTGTGTTTGTAATAGCATTTTAAGTGAGTTAAGTTACACTCTTAGATAGTAAGGAAGATAACCTTGAACCTTTGGTAACCACGAATCTAAAGCCTGAATTGCCAATAAGTACACAGCTATCGATAATCACCCTAAATGTAAATGGACTGAATGCACCAATCAAAAGACAGAGTCACTGAATGGATAAAAAAAAAAAAGACCCATCTATATGCTGCCTACAAGAGACTCACTTTAAACCCAAAGACATACACAGACTAAAAGTTAAGGGATGGAAAAACGTATTTCAATCAACTAATAGGGAGAAAAAAGCAGAGTTGCAGTACTTGTATCAGATAAAACAGACTTCAAAACAAAGAAAGTCACAAGAGACAAAGAAGGACATTACATAATGATAAAAGGGTCAATCCAACAAGAAGATATAACCATTATAAATATCTATGCACCCAACACAGAAGCACATACATATGTCAAACAAATACTAACAGAATAAAAAGGAGAAATAGAATGCAATGCATTCATTCTAGAAGATTTCAACATTCCAATCACTCTGAGGGACAGATCAACCAGACAGAAAATAA
Organism: Smutsia gigantea; assembly: GCA_032199065.1. Classification (NCBI taxonomy): domain Eukaryota; kingdom Metazoa; phylum Chordata; class Mammalia; order Pholidota; family Manidae; genus Smutsia; species Smutsia gigantea. The sequence goes on from JAVSCE010018805.1 coordinate 181,430, forward strand.
GTAGGGAGATAGAGGCACTGAACAAAACAATAGAACAGATGGACCTAACAGACATCTACAGAACTCTACACCCAAAAGCAGCAGAATACACATTCTTCTCAAGTGCACATGGAATATTTTCAAGAATAGATCATATACTAGGCCACAAAAAGAGCCTTGGTAAATTCAAAAAGATTAAAATTGTACTAACCAGTTTCTCAGACCGCAAATGTATGAAACTAGAAAGAAAATGAAAAAGCCCACAAACACATGGAGGCTTCACAACATGCTCCTAAATAACCAGTGGATCGATGACCAAATAAAAACAAAGATCAAGACAATATATGGAGACAAATGACAACAATAATTCAACACCACAAAATATGTGGTATGCACCAAAGGCCATGCTAAGAGGAAAGTACACTGCAATACAGGCCTACCTCAGGAAAGAAGAACAATCCCACATGAGCAGTCTAAACTCACAATTAACGAAACTAGAAAAAGAAGAACAAATGAAACCCAAAGTCAGTAGAAGGAGGGACGTAATAAAGATTAGAGCAGAAATAAATGAAATCGAGAAGAATAAAACAATAGAAGCAAGAGCTGGTTCTTCGAGAAAATGAACAAAATAGATAAACCCCTAGCCAGACTTATCAAGAACAAAAGAGCCTTCTCACATAAACAGAATCAGAAATGAGAAAGGAAAAATCACTATGGACAGCACAGAAATACAAAGAACTATTAAAGAATTCTGTGAAAAATCATATGCTAACAAACTGAATAACATAGAAGAAATGGACAACTTTCTAGAAAAATACAACTTTCCAAGGCTGACCCAGAAAGGAACAGAAAATATGAATAGACCAATTACCAGCAACAAAATTGAACTGGTAATCAAGAACCTACCTAAGAACAAATGCCTGAACCAGATGGCTTCACCACTGAATTTTATCAAACATTTAGTGAAGACCTAATACCCATCCTCCTTAAAGTTTTTCAATGAGTAGAAGAAGAGGGAATACTTCCAAACTCATTCTATGAGGCCAGCATCACTCTAATATCAAAACCAGGCAAAGACACCACAAAAAAAGAAAACTACAGACCAAGATCCCTGATGAACATAGATGCAAAAATACTCAACAAAATATTAGCAAACTGAATTCAAAAATACATAAAAAGGATCATCCCATGATCAAGTAGGATTTATTCCAGGGATGCAAGATGGTTCGACATTTGAAAATCCATCAACATCATCCACCACATCAACAAAAAGAAGGACAAAAACCACATGATCATCTCCATAGATGCTGAAAAAGCATTTGACAAAATTCAACATCCATTCACAATAAAAACTTTCAACAAAATGGGTATAGAACACAAGTACCTCAACATAATAAAGGCCATATATGACAAACCCACAGCCAACATTATACTTAACAGCGAGAAGCTGAAAGCTTTTCCTTTAAGATCGGGAACAAGACAAGGATGCCCACTCTCCCCACTTCTATTCAACATAGTACTGGAGGTTCTAGCCACAGCAATCAGACAACACAAAGAAATAAAAGGCATCCAGATTGGCAGGAAAGAAGTTAAACTGTCCTTGTTTGCAGATGACATGATATTGTACATAAAAATCCCCAAAGAATCTACTCCAAAATTACAAAATCTAATATCTGAATTCAGCCAAGTTGCGGGATACAAAATTAATACGCAGAAATCTGTGGCCTTCCTATACACTAACAATGAACTAGCAGAGAGAGAAATCAGGAAAGCAATTCCATCCACAATTGCATCAAAAAGAATAAAATACCTAGGAATAAACCTAACCAAGGAAGTGAAAGACCTATACTCTGAAAACTACAGGACACTCATGAGAGAAATTAAAGAAGACACCAATAAATGGAAACACATCCTGTGCTCATGGATAGGAAGAATTAATATTGTCAAAATGGCCATCCTGCCTTGCCTAAAGCAATCTACAGATTCAATGCAATTCCTATCAAAATACCTACAGCATTTTTCAATGAACTAGAGAAAATCATTCTAAAATTCATATGGAACCACAAAAGACCCCAAATAGCCCAAGTAACCCTGAGAAGGACGAATAAAGCCCAAGCAACCCTGAGAAGGAAGATTATGTTCCCCAACTTCAAGCTTTACTGCAAAGCCACAGTACTCAGGAAAATTTGGTACTGGCACAAGAACAGACCCATAGACCAATGGAACAGACTAGAGAGCCCTGATATAAACCCAACCATATACGCTCAGTTAATATATGATAAAGGAGCCATGTACATACAATGGAGAAATGACATCCTCTTCAAAAGCTGGTGTTGACAAAACTGAACAGTTACATGCAAGAGAATGAAACTGGATTATTGTTTAACCCCATACACAAAAGTAAACTTGACATGGATCAAGGACCTGAATGTAAGTCATGAAACCATAAAACTCTTAGAATACAACATAGGCAAAAATCTCCTGAATATAAGCATGAGCGACTTCTTCCTGAACACATCTCCTCAAGCAAGGGAAACAAAAGCAAAAATGAACACATGGGACTACATCAAACTAAAAAGTTTCTGTATGGCAAAGGACCCCATCAACAGAACAAAAAGTCATCCTACAGTATGGGAGAATATATTCGTAAATGACATATCCGATAAGGGGTTAACATCCAAAATATATAAAGAACTTACATGCCTCAACACCCAAAAAGCAAATAACCTGATTAAAAAATGGGCAGAGGATATGAAGAGACACTTCTCCAAAGAAGAAATTCAGATGGCCAACAGACACATGAAAAGATGCTCCACATCACTAATCATCAGGGAAATGCAAATTAAAACCACAATGAGATATCACCTCACACCAGTAAGGATGGCCAGCATCCAAAAGACTAAGAACAACAAATGCTGGTGAGGATGTGGAGAAAGGGGAACCCTCCTACACTGCTGGTGGGAATGTAAGCTAGTTCAACCATTGTGAAAAACAATATGGAGGTTCCTCAAAAAACTAAAAATAGAAATACCATTTGACCCTGGAATCCCACTCCTTGGAATTTACCCAAAGAATACAACTTCTCAGATTCAAAAAGACATACGCACCCCTATGTTTATTGCAGCACGTTTTACAATAGCCAAGATATGGAAGCAACCTAAGTGTCCATCAGTAGATGAATGGATAAAGAAGAAGTGGTACATGTACACAGTGGAATACTATTCAGCCATAAGAAGGAAACAATCCTGCCATTTGCAACAACATGGATGGAGCTGGAGGATATTATGTGCTGTGAAATAAGTCAGGTGTAGAAAGACAAGTGCCAAATGATTTCCCTCATTTGTGGAGTATAACAACAAAGCAAAATTGAAGGAACAAAATAGTAGCAGACTCAGAGACTCCAAGAACGAACTAGTGGTTACCAAAGGGGAGGGGTGTGGGAGGGTGGGTGGGGAGGGTGGGCGAAGGGGATTGTGGGGTATTATGTTTAGTACACATGGTGTGGGGGATCACAGGGAAAACAGTGTAGCACAGAGAAGGCAGTGAATCTGTTGCATCTTAGTACACTGATGGACAGTGACTGCATTGGGGTATGGGTGGGGACTGGGTAAAAGTAGTTACCACATTGTTTTTTCATGTGAAACCTTTGTAAGAGTGTATATCAATAATACCTTAATAAAAATGAAAAAAAAAGGACTCAACAGATTATACTGCTAACTGCTGGTATAATCTCTGTCATGTCAGCTTTCTCACACATTCATTTCTACACACTTCTTAGAAGTATAGAATAAATGCACTACTATCCCCCACTACTCAGTCACTGTCAAGAAAGCTACCTCATAGTGTGTCTGCCTCAGTACACTGTGAAATCTCTCTACTCAAGGGCTTAAGCACCATGATAGCACAGGGAACTCAGCAAGGTACAAGATCCCATGAATTTGTGAGCTTCAAATGATAAAGCAATATATTTTCAGAAGCCCACATGGAGACAGTAAAGACTGAGCCAACCTTACAGGATGAGCAGGATTTCCACAGACAAATGACAGTGAGAAGAACATACTAGATATTTCAAAGACAAAGACAAAAGCATAGAGTCTGGAATGCTCAAATGAATACAATTAAAGTGGATATTTCTAAAGAATGTAAATATATCTGATCAAGGTCTCATTGATAATAATAACTGATATAAGAACTGCCATTATGGTTCTTTTTCACTCCAATACAAATAATATTTTTAATTATCTTTCCCTTCATATGTTTTGGGAAGAAAAAAGATAGACTAGGTAGAACAATGATTCTACTTAATCATACAATAAGGTTGAGTTGCTTAACAAAGACTGTTACGAGAAAGCCTTCTCTCAGAATAACTGGACTCTCCCTACTGCAGGTCCCTGGCCTGTGGCAAATTTCTTCCTCTTCTAGGTAGCTAATCAGCAGGATGTGTCCTATTTAGTCTCTACATCAATATCTAAACTGGCTGCTAACAACCCAAATGCTACCCAAATCTTTGGAAAATTACTGGTTTAACCCATATATACTTATAATAAAAAATTTGGATTTCAGGGAATTAAAAATTCTTTAATGAGCTAGTATAAAGGTTGCAGTAAAAATTTCAGGGAAGAATTCATGAAAGGAGAACATATGGGTTGAAGGAGGCCAGGGAGTTATGAGTTGGAGAGCATTGAGATCCTAATGGAGGGTTAAAACTTGGAAAGCCATTGGCCTTCCACCAAAAGGCAATAAAGAAACTGCCACAACCTTTGGAAGTGGATTCTAGAGAGTGAGAAGAGCAGCTGCTCATCTCTATATTCACAAAACGCAAAACCGAGTGAAAGTTCACTGTCTTTCTCAAAACCCGTGACCCTATTGCTTACTCAGTCACAACTGAGAGTTTTAAATTTTGCCTCCACTTGGGCCATATGTTATGTATTACTTATGGAGCAGAATGTACACAGTTCATGTTTTTGCTAATGTAAAATTAATTAATGAGTGTTCCGAAGGCATTTTGAAAATGAAAAGTTGTGTAAGTAGTGTTATCATCATAAAAGCCATAAAAGTCATAGTCCCTCATAAGCTAAGTAGGTGGCCAGTGACTGTGCTGCATGCCACTTGAGGAGAAGAGGACAAAGGTGTGCCCTCCACAGGGAGAGTGGGCAAACCTGATTTGGACACTGCTATGAGACAGGTAGGCCTCTGGGGGCGTGGGCAGCAGGAGGGCTAGCCGTTGCTCCTTGGGGGACTTTTCTGAAGGGACTGAATTAAAGGAGCTCCATTTGCATTTAAAAAATTTTTTAATTTATATGGAAATCAGTGCAGTGCATATCCTAAACAAAAGGACAACAAGAATGATTGAAATGTTTTAATCATTAGCGTGTTTTGTTCATTAATTTGTGAGAAATCTTTTCAACACAATTAAAACATTCATGAAAAGTATCTGCATAATTGCTAAATCAATGAAGTAAAATTGGGGGATTTTACTTATTAAAAGATAATTCCACTTTGAAAATTTAAAAAACACTAGTTCTATGTGTCTCTTTCTGATAATGTATGTTGATATAGAGACATTAATATTTATGTCCACAATACACTGTTTGGCCTCTAGAAAGTGGTAGAAATAAGTTTAGGTCTTAATTTTTAATTATTGAAACATCACAATGCACTCAATGCTATACATTTTTAGTGGTGTGATTTAACATTTTAACTGGAAAGGAAACAAGAACAGTAAGAGGGGATTTTATTTCTTCTCCATAGCAATGCCATTTGCTCAAATAGCAATCGGCCTGAAAGTCAAAAAAATGTGCTGGCTGGTTCCATGGCACACACCAATGGACAAATAATTTCTATTTTGATGCTTAAGTTAATCAAACTTACACACAAAGATAAATGTTCATATGCACATTACAGTCCTTCTTGGCACTCCAAAAACATGCAAGTCTTGATAAACCCACTGAGATTGACCCATATTTTTAATAAGATTTTTGGATAACTTCTCTGGTTGTGATATCTTGCCAACCTTTAGATTCTAGGTGAAAAGCATAAAATAGAGCAAAAAGTAAATTCCCAATAAATAATTTTAATAATTAGTTACTCTACATTAATATGTAGCTTAATTAGCTGTAGGAGAATGCCTGAAATCTTTTCCTTATGATTTAATTTAAAAATCTAGTAAAATGTTTGATCTTGGCTCTAATGTGTTTTATGTCCACGTTAACTTGCTCAGCTCCTTATGCTCCATACACAGTATGTGAGAAATAATATGTAGACAGACCCTGGTTCCATCCTTCCAAGGATAATTTAAGAACAACTCATCAGCAAGCTACTCTTTCTGACATCACTAAATAATCCTCAATATCATTACCACCTTATTATTACACCAGAATGGCTTCAGGATACTCTTGTTGCATAAATAAAACACCTTGAAAAATTAAGACATAGTGCTAAAATCAAGACAGGTTTTTCTCTCATCACATCAGCTATTACCCAATACCCAGTTTCTGCTGAATAAGTAGTCTGTTTTTCAACAAGCATTTCACATAAAAATAACACTTTGGAAAAATGGAATTTATAATGTCTGGTATTGTTTTCAGAGACTACTTTAAAGAAAATTATCTGGATGTTGGCAGGGTTTTCTTTTCCCTCTAAATTTTGACACATGCACACACACACACACACACACACACACACATAACTACTTTCCAAATCAATAAAACCCTTTGCAAGAAGGAAGAACATCTGCATCTTAGAAAACTCAGGAGAGAATGACAGAAATACACACAGTTCATTTGCCTTTAAAATTAATTTTTATTCACTTACCCTAATTTTACATTTGTGAATCAAAATTGTTAAGTCACTACAGTGATCTTAGATTTTGACTGTAAGATAAGTGGGAGCTGCATGGCAGGGTGGCCTATATGACTTAAGTTTCCTTCTGGAGATCAGGAAAGAACCCTAATCCTAACTCTAACCCTAACCCTAAATATGTTGATAACCAGAGGAGAAACCTCTACCTAGGATGTTGGTCTTCCCTAGATTTGAAATGTCCTAAAGAGAAGATGTTGTCCCACAATTTCTCCCTCTTTCAAATTAGGAAACTGAAAAGGGTGATCTGCAAAGTTCCTTCCAGTTTCAAAAGTCTATGCATCTCTCATTCTAGAAACTTTATGTTGGAGGGAATTCTGAAGTCAAACAACCTCCTTAGTAAACAAACTCTCATTTATAAGATTCACCTTAATATCACCTTATACCCAAATAAGGAGAAACAGTGAATGAAGTGGCTGAATTATTGTAAATTGCCAATATTCAATTTTTTGATCTACAAAAGCAGCATGTTTTATATAATTTAATTAGGACACAATTGAGAATAATAGAAAATATACTCCAAATATTTGCCACATCAAATTTCACACTCCATTTATCACGTATTCATTGAGGCTTGTTCCATGGCAAGCTGTGCAGAATAAGCTTTGCTAACATATACCTGTGGGATTGTAAGAGGATGCTTTAGGATAACACATTCATCTATAGGAATTTAAGTTACCAGTGTTTTACGATATCATTTAGTTATTCCAAAAACTTAAATAGTACTCTATTTAAATACTACTTATATACTCAATAAATGAGTTGGTCAGATTGAGAAGTGTTTTTCTCTAAACTTTTACATAGTGGGTGTCTTTTCAGGTTTATTTTATTGTATTATGGTCCAGAAAAGTTCATGAGCATCATACTTCCATAGAAATATTGGGATACTAATTTTTATGTGCAGGATGCAAGCATAATTTGGACAATATATGTTTAAATGGTCTGAGTATTTTTTTTTAGGTAAAATGAAATTTCTAAAGATTAAGACTTGGAAATTTCTCCTGCTTTGTGGATTCCTTTTCAGGGAATATCATCTGTTCAAGGAATGACTTTTAACTATAAAAAATAAGTTTCCTGATGGATATCTGACTCTGTCTGAAAATAAAACTCAAATTAATGTAGGTGTTCCAAACTAACCAATATGCAATACAGTCATTTCAATGTATGTTTATATATCTAACAGAAATGTCTTATACACACACAAATATACAAGCATCAAGGAATATTGTACATATGGGTGCATATGAATCATTTATATTATATTAATAATTATAAATATGAAGGTTCATACCATGCTGCCAATATAAGTATGAAGCATTTATATTCCTATATATAAACCAAATGTAAAATACAAAAATATGTTTGGACTGAACTGCATCCCCTCAAAATTCATATGTTGAAATCCTAATCCCTAGTACTTCAGAATGTGACTGTATTTGGAGATAAGATCTCTAATGAGGTAATTAAGTTATAAGGAGGTCATTAAGGTGGGCCTTAATCCCATGTGACTGGTGTTTTTATAAGAAGAGGAAATTAGGATACAGATGTGTACAGAGGGGAGACCACATAAAGACACAAGGAGAAAAAAACAGTGGTCTGTACACCAAGAAGGCCTCAGTAGAAACCAAATGTGCCAACACTTTGATTTCAAACTTTTAGCCTCCAGAACTGCGAGAACATAAATTTTTGCTGAAGACACCTAGTCTGTGGTACTTTTGTTATGACAGCCCTTGCAAACTAGTACTTAATGTTTGTACACTTGCAAGATAGTATAATATAGCATATAAAACAAAATTAATTTTTACAGTTCTTGCATTTCTTAGTAACCTTGTTCATCACTGTACACGCCTTGCCTAGCACAATGCCCTGCACATAGAAAATGCTCAATAAATTATTTAACTTCTAAAGAGACATTTCCTCCACATCTGTAGATGCCAAGGGAAAATATTTAACAGTATTGAAACATGGATGCATTAAAGTTGCCTCCAAATTCAGAAATAATATGATAGTTTATTCTAAAAGCTTTATCACTTTTATTCTCTTAGCCTGTCCAACTACTGTGCCCAAGCTGTGTATATCATCTGACACCTATAACAGCCCCATGAGTCTGTGAATAATAATGAAGAAACTCCCAGAGCTTCTGAAGTTTGTTTTGATTAAGGCATTAAAAGGTAAACTTAAGTCCTAAAGTTCTCATTGTTACTTTAAATGTAAATAGTCTAAGTACACCAGTAAAAGATATTAACAAGAAAAGATTTTTAAAACATAACCCAATCATATGTTGTCTACAAGAAACTCACTTCAAACATAATATAGGCAGGTTAATAGTAAAGAGATGGAAAAAGTGAGTATCAGTATGCAACATTATTCAAAGGAAAGCAGGAGTAGCTATATTAATATCAGATTAAGTAGACATTAAAGCAAAAGAAAATTACCAGACCCAATAAATCCAGCAATCTTAAAAGTGTGTGTACCAACAAAAGAGCAGCAAAATATGTGAAACAAGCAAAAAAAATCAATGGACCTGAAAGGGGAAATTAAAAATTATTATACTTGTAGACTTCAATACCTTCTCAATTGTTAAACATCTATACAGAGACACTGGATATAGAATAAATCAACAATGCCTACAATAGGATCTAATCAGCATTTATGGAAAATTTCACCAGTAGCAGGCCTGTGGAACATATACCAAGATAGATCATATTCAGTGCGATAAAACAAACCTTAAAATTTTTTAAATAATTGAAAATCATATATAGTATGTTTTCCAACCACAATGGAATCAAACACAGAAGTTAAAAAAAATAGGAATATCTCAAAACACTTGGAAATTGAACACCACATTTCTAAATAATCCATAGGTCAAAGCAAAATTGTCAAAGAAAAGTAAAAATAAAATACATTGAACTGAATGAAAATAAAAAGAAAACATATCACATTTGTGAGACACAGCTAAAACGATGGTGAGATGGAAATTTATGGTTAACTGCATGCATGAGAAAAGAGGAAATGTTTCAAATTAATAATTTAAGCTCCTACTGCAAGAAACTAGAAGAAGAGTAAAAGAAACCCAAAGAAAGTAAAAGGATGGAAATTTTTAAAAGTACACAAATTAATTAAATGAAAACAGAATAGAAAAAATCAATAAAACAAAAAAATGGTTCTTAGAAAAAATTAATAAAATTGGCAAACCTCTAGGAAGGCTGGGAAAGAAAAAAAGAGAAAGACACAAATTACCAACAGCAGGAATTAAACAGAGAATATAACTTCATACCTGTAGACATCAAAAGGACAGCAAAAGAAGACTACCAATAAGTCTACATGCATAAATTTGACAATTTAGACAAAAATGGACCCAGTCCATAAAAAACGTAATATACCCCAATTCATCCAATATGAAACAGATCATTTGAAATAGACTCATAACTACTAAGGAAATTGAAGTTATAACTTAAAAACTCCCAGAAAAAGAAATGTCCAGTGTGGCTTATACCAGAGGTGCAAGGCTGGTTCCATATTTTAAAAGTCAGTATATTCGACCATGTTTACAGACTAAAAAAGAAAAACCACATATCACTTGATGTAAAAAGGCTATTTAACAAAGTTCAATGCTGTTTCATGACAAAAACTCAGAAAAAATAGGACTAGAGGGAAACTTCAACTTGAAAACATATGTCTACAAAAGACTTACAGATAACATCATAATTAATGATGAAAGACTGAATGCTTTCTCCCTAATATCAGGTACAAGAAAAAGAAAGAGATAAAATTGACCCTATTTGCAAATGACATGGTTGTCTACAAAGAAGTCCCAGGGAAGCATGATCCGTAACAGGAAAAATGGAAAAATTGGACTTCATCAAAATTTATTCTGTGGAATACTGTTAAGAAGATGAAAAGACAAATTACAAACTGGGAAAAATAATTTGCAAAACACAAATTCTGCAAAGGACTATTACCTAGAATATATAAACAATTCTCAAAACCCAGCAATAATAAAAGAACAATCCAGTTAGAAAACAGGCAAAAGATATAAACAGACATTTCAGAGGCTATACAGATGACTAATAAGCACACGTAAAGATGTTCAACAGCATCAATCAATGCAAATTAAAACCACAAGATGCCTCTACATATCTAGCAGAATGGTTAAAATTAAATAGTGATGACAAACAACAGCAATGTTGGCCAGGATGCAGAGGAACTGAATTACTTATGCACTGCTAGTAGAAATATAAAATGTTGAGGTCACTCTGGAAACCAGTTTGGTAGCTTCTTAAAAATTATGCATACAGCTGCCATACTACTTAGCAAGTGCACCTCTGAAAATTTATCCTAAAGAAACAAAGACTTATGTTCATGTAAAAACTTGTACACAGATGTTTATAGCACCCTATTCTTAACAGCTAAAAAGTAAAAACAAGCGAGTTGTCTTTCAATGAGTAAATGATTAAACAAATTATGGTACACCTATGAATTACTTCCCAGCAATTTTTTAAACATTTTTAAATAGAAACTACTGATACATGCAACAACTGAATGAATCACCAGAGAATTTTGCTGGGCAAAAAAGCAAAATCCATAAAGTTGCATTTTATTTGATTCCATTTATATAACATTCTTGATATGACAAAATTATGGAAAAGAGAACCGATTAGTGGTTGCTAGGACTTACGGAGGGCAAGGGAACTGGAGACAAGTGGGTACAGCTTAAAAGGGCAACATGAGGGACATTGTGATGGAAATGTTAACTCTCTTAGCTGCATCAATGTATATATCCTGGTCATATTATGCTGCAGTTTTGCAATTTGTTACCAGTGGGCAAAACTGTAAAACTGTACACAGTACCTGGTCTTTATTTCCTACAACTGCATGTGAGTCTGTTATAAAATAAAACACTTAACTAAAAAAATTTTTAAATACACATACGTGTCCTCTTAGAGCATTTTATAGGACAAGTGACCCAGTATCTTGAATCAGTCAATGTCATAAAACATTTTTGAAGGAGTATGGAAATTGTTCTAGATTAAAAGAACTAGGAGATAATAATTGAATACAATGTGGAGATTTTTGACTTCTGTTCAACAACAAAAAGAAACCTGTAAAAGACATTTTGAGGACAACTAAAGATAATTGAATATGAACTTGGTATTAGGGGATATTAAGGAATTATTGGTAATTTTATTAGGTATCACAATGGTCATTTTCTTAAATGCCCTTAATTTTTAAATGGAAAAGTATTAGGGGTGAATGTCATGATGCAATTATTTTCTGTAACTATTTTTAAATGCTTCAGAAAAGTAGATGAAATATTGCAAAATGTACATGGTTCTTAAATCTGTGTGACATACATAGAGGTTTATTAAATTTTTCTCTCTACTCTTATATATGTGTAAAGCTTTCCATAATAAACTAAAATTTCTCTTATCCCATTTCCTTCACCATATATAGTCCCATTTCTTTACCTCCCTTTTCAGCAAAATCTTTGAATGAGTGGTCAGTGGTCACTGTCTCCAGATCCTCTACATCCATTTTCTTTCAAACTGTCTCTAGTCATTCTCATACCCCTTCTACTCTTAAACTTGTATCAAGGTCACTAGTTACCCCATCCATTGGTCAATTTTCAGTACTCATTTGCTCAACCTATTTGAGCTATCAGCAGCAGAGGTGATCCCTTTCATCATCCTTGATTAACTTCTTTGACTTTTTCTTGGTCGTCCTCCTACCTTCCCTGGTTGCTCCCTCTCAGTTTCACTTGCTTGGTCTTCCTCCTCTCTCTAAATCTCTTAGTATTGGAGTACCTGGTCATCATATCTTGGTCTTTTTCTCTATCTATACTTATACCTTTAGAAATCTCATCTAGTCCCAGAGTCTAATCGGTATATTGAGGAATGCCCAATTTATATCACCAGCTCAGAACTCTATACCAAATTCCAGACTTGCATATCCAACCTTCATCTCCACTTGGATGACTAGGGAATATTCAAAATATAAAATAACAAAACTGAGCTCATAATCATCCCTTCAAAACCTGCTATATCAACAGCCTTCTCATCTCAGTTGATGACAACTCCCTCCTTCAAGTCATCAAGCTAAAGAACTGGAAACCATCCTTGATTCTTCCTCCCCAAATTCCATCAAGAACTCCTGTCAATTCTATGCTCAAATACATCCAAACTCCAACCCCTGTTCATTTCTTCCATCTCTACCACTCTGGTCCAAGCCAAAATCATCTTGTGCTTGAATTATCATCTAATTCCCTATCTTGTCACTCTTCTTTCACCCTTGCCCTGTATAATTTACTTTCATCAAAGCAGTCACAGGAATCCCCTTAAAGTAGGTCAGATCATTACAGTTTTATGCCCAAAGCCCTCCAAAGCTCACACTTCACTCAGAGAAAAAGCCAAAATTATTACAATGCACCACAAGGCCTTATAGGATCTGGGCCATGGTATCTGTCCGAATTACTCTTTTCCAGCCACACTGCCCCCCACAAACATGCCTTTCCAGACACACCTCTCCCTCGGGGACTCTGTAGAGTTGTTGCCTCTACCTGGAACATTCCAGGTATCTGTAGGGCTAACACCATCACCTGTTTCAAGTCTTCTCAGATTTTACCTTCTCAGTAGGCCTAACCTGACCTATTCAATATTTAATCTTTAATTTGCATCCTGCCACCACCACCATCTCACATACCCTCCCACATTTCTGATCTTCTTTACCTAGCTAGTTCTACTTTCCCTACAGCACTTAATATCTTTTTTCCATTTAAACATTTTGTTTATTAATCATGCTCTTTATTTACTGTCTATCTCCCCTCAGTAAAATGTAATCTCCATAAGGAAAGAGATCCTTGTTTCTACAACTGTGCCTAGCCCATACTAGGACATCTATAAAAATTTGCTGAATGAATGAATGAATTTTGATTTTTAGTATTATATTATTTATATGTGTTGAAAAACAAGCAAGCCTAACATTATATTTACTAGTTCTCCATGTTGTTATCCATGCTAAGCCGTCCACTGAAATCATAATTAATGTATAATACTTTTACACGTAACATTAAGTCTATACCTGTTTCTGAGTGTGTCCTATACTAGCTCACATTAACAATTGCTTTCCTGTCCCTTCTGCTCAGAAGAATAGAGTTAAACACAATGATGAAACTCACAAGGTGTGGAAAGATTACCCTGGGGATCTTAATAATGGTGATTTCCACAGGAGCCATTGGAATCATTGTTTATCTTGTCACTTCTGGTAAGTACTTATTATGTATGAATTTCTAATCACACAAAATTATTGATTCCATTATTGGGAAAATTAGGAATTTTGAGAATAGGGGAAGGAAAGGAGCCAGGCAAGATTATTTAACAAAGAGAATTTCTTACAGTTAATAACACTTGCTTTAAACTATTCTTCAGCAAACTTTGGCTTAGGGCATTCTAAACCCAGAGATTTGATATATGATTTTTTAAATTCCTGGTAAAGATTTAGGTTCTGGGAATACACTGATGAATAAAGTCGTTCCAGTCTCTACTTTCCTGAACTTTTAACTTCCTGAAGAGATAATTAATGAATTAACAAACAAAAATAAATGCCTAGACTGTGGGGTTCTAAACTAAAACTTGTTCCAAAGCCTACAATTCTTTTCTCTTTACAATGTTTTCTTCTCATAAAATTCTTGCAAAAAAGATGAGTATTCCCTATTACCAAGAAATGAAATTAAAAGTCAGTACAAATTTATTTTGCACAGAATAGAAAAAAATTATGGAATCTTCAAGGTGGATTTTTCTTAAAAATAGCTTTTGTGCCAATTCTGTTCTTGTTACTTTCTTAAACGCACTCCTTTCTAACCTTTTCAAGGTTGAGGCCCCTTTTATAGGAAAAAAATAATTTCCTATATCTCCACAAGAAAATAATTACTTTGTAATTTACTTTGTAATATACTTTAAATTTAGTAATGCTGTTAAATTAACTTGTATTTACTTAACTACATTTACTGATGTTTGAAAATCAGTAATATATACATGTACAAGAATGATTGTATTAAGTCTAGAAGAACAATGGTATGTATATAAATATTTTTCCCTAGAATCACCTTCTGCTGCCACCATGTCCTTATTCTATATAATTCATGGCTCACAGGTTGGGAACTACTATTTTAAAACAATAGCATTTTCTGAAAAAAAATACATTTAGAAAAGAGACTTTGTAGCTAATAAACATCCATTTCAGTTTATTAGGAAAAAAGAATTTACAAAGAAATAGAGTTGTACATAGTGGAATAAAGAGGCCATCTTCCCAAGAACTAAGCATTTATTACGGTTCTGCTTTGTCTTCCATAAACACCCTTCCACTGACACAGACGTTATTTTTCTGAATATGATCATTAGGTAGATTGCAATGAATACTATCATTAGGTACATTGTGACGTCAGCTGCTACCACTGCCAGACCAAGAATCATAGTCATAGCAGATGCACATAAACCCTTGAATAAGAGTTCCTCACTCAAGACATAGTTATAAACCTGTGACTTTTCATCAAGAGTGTCAAAGTGTCAGAAGCTTGAGACAAGAAAAGGATCTTTGAAGATGTTATCTTTGGAGATAGGCGTGCTGTAATTTCTCACGCTACCACAGCCTGCCCAGAGGTGAAGAATAGATGTTTTCCCCTTCACATCAAAGTGACAGAGAGACTTTGAAAGAAAGACCAGTGTGACCCAAGAAGACCTGTGCAGTTCCAGGAGCACAGAGCACTGGAATCTGACTCACACCTGGAAATTCTAAAGGCCTAGAGACTTGGTGCTTATTTAGCAGATGGAAGAGGTATACCCTTGACCAGTTTGAACAACTAGAGTCTTTGAGACAAATAATGCATAAATGTTTCCTGTGAAACAGATATAGACCCCCGAGAAAAAAGAAAAGTCCCATCATTTAGGTCTGTCCAAGAGGCTGCCTATGCCTGCAGGGGTGATCAGATCTCAGGTAAAAGAATGGGAAGTATCTCCAGCTGCCTACATGCTGAGGACAGAGTAAGCTCAAGCTGAAAATGGTTAAGAGTTCTCCATGTAAGGGAACTGCAGCTGAGACATCTCCAGTAATGAGTGGAAAGGGAATTTCGAAGGTCACAAAAACCTAGAAGAAAATTTGAAATATGTCCTAATTTTTAAATATGTACTAAATATTTACTAAGAAGTTTTAAATATGTACTAAGTTCCTAGAACACCAACGCTTAATGCCAAATTCTCAACATTCAAGTAAGGACCCAGAAGGGTCCAAACCCAGTTAAGGAAATGGGTGGGAGAGGAGTAATAGCAGGACTGGGTGAGGCAACAGCTTAGGAAGGGAAAAAAAAATCTCAACTTTAAATCAAGTTACATTTTGATTATTAGATAGATGAAGGTAATATGTAACTTCTGAACTGAGACCTCATTTTATTATTTATAGTGACCATTAAACTTTTCATTACTATGGAATTAAAAAATGTTTTATGGTTACATCCTACAGAATACTTCTTTGAAGCACTAGTTTATACATATTTGTGTGTATGTGTATAATCCACTTGCAGTTTATTCTAAAGCAATTCTATACAGATATTTTTAGTGGGCCTATAGGAAACTACTCATGTGAAAATGAATATGGGTTTTAATATAGTTAAGATCTCACTCCTGAAGTTAGTCACAGTAATACTTATTTCCCAGAAATTATGAACTTTAGTGACTTATAAAAATTTGTAAAGAGAAAAATCCAAGATTAAATATTCCTGCATTAAACCACTAGTTTTGTTAATTATGTAATTTTTCTCAAGTCACTGTAAATCTGTAGGAACTTCTGAGACTGAGTGTTTAATAGGGCTTCCAAAGTCCGAGATTTTACTTCTGTGTCTTTTTAAATGTCACTGGTGTTTCACCTTAAGGCTCCCTACCTGATGCCACGATATCTTACATGAACTTTAAAAAGTAAATAAATCGATTCTTTTAAGCATTTGCATATTTGCCACTAAATTAACAAAATCTCAGTGTGATTAACCCATTTTATACTTTCTATCCAGATGCTTGGGCATGATATAGAGGCAGCCTTATGATGCTCCTCTTCTGAAGGATGTTTTCAGTACTATTTTAAGATTTTATTAGCTCACTGACTCCTAACCTGTAAGCAGTGAGCCATCTCACAATAACTATTTTCACTCGGGCCAGTAATTAGGTAAACAAGGTCAGCTGGACAAATGACTGCACAGTACAAATATTCACTCCAGCCTATCCACGTTTTCTTTCTCAAGTGGCTATATAATAGTAATGTTGTTTTCTATTTGATTAGGTGTTTAAGAGCGAAACAAACAAAAGAATGGGAGAAAGAATCAGGGTATCTGAAACTGAACACACATTCAACTCAACAAGCATTCATTGAGTGACTGCTGTATACTTAATAGCAGGTACTAAGCTAGTCATAAAGGGGGTGCAGCTGTAATGGACAGAAGTTTGTAGAGCATCACACTAGTCCCTGCATTGTAAGGGCACAGCATCCAGAACAGGGTCAGCACACTTCTTCTGTAAGAAGCTAGACACCATATATTTAAATCTTTGTAGGCTACAACTACTACTCGAGTCTATTGTAGTGCTGAAGTAGCCATACATAAATAAATGAATGTAGCTGTTTTCCAATAAAACTTTTATTCATGAACACTGAAATTTGATCTTCATATAAATTTTACATGTCACAAATTGTTCTTCTTTTGACTTTTTTTCAACTTTTAAAAAATATAAAAACCTTTTTAGCTCACAGGCCATACAAAACCTGATGGTAGGTTAGATCTCATAGTTTGCTGACCCCAAATCCAGAGCAGTGAATTTTAACCCTGGTTGCATTTTTAAATCACCTGGAAAATTAAAAAAAAAAAATACTAGTACATAAGTCCCACTCTAAAAGATACTGTCTGGAGTGGAAATTGTCATTTTAAAAGCCTCCCAGGTGATTCTAGTGTTTGACCAAAGCTGAGAACCACTGATCTAGAGGGAAATATATACCTATATAAGATTCAGAAACAAGTAAGTTCAAAGGTCAGCGAGCCAGGTTCAGTATGTCACTTCAAGATGTCAGGGGCCCAAGTTCCTTCTATCCTGTGGCTCTGCCATGACCTACATTGCCCAGATAATCTCAGTGTCCAAATGACTGCCAGTTCTGGCCAGCATGTCCACAGTCCAGCCAGTCAGAAGACAGAACAGGAAGAAGAGGAGCATGCCTTCTGTCAATAGGAAACATCTCAGAAGTTGCACATACCATTTTCCCTTTGATTCCATTTGTCAGAACCTAAATGCACTCGATCACTCCTACACGTAACAGAGGTTGGCAAATGCAGTGTTTATTTTTGGATAGCGTCTGCTCGGTTAAAAATCTAAAACTGTATCACTATAGGAAAAGGGGGAAAAGTATATCAAGAAATAACACATAATTGTCGTCTTCTGGAGGTTAAAATTCTATTGCAGTAGGTTAGACTACGAGTAAGTGATGAGGAAATTGACAGATGACATGGCCAGCAAAGTTTCTAGACCTGCATGAAGTTATAATTTCTTACTGATTTTCGCTCTGCTACTAATTCAGGATGATATTTCCAAATATTTCTGTGCTAAGTATAAATAGAAACTGTTAGTCCCAAAATAGCAACTTCACTCTGAAGGAATAGGAAATGAAAGGGAAAGCATAAGAGTCTAGGCAAAATTAATTCCATCTCAAACCCAAACTTACTTGTTTGTTTTCTTACTTCTTATCCAAGGGCCAAAATGATAAATATGTGCAGTCCTTTTCTTAGACTGTCTCCTCAGTGCCAGGTTTCAAGTTAATTCTAGTAGATTCTATAAATGGCATCTCTTTGACTCTCTAGAGGCACATTTGGGGGATCCTGGCCTGGAGAACCACTTCGAGCAAGTCTTAAATGTGGATGACAGAAGCTAAGGGTCAAGCTGAGGGTATTTAAGGTGATTCATCTTCTACAATAACAGTAGCCAAGAATGGGAGAAACTGGTTGTCATAAGAACCCAGCTTTGAGCATATAAGTCAACATGTGTGAGAAAAATCCAGCTGTGAAACCACATAGGGACAAGTGTACTAATACTGTTACCAGTTAATTATAAGCCCACAGTATATGTACAGTCCAAACCACAAAAAGAATTCTATTTCTCATATGAAAAGTGGCATCTTAAAAGAAAATTCAGCATAAATCCATTGTCTTGAACAACATTTTCCAGTTACTTTTCAGTAATGTTTTAAAACGACAAAGACGAATGGAGGAGGAATCTAGCAGAAAACAACTAAATCAAGTGCATGAAGTTAACATCATAATGAGGCCAATTGATATCAGGTACCTAATGTTTGCCGAAGGATACATAACAACCACTGTGATAATGTTCAGAAAAACAAGTAAATCATAATCTAAATCTATGATGAAAACATCAGTTTTACTCAATTGTCAAACCACATAAGAGTACTCATTTTCTATAATCTCTAATACTACATTTAGGTAGTTAATCTTTCTCTAACATTCTAGAGAGCCTATCTCTTCTAATCACTCTTTTTCAGAAATGTCTGAATCATTCTGATGCCATCATGTTTAGAAGTACATTTTCTTTATCTTGGTCTACATAGAGCTGAAGGAGCACCCATACAGAATCAAAACACTACATTCTCCTTCTTCACTGATACGCCAGGACTCCATCTCACCCCACCCCACATAGGGACCTTGGACATCAACACTTTCCCAGTTGATCTGTCACAGAGGGAACATTTTCAGTAGGTGCAGGTCATTAATTCATGGTGGGAATTGCTGAAGGCATATCAGAAGTCTGAATGGAAAAAGTGGAGAGAAGGCTCTGGGATTTAGGGGAGACGTGTTCTATAGAGTTAAACTTGACTATGCTAGGTAGAGAAGGAAAAAAGTAATTGAAAACAAACTTGTTAGGCAGGAACATCAAAAGCACAGAAATAAACTTTTGCAGTTTCTAAAACCATGATGTTTCAGAAGGAAAAGTGGACACAGCCCCTGACCTGGGACATGACATTTACCTGAGAACCTTCCATTTCTTCCTCTTCCTCTTCCTTCCCTGGGTTTCCTCCTCGGGTGAGATCACATGGAGAAATCACACCTGCATCTTGAGAATGTACCTTTAAAGGCTTCAGCACAGACTCTTCACCTACTACCACCATGGCTAAGGAGAAGGGCCTTGACATACAGGAAAGTCCACTCTTCCCTATCCTTTGTCTCAGGAGAGATTCAGGAACAATGAGCTCCCACATGGAGGCTAAACTTTGAGTTTCTCCTTCTCTGTAGGAACCTTCCCTTCCTACAGATGCCCAACAATTCAGCTACAGCCTGGATAATGTGAGCTGCATTGGCATGTCCCTGTTAACACCCCCTAGACCAAAGGCTGCACTCAACTCTCATACTTATACTTAACCCTGACCGCACCTTAGAATCACCTGAAGCACTTAATTAAAACAACACTGATGTTCCCACCCTGACATAGACAAACGGCATGAGAGAGCCCAGGTGATGATAGTTCTTAAAACTCCACATGCCATCCTAATTGGGAGGTCAGGCTGAGAGCCACTTATCTGAGCCTTGTTTCTCAAGCTTTAATGTGCATAAAAATCACTTGGCTGGTGTTAACTAGACTTGCTCTGATAATCACTTCACAATATATACATACATCACATCATTATGTTGTACACCTAAAACTAACATGTTATATATCAATTATATCTCAGTGTAAAAATTCACTTTTAAAATAACTTTTTTTTTAAATACAAAGGATATCATTAGTCAGTATATATAGTGCTCTCTGGAGCTCTTAACCCTAGCTCAGAATGTGACCTGGACTATTTGAAAAGTATGGCTCTTCTAGGAAGAAAAAACCAATGAAAATGACACTTCAAAGAAATACGAGGTCATACATTTCTTTCTCTTCTCAAGGCCTAGATCACACCTGAAGGAGAAGAGCTGCTGCTCTATTATGATGGTCTGTAGTTCCTCTGAGGGCCAAGAGTAGCACTCGATTTCTCACTATTCTTTATACTTAAGGGCTTGGTGCTCTAATAAGATAACGGACCTAGACAATGGTTTTCCTCTTCCTCTATAGTGTTTGAAATTCACTTAGTGGTCCAACAAGTTAATATAACCTAATACTGCCTTGCTGCCCTAGATTCTTAACTCTGATATTCTAATAGAAAAATAAGAAGTCATACATTGTTTATGAATAAAAATATACAACAAAAATATTAATTCCTTTGGAATTTTCTTTCCCCGGTTTTATTTTTTTTACATAAGTATTGTTAATATACAATCTTATATTGGTTTCAAGCATACTCTCCAGTTTTATTGATATTGACATATAACATTGCATAAGTTGAAGGTGTACAATGAGTTGATTTGATACACTTATATTTTGCAAAATGATTTCCACCGTATACTTATAAATTATTTCAGACGTTTCATTGTTAGTGTATAAAAACGCAACTGCTTTCTGTATGTGAATTTTGTATCCTGCAACTTTGCTGTACTCAATCAGTTCTAACAGTTATTGGTGGAGTCTGCTGGATTTTCTATATATGAAATCATATCATCTGTAACTAACAACAATTTTACTTCTTCCTTTCCAACTTGGATGCCTTATATTTCTTCCTCTTAACTGATTGCTCTGACTAGCACTTCCAGTACAATGTTGAATATAAATGGTGAGAGTGGGCATCCTTGTCTTGTTGCTGGCCTTAAAGAAAAAGCTTTCAATATTTCACCCTTGAATATGATGTTGGCTGTGGACTTGTCATTCATGCCCTTATTATGTTGAGGTATATTCCTTCTTGACCCAATGAGTTGAGCATTTTTACAAATTAAAAGATGTAGTATTTTTGTCAAATGCTTTTTCTGCATCTATTGAGATGATTATATGATTTTTATCTTTCATTCCATTAATGTGAGGTATTACAATTGATTCATGTATATTGAAGCATCTTTGCATCCCAGGAACAAATCCCTTTTAGTCATGGTGTATGATCTGTGTAATGTGTTGTTAAATTCAGTTTGCTAGTATTTTGTTGAGGACTTTTGTACTTACAGTCATCAAGGATGTTATATTCATCAGTTTTCTTGGATTGTCTATCTGGCTTTGGCATTGGAATAATGCTCACCTCATAAGATTAGTTTAAAAGTGTTCTTTGCTCTTCTGTTTTTAGACAATTTTGAGGATTGACATTAATTCTTCTTTAAATGTTTGGTAGAATTCATCAGACAAACCATCTGATCCTGGAAAATTCTGTTTTGAGAGACTTTTGATTACTGTTTCAATCTCCTCATTCATTATTGGTCTCTTCAGATTTTCTATTTCTTCATGGTTCAGTCTTAGTAGGTTGTATATTTCTAAGAATTTACCCATTTATTCTAGGTTATCCAATTTGTTGGTGCATAACAGTTCATAGTTCTCTTAAGATCCTTTGTATTTTTATGGTACTAGTTGTAATGTCTCCTCTTTCATTTCTGATATCTAAAAATGTATTTGAGCCCTCTTTCTCTCTCCCTCTCTCTGTCTAGCTAAAGGTTTGTTAACTTTGATTATCTTTTCAAAAATCAGCTCTAGTTTCCTTGATCTTTTCTAGTGTTTTTCTGGTCTCTGCTTCATTTATTTATGCCCTGATATTTGTTATTTCCTTCCTTCTGGTTACATTGGGCTTAGTTTGTTCTAGTTCATTGGGGTGTAAATTTATGATTTTTCTTTGAGGTCTTTCTGTTTTCTTAATCTAGGCATCTATCATTACAAAAGTCTTAGAACTGTTTTTGCAGCACCCCATAGGTTTTGATATATTTTTCCCATTTTCATTTATTTGAAGATATTTTTTATTTCCTTTTTTATTTCTTTGATCCATTGGCTGGTCAGTAATGTATTGCTTAATTCCCACATATTTGTGAATTTTCCAGCTTTCCTCCTGTTATTAAATTCTAGTTTCATATGATTGTCATTGTCAGAAGAGTTACTTGTTACGATGCCATCCTATAAAGTTTGCTTAGAGTTATTTTGCAATCCATCATTTGATTTATCCTGGAGAATGTTCTGAGCGCACTTGAGAATAATGTGTGTTCTCATGCTGGTGGACGGAATGCTCTCTATATGTCTGTTAGGAACATTTCATCTAAAGAACAGTTTGAGTCAAAAGTTTCTTGGTTGATTTCCTTTTTGGATGATCTATCCATTGTTGAGTGAAGGGGTACTGCAATCCTTGGCTGTTATTGTACTGTTGTCTATGTCTCCCTTGAGATTTGTTTGCATTAGCTGAATGTAATTAGGTGTGCTGATGTTGGGTGCATATATATTTATGATATCTTCCTATTGAATTTCCCTTTATAGTTACATAATCATCTTCCATGACTTTTCTTACTGTTTTTAGCTTAAAGTTTATTTTGTCCCATATAAGTCTAGCTACCCCAGTCTGGATATTATTGTTTTTTCATCATTGCCAATTTATCTAAGAAAAATGCTATCTGATTTTTTTTTTTGGTATCGTTAATGTCCAATTACTTGAACAACATTATGATTACCAGACCCCATTATCAAGTCCCCCCCACATACCTCTATACAGTCACTGTCCATCAGCATAGTAAGATGGTATAAAATCATTCCTTGTTTTCTCTGTAAATATTGCCTTTCCCGTGTCCCCCCCCCACTACACTTTGTGTGCTAATCGTAATGCCCCTTTTTCCCCCTTATCCCTCCCTTCCCACACATCCTCCCCACTCCCTTTCCCTTTGGTAACTGTTAGTCTGCTCTTGCGTTCTGTGAGTCTGCTTCTGTTTTGTTCCTTCAGTTTTTCCTTTGTTCTTATACTCCACAGATGAGTGAAATCATTTGATACTTGTCTTTCTCTACCTGGCTTATTTCACAGAGCATAGTGCCCTCTAGCTCCATCCATGTTATCACAAATGGTAGGATTTGTTTCCTCCTTATGCCTGAATAATATTCCATTGTCTATATGTACCACATCTTCTTTATCCATTCATCTACTGATGGACACTTAGGTTGCTTCCATTTCTTGGCTATTGTAAATAGTGCTGCGATAAATATAGGGGTTCATATGTCTTTTTCAAACTAGGCTCCTGCATTCTTAGGGTAAATTCCTAGGAGTGGAATTCCTGTGTCAAATGATATTTCTCTTTTGAGTTTTTTGAGGAACCTCCATACTGCTTTCCACAATGATTGAACTAGTTTACATTCCCACCTGCAGTGTAGGAGGGTTCCCCTTTCTCCACATCCTCGCCAACATTTGTTGTTGTTTGTCTTTCGGATGGCGTCCATCCTTACAGGTGTGAGGTGATATCTCATTGTGGTTTTAATTTGCATTTCTCTTATGATTAGGGATTTGGAGCATCTTTTCCTGTGCCTGTTGGCCATCTGAATTTCTTCTTTGGAGAAGTATCTGTTCAGCTCCTCTGCCTATTTTTTAATTGGCTTATTTGCTTTTTGTTTGTTGAGGCGTGGGAGCTCTTTATATAATTTGGATGTCAACCCCTTATCGGATATGTCATTTACGAATATATTCTCCCATACTGTAGGATGTCTCTTTGTTCTACTGATGATATCCTTTGCTGTACAGAAGGTTTTTAGTTTGATATAGTCCCATGTTTTCATTTTTGCTTTTGTTTCCCTTGCCTGGGGAGATATGTTCATGAAGAAGTTGCTCATGTTTATGTCCAAGAGAATTTTGCCTATATTTTTTTCTGAGAGTTTTATGGTTTCATGACTTACATTCAGGTCTCTGATCCATTTTGAGTTTACTTTTGTGTATTGGGTTAGGTGTAATCCAGTTTCATTCTCTTACAAGTAGCTGTCCAGTTTTGCCAACACCAGCTGTTGAAGACGCTGTCATTTCCCCATTATATATCCATGGTTCCTTTATTGTATATTAATTGACCATATGTGCTTGGGTTTATATCTGGGCTCTCTATTCTGTTCCACTGGTCTATGGGTCTGTTCTTGGGCCAGTACCAAATTGTCTTGATTACAAATTGTCTTGATTACTGTGGCTTGAAGTAGAGCTTGAAGTCAGGAAGCATAATTCCCCCTGCTTTATTTTTCCTTCTCAAGATTGCTTTGACTATTCATGGTCTTTTGTCATTCCATATGAATTTTAGAAATATTTCCTCTAGTTCATTGAAGAATGCTGTAGGTATTTTGATAGGGATTGCATTGAATGTGTAGATTGCTTTAGGCAGGATGGCAATTTTGACAATATTAATTCTTCCTAGCCAAGAGCATGGGATGCATTTCCATTTATTAGTGTCCTCTTTAATTTCTCTTAAGAGTGTCTTTTAGTTTTCAGGGTATAGGTCTTTCACTTCCTTGGTTAAGTTTATTCCTAGGTATTTTATTCTTTTTGATGTAATTGTGGATGGAATTGTTTTCCTGATTTCTCTTTCTGCTAGTTCATTGTTAGTGTATAGGAATGCAACAGATTTCGTTGTATTAATTTTGTATGCCGCTACTTTGCTGAATTCAGATATTAGATCTAGTAGTTCCGACATGTATTCTTAGGGTTTTTTATGTACAGAATCATGGCATCTGCAAACACGGACAGTTTGACTTCTTCCTTGCCAATCTGGATGCCTTTTATTTCTTTCTGTTGTCTGATTGCCATGGCTAGGACCTCCAAAACTATGTTGACTAGAAGTGGGGAGAGTGGGCATCCTTGTCTTGTTCCCGATCTTAAAGGAAAAGCTTTGAGCTTCTCGCTGTTAAGTATAATGTTGCCTGTGGGTTGGTCATATATGGCCTTTATTATGTTGAGGTACTTGCCCTCTATAGCCATTTTGTTCATCCATTTTATCACGGGTGGATGTTGAATTTTGTCAAATGCTTTTTCAGCATCTATGGAGATGATCATGTGGTTTTTGTCCTCCTTTTTGTTGATGTAGTGGATGATGTTGATGGGTTTTCAAATGTTGTACCATCCTTGCATCCCTGGGATGAATCACACTTCATCAAGATGGATGATCTTTTTGATGTATTTTTGGATTTGGCTTGCTAATATTTTGTTGTGTATTTTTGCATCTATGTTCATCAGGGATATTGGTCTGTAATTTTTCTTTTTTTGTGGTGTCTTTGCCTGGTTTTAGTATTAGAGTGATGTTGGCCTAATAAAATGAGTTTGGGAGTATTCCCTCCTCTTCTACTTTTGGAAAGCTTTAAGGATGATGGGTATTAGGTCTTCACTAAATGTTCAGTAAAATTCCACAGTGAAACCATCTGGTCCAGGTGTTTTGTTCTTAGGTAGTTTTTTGATTACCAATTCAATTTCTTTGCTGTTAATTGGTCTATTCAGATTTTATGTTCCTTCTTGGGTCAGCCTTGAAAGGTTATACTTTTCTAGAAAGTAGTCTATTTCTTCTAGGTTATCCAGTTTGTTACCATATTATTTTTCATAGTATTCTCTCATAATTCTTTGTATTTCTGTGGTGTCCGTAGTGATTTTTTTCTTTCTCATTTCTGATTCTGCTTATGTGTGTAGACTCTTTTTTTTCTTCATAAGTCTAGCTAAGGGTTTATCTATTTTTTTATTTTCTCAAAGAACCATCTCCTGCTTTCATTGATTCTTTCTATTGTTTCATTCTTCTTGATTTTATTTATTTCTGTTCTAATCTTTATTATGTCCCTCCTTCTACTGATTTTGGGCTTCATTTGTTCTTCCTTTTCTAGTTTCATTAATTGTGAGTTTAGACTGTTCATTTGGGATTGTTATTCTTTCCTGAGGGAGGCCTGTATTGCAATATATTTCCCTCTTAGCACGGCCTTTGCTGCATCCCACAGATTTTGCAGTGTTGAATTATTGTTGTCAGTTGTCTACATATATTGCTTGATCTCTGTGTTTATTTGGACCTTGATCCATTGATTATTTAGGAGCATGTTAGTAAGCCTCCATGTGTTTGTGGGCTTTTTCGTTTTCTTTGTGTAATTTATTTCTAGTTTCATACCTTTGTGATCTGAGACACTGGGTGATACAATTTCAATCTTTTTGAATTTACTGAGGTTCTTTTTTTGGCCTAATATATGATCTATTCTTGAAAATGTTCCATGTGCACTTGAGAAGAATGTGTATCCTCTTGCTTTTGGATGAAGTGTTCTGTAGATGTCCGTTAGGTCCATCTGTCCCAATATGTTGTTCAGTGACTCTGTCTCTTTATTTATTTTCTGTCTGGTTGATCTGTCCCTTGGAGTGAGTGGTGTGCTGAAGTCTCCTAAAATGAATGCATTGCATTCTATTTCCCCCTTTATTTCTGTTAGTATTTGTTTCACATATGTAGGTGATCCTGTGTTGGGTGCACAGATATTTATAACAGTTATATCCTCTTGTTGGATGGCCCCCTTATCATTATTTAATGTCCTTCTTTGTCTTTTATGACTTTCTTTGTTTTGAAGTCTGTTTTGTCTGATACAAGTACTGCAACTCCTGCTTTTTTCTCACTATTAGTTGCGTGAAATATCTTTTTCCATCCCTTAACTTTCAGTCTGTGTATGTCTTTTGGTTTGAAGTGAGTCTTTTGTAGGCAGTATATAGATGAGTCTAGCTTTTTTATCCATTCAGTAACTCTATGTCTTTTTATTGGTGCATTCAGACCATTTACATTTAGGATGATTATTGACAGGTATGTACTTATTGCCACTGCAGGCTTTAGATTCGTGGTTACTAAAGGTTCAAGGGTAATTCCCTTACAATCTAACAGTCTAATTTAACTCACTTCGTATGCTATTACAAACACAACCTAAACGTTCTTTTTTTTCCCCCACCTTTTTCTTCCTCCTCCATTCTTTGTATGTTATGAATCATATTCTGTAATCTTTGCCTATCCCTTGGGTGACATCTATTTAGTGTTAGGAATACTTCCATCTATAGGAGTCCCTCCAAAATGCACTGTAGAGGTGGTTTGTGCGAGATAAATTCTCTCAGCTTTTGCTTATCTGAAAATTGTTCAATCCATCCTTCAAATTTAAATGATAACCTTGCCAGGTAGAGTATTCTTGGTTCAAGACCCTTCTGCTTCATTGCATTAAATATATCGTGCCACTCCCTTCTGGCCTGTAAGGTTTCTGTTGAAAAGTCTGATGATAACCTGATGGGTTTTCCTTTGTATGTGATCTTTTTTCTCCCTCTAGCTGATTTTATAAGTCTGTCGTTATCCTTGATCTTTGCCATTTTAATTATTATATGTCTTGATGTTGTCTCCCTTGGGCCTCTTGTGTTGGGAGATCTGTGCACCTCCATGGCTTGAGAGACTATCTCCTTTCCCAGACTGGGGAAGTTTTCTGCAATTACCTCCTCAATGACACTTTCTATCCTTTTTTCTCTCTTTTTCTTCTTCTGGTACCCCTATAATGTGAATATTTTTCCGTTTGTATTGGTCACACGGTTCTCTCAATATTCTTTCATTCTTAGAGATCCTTTTTTCTCTCTGTGCCTCAGCTTCTTTGTATTCCTCTTTTCTAATTTCTATTCCATTTACTGTCTCTTCTACTACATCTAATCTGCTTTTAAATCCCTCTATTGTATGTTTCATTGCTGATGTGAAATTTTTTAATGATTGAATCTCTGACTTAAATTCGTTCCTGAGTTCTTGAATATTTTTCTGTACCTCCATAAGCATGTTTATAATTTTTATTTTGAATTCTCTTTCAGGAAGATTGGTGAGTTCTGTTTCATTTGGCCCTTTTTTCTGGGGTTTATGAGATTTTGGTATGAATCATGTTCTTTTGACATTTCATATTTCTGTGTGGTGCCCACTAGTGCACCAAAGCTTCAGTCTCTGGAGTTGCTCAGCCCCTAGAGTGAGGTTGGGGTCGTAGGGAGTGGAGCTGGTGCCTAGGGGGAGGAAAGATCTGTTTCCTGATTCCCATCTGTAGTGCCTGTCTCCAGTGTCACAGTCAGTGGGCCAAGCACACAGGTATAAGCCTCTGTGCTTTGTGTCTCTAGCTGTTGTAGGTGGGGGCCTCCCTCTGGCTGGCCTGACACCAGCACAGTGACTGTCAGTTTGCAAACCAGTGCGGGCAGGCTAGGAGGAAGGTGCAGCAGGCTGTGGGTCACAGTGGGGGGCCTCAGAGCTGGGTAGTCAGCCAGGGTGATGGAGCACCTGAAGCTCCTCAAAGTTCCCAACCAGCTGGGCAGAGCATGGCCAGACAACCTTGTCCAGCTCTCCTTTCTCCTGTGCAGCAAGCCCCGTGCAAACCCCGCCCCTTCAGCAACCCTCCCACTGCTAAGAAGCCTCTCAGAGTGCCTGTCTTTCCTCTGACACAGAGTAGCCAGATGTGGATCCCCTCCTCCACAAACAGTGGGAATGTCAGTCTCTCAAGCACTCTACCTGTTCGAGCTCCCCAACGTCCAGAGCACCTCACAATATAGGTTTCTCCTCACAAAGCTGATCTCCAGGGCTAGGTGTTCAGCAGTCCGGGGCTTCCACCCCCTCCCTGCTCCGTTTCTCTTCCTCCAGCTGGTGAGCTGGGGTGGGGGAAAGGCTTGGTCCCACCAGATTAAGGCTTTCATATGTTACCCTGTTTCGTGAGGTCTGCTCTGTTCATGAGGTCTGTATGCAGTCTGGTTCAGCCTTCTTTCTTGATGCTGTTTTAGGTTTAGCTGTATTAATTAACTATATTTTTTGTACAATTTGTGGTTTGGGGAGGAGTTCTCCATCTCACCTGTCATGCAGCTATCTTGAATCTTTTTCAATGCTATCTGATTTTACTTTGCATTTCTTTGATTATTTTTGAGTGTACAGGAGATATTTTTCCACATAATTAACTGCAGCCACTGATACAAGGGATTTTCTCAGAATGTTACAAAATACTCATACTCCCCCTTTTCTTTCTCTCTTCTTTCTCCTTTCTTTCTAAGCTCTTTCTTCCACTTAGCTTTCTCCACACCTCCTTTTCTCTCTCTCTCTACTTGTTGTGCCTTCCCAGCCTATGGAGTAGCAGGCTACAATGATAAAAGTTATTTTTTAAATGTAATTTCTGTTATATTTCATGTATTAAAATAGTACAATCTAGCCTCACCCTCAACATTTTCCCTTGCTTTACTTTTCTAAAGTGGGTTTGATTTCTTTGTTCTGTTTACTCAACTTGCAGTAAAGTTATGCCTCATTTTACCTTGTCTTTTATTCATTTCTTAGGTACTTCATAAATGATAAAACCTAGGATTCCACTGATTACCCTGAATGTAATTTGTGATGATCACAAAAGCTAAGACCATATATATGCATAATATTTCTTCTCACAGTAATACATCTATCTCCAGATCACCCAAACTTGAAATCTGACACATTGAAATTCTGCATTAAAATTTTGAATACAATTTTGGATAAGGTTAAAATTTAATAAGCATTCCTCTGTCAAAGTTACTTCAACAATCACTAGGAATCAAGGCTATTTAAATGTCTAGGTACCTGAAATTTCAGCTTATTGTGTTCCACATGATTTTGTTAGGAATGCAAGTAGTTACACAATGTACCAAGTAAGAACAATTTTTTCTTTTCCCTCCTTCTCAGGGATGACACCTTTCTACTATCATATCAGCTTTAAAGTAAAAAATATTGACTATGACAAGTTTGAAAAACCATATTCATAAGAATATATGGACCTAAATAAAAAGATAGTGGCTTTCGTAAGTTGAAATTTTTTCTGTGCATTTTAAATGTTATGTTCCTAAATGTGACAGATTCTCTAATATATCTTAGCAATGTGAATTGATAATTTCACATTATTTCTTACTACTTTCTTACTTCTAGATTAGGATAGTGAGCCCTTTCAGAAATTCTATTAGACAAATGTGCAGGAAAAAACGTATAAGGGGAACACATTTCTAGAACACCAAAGAAATGCCTGACACATAACAGTCAATGAATATTTCTAATGTATTAATAAACTAAATGAATAAAAATACCCCACCTCTAAGATACCTGACCAAGGCCATGCTGTCTTTGCTCACAAACTAAGGAGTCCTTCAAGGAAGAGAAATGGCCAATGTTGGAGAGAATATATAGCCTCAAATAAAGATCATCTTGTAGCACCTCAGTGTAAAATGAAAAATTTTAAGTGCCTACTTAAGAATATGCTTTGTTTTAAGTAAACCTTTATCTGACCAGAGACATATTAATGAAGAGTTTTGACTGCCCCTTGGAAGTAAGCATTCCTTATCATAGGTACGACTCTAATTATTCAAATAGTTCTATCAATCAAACCAAACTCTACTAAGTGCAGTGCTGGCACCACTCATCTCTCATTTCCTTGAGCAGATTCCTAACAGGGCATCTTCAGACCTACATCTATCTGGCCAAAGCTTGCAGTCTTTCCATAACATCCCACCACCTCCCAGTTTCTAATAAATTCAAAGTCTTTATAAATCTTGGTGTGCTTTTACCACTGTATTGAGTTACTATATAGAAAATGGAGAAAGAAAATGCACACTTTCAGTTCAGCTTTGTGAGAAAAAGGAAATGACAAGGAAGCAATAAAATACAATGGCTATGAAATAGGCTTTGGGCTAAGTCCTTGTTAAGTTCTAAGTTTAGGCATTCTCTAGCTGTATAATTTTAAACAAACCATTTAATATCTCCAAATGTCAGTTTCCTAACTAAAAATAACATGCCAAATATGCCCAATACCTAGATCATAGGATTTTTTACCACAGTGTAGGTAATGCATAAGAAACAGTATGTCATAATCTTAACAGAAGTCCCATTATTCTTTAAGTCCTTAAAAAAAGATAACTTAAAAAAATCTAACACAAGAGCATCATTAATATTCTCAGCATAAGTGTATAAGAAAGTTAATGTATAACTTTAAAATAACTTCAAATATACCCAAACTAAGAAAAACACCTTTTCTTCTATTAAAAAAACTGATAAACTCATTCAAAACAATTAACTCATGTTTATTTCACAAATGAATGTCCAAAAATGACTAGCTTTATCCATTATCATATCATCTTGATTGATCAGCCACCAATCGTGACAGTCCTGCTGCAGGCTCCTTTATCAACCCTCATTCTCAGTTTCTGATTCAGCTGTTTTAAAACAGTCACCAGATATTTCTCAAAGTTTTTCATTTACATATGTCAAAACACCTGCTTTTACATGCCTTTCTATTTTCACTTAATACAATGAAGCTCTATGCCTTATAATTATTACGATGTACACATTTATATGTACATCACTGGTGATAATAGCATGTGCCAAATGGAGCTGTGAATTATTCATCACTCATTATGTCCCTACAGCCTATTTTTCTTCTTGTGATTTCCATTAAATAATTCTTGTGATGATTGACCATGAAAAGAGGGAAGGAATTGGATGACGATGCTACTTTACTATGAATGGCAGGCTGTTCTTTTAACTACAGAGGATAAACCATCAACATTTTTATGTTTTAGGTACATGGTTTTCTAGGAGGCAACTCAAGAAGAATTCTTTATGTCATTTATTATTTTTTTTGTACTTCTCCAGCAGATATGATGCCCGATTATTCTGAATAGAAATTCTGAAAATTAGGAGTGAGGCAGTACCTGAAAAATAATAATTAGCTTTACTAATTGTCAGTACTGGCCTAAGCACTTTATGTATGTATTTATTTAATCCTCACCATATCCCCATTTTTCATATGGGGAAAGTGAGATACCAAGAAGTTAACTTATCCAAAGTCATGCTGAAAGTACACTTCCATTTCCTTGTGATTTATTGTTCTATAATTAAGAGCATGAAAATATAAAATCTTGAGCATATTTCAGATTACATCAATTTCACATGGCCAGTTAAATATTCCAAAATGTTTATTTAAGCAAATTCTATGTGGTTTCACATGTAAAAGCATTGGATTATAGATATGTGTAAAGTACCTGATAGAGGTAAAGATTACCCTACAAAACAGGCCATCGAAACTCATACACTTATCATAGTGTCCACACACGGGGACATCTTTGGTCACTATTTAACCAAGGCCTTTGTCGAGTTAATTTTCCACTGAGCTAACCTGAGGTTGGTATGTGCATTTGCCTCTCTTTGGGGCAGCCTATCAAAGGGCAGATTATCTACAAAATTCATCAGGAATGGAAATATATGATTTTATAAAGGTAAAAAGTGAAGGGCAATATTCAGGGTTCTTGTTCCATTTAGTATGGGTTAGCAATGTTTCAGTTTGGGTAAAAATTATGTTAGTGTTTATTCAGTTTCATACCCCTCAGGACATATCAGAAAACTGAAATTCCTGTAGTGGTCCTAAATTCAATATTACTATATTCTCTGATCCAAGCTATTTTTAAAATAAAGTGCTCATCTGATATATTAAATGGAAATCATCATAGATTAAATTTCCAGCCATGAATGAATTTAAGAAGATCCAAGGTTTATCAAAAAAAAAATGCAACCAACTTACAGAGCTCTTATTCATATTTCAAATGATATGAAGACAACTTACAAAAATTATTGGTGTGCCAGTTACTATAGGTGGTAAACAAGGATAGAAGGAACAAATACTAGTTGTTCAGGATTCTCTGTAGGCGTGGGGTCGGGGAAGGGTGGCTACTGAAAATGTTAGAAGGGACCAGAGACCCAACTTGCACTCCATATTTGAGAATACCAAGCTAGCAAGTATATATTGTCTCTTTTGTACCCACTTTTGGGGTATTTGTCATATGGAAGTAGTTTCTTCCTGCCTCTATAATAACACATCATCTTATAATCCTTAACAGTATAAGTTAAAAATATTACACCACCAGCAATTAATGTCCTATATATTTCTGAGCTGATTTGAGAGAATTTTAAATGTCTGGGTGGTTTACACAAAAATTAATTATAAACAAATGTGTTAAATAATATTATACTGTTAGTACACTAAAATTTGATGAATTAGAGACCAGAAATTCTTCAGAAAGTGGATCCAATTACTTTCTGGAATTTGTTCCTCTCCCTAATGTGATATAGTTATTTTTGTTAGTCTTCAGAACACCCACTTTAGTCTGAAATTTTTCAAGGAGCAATTCTTTGTATATACCTAAATATTTTGGCTTTAATCAGGGTCCTGTTTAATAACAACATGCATTGATTGGTACTTTTAAACCTCCTATATTCAACAAGTATTGTGACAACCAATTTTTCACCCATAAAGGTGATTTTAACATCATAAATGATCATGATTGCAGTTAATAAACACACCCTTGGGTTTATCATTCTCAAGGTCTCATCAGTGTAGTCCAGAACCTCCTTCTATTTGTCTACTGGTGATGTAGAAAGCGTTTTTTGCATTTTTGCTTCAGGGAAAACGAGAAGGGAGGAAGGAGTGAAACAAAGAAACCAGGAAAGGTAAAAATTAATCCCATTTTGTCTGAAAGAGAAAGATATGGAGTTTGTGATATGTGCATCTTTTTATTTCCATTTGAATTTCCAATCTTTTTATTTCTTATATTTGGGAAAATAATTAGTTCTTCTGCTCAAAGCCCTGCTCAATAATCCTAAGTGGGATTCTGAAAGTTGGCATTTGGTTTCAGCTCAACTATCTGACAACGCTTTTCCAACAGGGTGTGCCCCAAGACCAAGCTTCTTAAAAATAGGAATTGCATGAGTGTTACTGGAAAAATTCCCATAACTCCACCTTATAGCTTCTTGGAATGCCCTAAGCCTAAAGTTACTATTCACTTTAAGGATGGCAAGCTTTGGTATCATTTAAGGTGTGTATTGATCTTATGAGGTATTGTGAGTCTTAGGAAAATTAATATAATCCAAAAAGGGATAAAGAAATTAAGGATGTTAGAACAAAATATGGATAGCTAGTCTTTGAAAAGAGAACAATAACTAAATGTATTACAAGTTTAGCTGTATTTTAGTTTGGAGACAGTGCCATATCAAAAAAATGGTTCTCTATCATCCATCTAGCCACACCCCATTAAACACCTATTACATGCTAGGACTAGGTATAGGTGTCTCAGTTCACACTGAAGTCTGTTTAAAGAGTAAGAATATGATTAGCAGTCATCATATTTGGTCCTAAGTCTAGTCTCTTTCTCTAGTTTCAGTTCATGATATTCCCATTGTTCCACTCACCCAGTCATTCTATCTTAAAGTCAATTTTAACCACCCTTTCTTCATTATCTAACCATTCACCAAATTTTATTAATTGTTTTTTTAAAGTGGTTCTTGACAAACTTCCAAGGCAAGATTGATGATTAAAAACAAGCATATATCCTTCACTCTTTCCTCAAGTCTCAGTGAAATGATTGAAGAAAAATAAAAATACCCCAGTGTATCTTAAAATGACAAGAAATGCTGTCATCAATAGACTAAAAGAGTGAGGCTTCTTTTTATCTTTCTGGAAGATAAAACTAGAGCTCTGTTTAAGAGTAAAATCTCAGCAGCACAGTAGCCAACAAATTCACAAACCCCCTGGAAACAAAACTGGGCCTCCAAAAAAGTGAGTCTTTCCAACAAAAGCTTGGAATGAACCCAAGATCAAAGACAGTAATTTAGATTATGAAAGAAAGCCATGGTGGATGATAAATCAATTAATTAATTTAAGGAATTAATTATCAGCTTGTTCTCAGAGTATATTATTCCACCAACTTCCACCTTCAAATGTTACAGATGAAATATCTGATTCTGTATCTTCTATCAATTTGATTTTTTTCTTTTATATGGAATTTTGTACAGATTTTTATTTGCATCTAAAATTCAAGAACACTCCCCAGGTATGCCTAAAATTCAGACTACCCCTTTGAATCAGTACATTTTGATCTTTATTAAATTCAGAACCATTTCCATTTTCTCCCATTATTTTTATTATTATTATTATATTTCCTCCATCTCTTTTTCTCTTTTTAAACTCCTATAATTTACAGCCATTTCTCCTGAAATGATTCTCTAGGTGTTTGTTTCTTTTCACTCGTTGGTTTTTTTTCTTTTTAAATTTTACTATTTTTAGGTTTTTTTCTATTTGCTTTCCAGGCCACAAATTTGGATCTCAAGAGTGAAAAATTTCTTCTAAAATTGACTACTGAATTTTTTAACTTGAAAATTATGTTCTTTAGTACTACATAGTTGTGTTTTTGTTTTTTTGTTTTTTCTGTGCCTGTGTATTCTTACACACGCTTTTTGGCCATTGTTGTTTATGTTGCTCTCTATTTCCTCCAGACGTGTTTTGATGAGCACCTAATCTGTTTTATTTCCTTTCTCTGGCTACTGAGCTCCTTTATTTTCAAAAATACTTTTCCTTGCTGGATCATTGGGGCCACTATCTTGTTGTTGGAGGCAATCTTACAATATGGAAAGTGAGCTATTCTTAAGGCCCTTAGGTGGAAGGTTGGGCAGCAGACATTCTGCTTCTCCACATGAAGTCCCCAGAAGGAACTCTCCCAGCTCCCCATTTTCTGCACTCTGTATAAGCTTGGGGATCAAGGAGGCTTCAGCCCCACTTTGCTGTTCCTTCTTGGCTGCTGTGTGGCCATGGAAACCCACTCCCATGGTCTAGTGTTAACTTTATCCCTGTGCATTCACAAATCTCTGTTAGCCAAGCTCTTCCCAGGGCTTGGTGTGATTCTGTCCTTGCACAGGGCTCTCAGATTCTTCTTGCAGGTTCTTCTCTGACCCACAGAAGAAAAAGTTCCTCATCACCTCCCTGCTTGCAGGACTCTCAGGAAAAATGGTTTGCCATCCAGACATGAAAGGGGACTGCCATAGTTCAAAAAAATTAGAAACATCTCTTTCGGGATCATTTCTGTTAAGTTTTATGGCACTGATGTTCAATAAAAGGCTGAACATGGAAAACAAATCTATTAGTTGGTCCTTTGAATTTACCTCTTCAAAATGAATATTCTGTCCTATTATGATACTGTTAAGAATTAGGCATTTTTTACTCACCTTGTCACACAATTTATTGATTTAAGGACATTTGTGAATATGTCACAGGTTGAATTGGTTCTCCTCAGTCCTTGTCCGCAATGCCACAAAGAATTGAAAGGCAAAGACACAATAGTGAAGCAGGGGAAAGTTTTATTTGAATACACTCCAGGGGAGGAGCAGGCCAGTCAAGGTAGACAAAGGCCTTGATATGTTAGGCAAGAGACCTTTATATTACACTCTGTCTAGGAGGCTCCTCTGACTGACAAGGTGGGCTTGACAGGTCCATCTATATAGCCATCCTTTCAGTGAGCATGTCCTTTCCCATGATGAGGTATGATCTGGGCAGTTCTTAGTTCTGTTAGATTGTACGTTTGTTGGGTTCTTGGAGAGGAAGTTATCTTCCTGAAAAGCCTTTTTTGTCTTCACTCAGGACCCCCTACCTGGGCAGAGTTTGGGCAGCTTTTTCTTTGAACCTTATCTTCCACTTTTCTAGCTGCTTATGTCTATCTTTCTACCTAACATTCCTAACAAATGAATTGAGCCAGTATAAAGATACTTTTCAAAAAGATATATGTTAACACGAATTGCATCTTTTTCTTGAAAGTGTTGTGATCTGGGGAAATGTTAATGCTATATATTTTAGGATATTAAGGAATTATTTTAAAAATACCTGAGCTGTGGGTAGTAGTAAAATGAAGCCAGTTTGGCTATTTATTAGTAACTGGTGAAGTTGAATGATAGGCACATAGGGTTCATTACAGTAGCTATTTGCTTTCATGTATGTTTGAAATTCTCCACAATGAAAACTTAAAAATAAAACTAAAAAAGAGAAAACCTAAGTAGTTATCCATTTTACCTTTTAACAGATACATGACACATGTCATGGATCCAGACTAAGAAGACAGTATGTCAAATCTCATGTTGTCCAAGTAAGGTATGTAAAATAGCCTGAGAGGCACAGAGAAGAAACTTGTCCTTCGCCCTTCACATCACATACTCAATAGACTGTCTTTGCTTGGTATACAGTTAAAAAGTTGAAACAAATTGAATTTAGATTTCAAAACCACTAGCATTTTCAAATGTGAAAAAAGATACTCAGGATATGCTGGGAAGTCATTAAACCAGAACCAAGAATTCTGCCTGATTGTGAGCATCAAGTAAAGGTGAAATTGGTTTGTTTCTTATTTGAAGGCACAAAGTCAAAAAGCAAATCTAAAGTCAGGAGATAATTTCAATATAAGAAACAAATGGATAAGAGTGCCATGTATAGAATGCTTAACCCAGGTAAACTGGTAGCTAATGGTCTGTCCAGTTTAGAATTGTTGATTAAATGTAAAATTTGGGAAATTTCACAAAAAAAAAAGTTTTCAGAATGTGTTGAAAAATCAAAAGATCTGACAACACAGTTGGCACAGATTCCCACAAGGTAACAAAGAGCCGAAATCCTCAGCCCCACCCACTGTACTTAGATTATTTTATGAATCAGGAGAATGTAAAATTAAATAATCTTTAGTTCATGTTTTGAGTAGAAAAGAGAATCATATGACCCTAATGATGTCATGTTAAGAATCCATATGCCTATATTTGGTTTAGTTTTAGATTATTATTTGACCTAGAATAAAAGTTCAGAGTGACTTCTATGGTTTGACAAAATCTTTAAAACAGAGTAATATGATATGTCCTTGTCTATTCCATAAGAAATAAAGCCTTTGTCCCATTCAGATTAGACAAGAAAAGATTAGCATTATACCTGCATAAAAGTAGAAGAGGTGAGAATACTTGATACATTGACTTGTAATTACTAAATAATATTATACAAAGAAAATAAAAATAATGCACTTATAGTGCTCAAAGAAAGAGTATCTGGTGTACATATACCCTGAAACATAATATAGTAAGGGATGATATAAAAATTAGCTAATCTACTTATTTAGAATTATCCTGAAAAAATATTTGGAATAATAAGGCTTTATAGACACTCAGAAAATGTTGGATTTGAGCTCTGGTTTTTGTTATTGTTCATAAGTGTTATGAAGGTTTGAAAGTAGGTGCTTTCAGGATTTTTTTTTGAGTTACAGAGAGTTCTGGTGGAGTTTTAAATGCACAAATGCAAAGAAATGGCCAAGAGGTAAGGAGTCACAGAAGCAGAAAGTAGAGCAGAATAAACATTCTCTGAAGTCAGTAGTAGTTATCCCATTTTAAAATTTCTAGCTTATACATTTGCATCTTCAAGTCAAAATTACAAATAAAATTAATCCAGTCAATATTTTTGTTCAGTCACTATTTCCAACAGGTGAGAGAGAACTGTTGCAAACTGTGTATCCACGGGAAAATAAAATCCAACATACTAAATGATTCTCTCATCTTACTTGTAGTTTCATTTTGTTATTTGCTGCTGGCCTTTCATACAGAGTCCACAGTGGTTTAATAACACATGACACATTTAAATTGATAAATAATTTTTCTACAGCACTCTGATATTTTCAAAATACTTCCATGCTCATTATCTTGTATACTTTCTACAATAACCCAGAAATAATATAGTCAACCCCATGATAAAGATGAGGAAATTTAAGTACAGAGATTGCCAACAGCTTGCTGTAGTCAAGGAGTTGGCAAATGGTGACTCTAAAGTACAAACTTAGTTTCCCTGAGTATAAATCACAATCTTTTTACTGTTCACTATGTCCATAGCATGCCATTTCTAATTCCTTGAGAGGAATTAGAATAGTTGCCGGGAGTTCTACTTAAAAGTTATAGAACAACTACACTAAGAATGATAAAGGTTCAGTAATAAAATCATCATTTATTTGTCTGTTTCTGTTCTGCAGACAAGCCCAAGAGAAAGTGGTAAAGATGCTGTGCTGAAGTTTAAATCTTGTTATAAAAATAATACAGCAAAATTTTGGGATAGGATAGAAACCATTTTATATGAGAAGCTAAACTGGGTGTTCACATATAGGTTTTTCTTCATTTAAATTTTCAGGTAAGCCTTCTTCTATATTGTGTAGAGAGATTTTCATCTTTTAATTTGAATATAGTATTTTATTACATAAATGAAAACAACACTTCTCTGTTTGAATATTTCATATACAATAATAATTGCTTTTAACTACTGTTAAAGTAATCAGGGTCCATGTTAACTGCTTTCTTGATATAATAGTATCTTTGTCACAATTACATCAAAAAGAATAAAATACCTAGTAATAAACCTAGCCAAGGAAGTGAAAGACCTATACCCTGAAAACTGCAAGAGAGAAATTAAAGAGGACACTAATAAATGGAAATACATCCCATGCTCTTGAGTAGGAAGAATTAATATTGTCAAAATGGCCATCCTGCCTAAAACAATCTACAGATTCAATGTAATCCCTATCAAAATGCTGACAGCATTATTCAACAAATGAGAACAAATAGTTCTAAAATTCATATGGAACCACAAAAGACCCCAAATAGCCAAAGAAATCCTGAGAAGGAAGCATAAAGCAGGGGAGATTATGCTCCCCAACTTCAAGCTCTACTACAAAGCCACTGTAATCAAGACAATTTGGAACTGGCATAAGAACAGATCCATAGATCAATGGAATAGACGAGAGAGCCCAGATATAAACCCACACATATATGGCCAATTAATATATGATAAAGGAGCCATGGACATACAATGGGGAAATTACATCCTCTTCAACAGCTGGTGTTGGCAAAACTGGAGAGCTACATATAAGAGAATGAAACTGGATTATTGTCTAACTCCATACACAAAAGTAAACTTGAAATGGATCAAAGACTGGAATGTAAGTCATGAAACCATAAAACTCTTAGAATACAACATAGGCAAAAATCTCCTGAATATAAGCATGAGCGACTTCTTCCTGAACACATCTCCTCAAGCAAGGGAAACAAAAGCAAAAATGAACACATGGGACTACATCAAACTAAAAAGTTTCTGTATGGCAAAGGACCCCATCAACAGAACAAAAAGTCATCCTACAGTATGGGAGAATATATTCGTAAATGACATATCCGATAAGGGGTTAACATCCAAAATATATAAAGAACTTACATGCCTCAACACCCAAAAAGCAAATAACCTGATTAAAAAATGGGCAGAGGATATGAAGAGACACTTCTCCAAAGAAGAAATTCAGATGGCCAACAGACACATGAAAAGATGCTCCACATCACTAATCATCAGGGAAATGCAAATTAAAACCACAATGAGATATCAGCTCACATTGGTTAGGATGACCAACACCCAAAAGGCAAACAACAACAAATGTTGGTGAGGATGCAGAGAAAGGGGAACCCTCCCACACTGCTGGTGGGAAAGTAAACTAGTTCAACCATTGTGGAAAGCAGTATGGAGGTTCCTCAAAAAACTCAAAATAGAAATACCATTTGATCCAGGAATTCCACTCCTAGGAATTTACTCTAAGAAAACAGGATCACAGATTCAAAAAGACATATGCACCCCTGTTTATCGCAGCACTATTTACAATAGCCAAGACATGGAAGCAACCTAAGTGTCCATTAGTAGATGAATGGATAAAGAAGATGTAATACATACACACAATGGAATATTATTCAGCCATAAGAAGAAAACAAATCCTACCATTTACAACAACATGGATGAAGCTAGAGGGTATTATGCTTAATGAAATAAGCCAGGCAGAGAAAGACAAGTACCAAATAATTCACTCATCTTTGAAGTACAAGAAACAAAGAAAAAACTGAAGGAACAAAACAGCAGCAGACTCACAGAACCAAAGAATGGACTAGTGGTTACCAAAGGGAGAGGGGTTGGGGAGTATGGGTGCGAAGGGAGGAATAAGATTATTAAGGGGTGCTATGATTAGTGCACATAATATAGCATGGGTATAGGGAAGGAAGTACAGCACAGAGAAGACAAGTAGTGACTTTATAGCATCTTACTACGCTGATGGACAGTGACTGTAATGGGGTATGTAGTGGGGACTTGATAATAGGGGGGAATCTAGTAACTACAGTGTTGCTTATGTGAAACTTGAGCATAAGATTGTATACCAGTGATACCTTAATAAAAAAAAGTATCCTTGTATTCTTGGAATTAAACCTTATATGATTAGTTTACAAGAAGTAATTAGGGTTCCAAATAACATTTCTTTGCAAAACAACGCAGCCTTGAACTCTAAACCTTTATGGTTTTTACTGTGGCTCGTGATTTCTTTCAGTTATTTTAGATCTTTCTCTAAGATTCTAGAGTCCTAAATTGCAGAACTGAATTGGAATCTCTTTAACATCAAACTTATTTCTTGCTAGGCCTTTAAAGGACTTTGTCTCTCTCAGTCTTATAAACAATCTAATCTTATTCTTGGTCACCTCACAATATTGTGAAGGACAGCTTGTAAAAGGTGGGGACAAATCTCTTCCTTTCCAGGATAGTGGTTGACCCTCTGGTCTTAATGGAAGTACAGCCAACGCTTGGCACAGTTAAGCTAGGCTCTCAGTTCTCTGCTACAACAAATTTGACCAAGGTCAGAAGAGTATCCCTGCCCCTACAGAAAGGACTAAAAGGACTAAATGTTTGTGAAATAACAAAAATCTAGGCCAACGGTTTATTTGCATGGAACATCAAAAGGATCAAAAAGCAAAACCTGAGCATGCTTCTTGTGGATAAGGAGCCATCATGTTGAAATGTGACTCTCCTCAGGTTATTAGATGCTTTCCCTTAGAACCTTAACCTCACCCAGCTTGTCCTATGTGTGGTGACCTCAAAAGAACACAGAGAAATAAAGCAGCTCTCCAATTTATAGAGAATTTTCCACCTAAGATATAGTTTTGAAAACTCATCTGCTAAAAACATGAACTCATAGGTAAACCGCATTATATTCCCAGTATTCCTAAACATTAGTAACATTATGTAGAATCCTAGGAAAAGAGACTTTACAGGAGTTTCTTCCAGATTTAAGATTTTTCTCAGTATTTTTGTTTCTTACAGTGCCACCCTACAATTTTATGAAGAGCAGTGACTGTTAAGCATAATACTCTTAAGAACAGACATTGCTTTGGAATTGTCTTGGCCCCTATCTTTTGCTTAAAACCCCTCTCCCTCTCCTTCACCTCTCATCAGAAGCTGGCCAGGTTGTGAAACAGACTGAGGGTTCACAAGTGTAGGATCAATCCCAGCAGCCAGCTGGCCAGCCCTCTAAAACCTTGGTGAAATGAGTTAACAAAAAGCTCACATTCAAGACAGCTCTAACTCAAAGGGATTGTGAATCATCATTGGCCACCACATAAGTGGGTCTCTGGCCTAGGGCCCTACAAAAAGCTTATTTAGGAAGTCAATGTTGCTGTTACATCTTCTTGAAGAGTGCATCTTTCTTATGCCACCTGGTTACTTCAGTTGCTTAGAGCCTGCTCCTTCCTATGCCAAGGTTGTCGATTTCATTCTCATACAAGCTTCTTATCATGGGGGAAAAAGTCACTGCTTCCTACAGCTGTGGTTTAGGCATAACTGACCAGTGCTACTAGTTACAACGAATGGCTAAATTTAGCACCAGTCCTCCTACAAAGAAAAGAAATACAAGAATGGTTTAGAGATTGGATTAAAGATGGCGGCATGATAGGTGAGACAGAGGCTTCCTCCTAAAACCTCACATAATATGAAAATAAAGCTACATCAACTACTCTTGAAAGAGCAACCGGAAAGAGGACAGCAACAAACTGCATACACCTGGAGACAAGAGCAGCCCTCACAGAAAAGGGTAACATACTAAAGCTGTGGTCCTGTGGGATCCAAGCCCTTCCCCCACTCCAGCTCACCTGCGGGAGGAACAGGAACGGAGCAGAGAGGGAGTGGAGATGTGGGACTGCTGAATACCTAACTCTGGAGATCTGTTCTGGGAGCACAAACCTACATTACATGGGTGCTTGCATGATACTCTTGTAATTAGGGGGTTGGAAAGCTAAGACAGGCAGAATTCCTGGAGAGACTAAGAATCCAGCTGCTTGTGAAAGCAGGGATCCATACCAAGCTGCTCGGGGACAAAAGAAGGGCGAGCAGTCTGAAAGACTTCCTAACAAAGAAGCCCTTAGCAAGAGAGCTGCTAAAGGGGCAAGGATTGCACGGAGCTTACTGCTCAGAAGAAAGGACAGGCAGACAAAATTTTCCAGGTGTACTCTGCACAGCCGGTTGGGAGCTTTCACTATCTTCAGGTGCTCCAGCTCACTGGCTGCCTACACAGGTCCAAGAACCCCTTCTGTGACAGGCAGACTTGTGTGCCTTTCTTCTGGCCAGCCCCACCGGGCGTGCAAATCAGGAAATCCTTCCCTGGTGTTAAGCCAGCCACAGGGAAGATCTATCTATAGCAACTAAAAATGCAAAGCACAGAGGCTTATACCTGTGGCTCAGCCCACTGGTTCAGGCAATGAGACAGGCATAGCAGCCAGGAACCAGCAAACACCCCTTTCCTCCCAGGGGCACCAATACCACTCCCCTACAACCCCTGCATTGCTTCACGGGCTGAGCAGCTCCAGAGAGTAGAGCTTCTGGGCACTACAGGGCGCCATACACAAATACGAAACGCCAAAGGAATCTGGTCCAGAGTAAAATTATGAACACAACTCCTGAGAAAGATTTAAATGATATGGACCTCATGACACTCCCTGAAAGGGAGTTCAAAATAAAAATCATTAACATGCTCACGGAGGTACGGAAAGATATTGAAGAACTCAGGAATGAATTCCGGTCAGCGATCCAATCATTGAAGAACACAATGGATGGTATTAAAAGCAGATTGGATACAGTGGAGGAGATGATAAATGAAATAGGAACTAGAGAAGAGGAATATAAAGAAGCTGAGGCACAGAGAGAAAAAAGGATCTCTAAGAATGAAAGAATATTGAGAGAACTGTGTGACCAATCCAAACAGAACAATATTCGCAGTAAAGGGGTAACAGAGGAAGAAGAGA
The DNA here is from genome assembly GCA_032199065.1 of Smutsia gigantea. Taxonomy (NCBI): domain Eukaryota; kingdom Metazoa; phylum Chordata; class Mammalia; order Pholidota; family Manidae; genus Smutsia; species Smutsia gigantea. The sequence continues at coordinate 226,119 of JAVSCE010018805.1, forward strand.
GAGAAAAAGGGATAGAAAGCGTCTTTGAGAAAGTGATTGCTGAAAACTTCCCCAATCTGTGGAAGGAGATAGTCTCTCAGGCCATGGAGTTGTGCAGATTTCCCAACACAAGGGACCCAAGAAAGACAACATCAAGACATATAGTAATTAAAACGGCAAAGATCAAGGATAACCACAGATTATTAAAAGCAGCCAGAGAGGGAAATAGGATAACATACAAAGGAAAACCCATCAGGCTATCATCAGACTTCTCAGCAGAAACCTTACAGGCCAGAAGGGAGTGTCATGATGTATTTAATGCAATGAAGCAGAAGGGCCTTGAACCAAGATTACGTTATCGGGCAAGATTATCATTTAAATTTGAAGGAGGGATTAAACAATTCCAGATAAGCAAAAGCTGAGAGAATTTGCCTTCCACAAACCATCTCTACAGTGTATTTTGGAGGGACTGCTATAGATGGAAGTGTTCCTACAGATTAATAGCTGTCACCAGAGGTAATAAAACCACAGTAAAGACAATAGAACAGCTAATTACTAAGAAAATGCAAAATTAAATGAACTTTTCCCAAAGTCAATCAAGGAATAGACAAACAGTACAGAATATGATACCTAATATATAAAGAATGGAATAGAAAGAAAAAGGAGGAAACAAACAAACAAAGAACGTTTAGATTGTGTTTGTAATAGCATATTAAGTTAGTTGTTAGACTTTTAGATAGTAGGGAAGTTAACCTTGAACCTTTGGTAACCACGAATCTGAAGCCTGAAATGCCAATAAGCACATACCTATCCATAATCACCCTAAATGTAAATGGACTGAATGCACCATTCAAAAGACATAGAGTCACTGAAAGTATAAAAAAACAAGACCCATCTATATGCTGCCTTCAAGAGACTCACTTTAAACCCAAAGACATACACAGACTAAAAGTGAAGGGATGGAAAAAGATATTTCATGCAAACAACAAGGAGAAAAAAGCAGGTGTTGCAGTACTTGTATCAGACAAAATTGACTTCAAAACGAATAAAGTATCAAGAGATAAAGAAGGATATTACATAATGATAAAGGGGTCAGTCCAACAAGAAAATATAACCATTATAAATATATATGCACCCATCACAGGAGCTCCAGCATAGGTGAAACAAATACTAACAGAATTAAAGGAGGAAATAGACAGCAATGCATTCATTTTAGGAGACTTCAACACACCGCTCACTCCAAAGTACAGATCAACCAGAGAGAGAATAAGTAAAGAGACAGAGGCACTGAACAACACACTAGAACAGATGGACCTAACAGATATCTACAGAACTCTGCACCCAAAAGCAGCAGGATACACATTGTTCTCAGGTGCACATGGAACATTTTCCAGAGTAGACCACATACTAGGCCACAAAAAGAACCTCAGTAAAGTCAAAAATATTGAAATTCTACCAAGCAACTTTTCAGATCACAAAGGTATAAAACTAGAAATAAATTTTAGAAAGAAACCAAAAAGTCTCACAAATACATGGAGACCTAACAACATTCTCCTAACTAATCAATGGGTTAACGACCAAATCAAAACAGAAATGACAGAATATATAGAGACTAATAATAACAACAACAACATAAAGCCACAATTTCTGTGGGATGCAGCAAAGGCAGTTCTAAGAGGAAAGTATATTGCAATCCAGGCCTATTTAAAGAAGGAACAACATTTCCAAATGAATAGTCTGAAGATACAATTACTGAAATTGGAAAAAGAAGAACAAATGAGGCCCAAAGTCACCAAAAGGAGGGACATAATAAAGATCAGAGAAGAAATAAATAAAATTGAGAAGAATAAAACAATGGAAAAAATCAATGAAACCAAGAGATGGTTCCTTGAAAAAATAAACAAAATAGATAAACCCCTAGCCAGACTCATTAAGAGAAAAAGAGAATCTACACACATAAACAGAATCAGAAATGAGAAAGAAAAAATCACGACAGACCCCACAGAAATACAAAGAATTATAAGAGAATATTATGAGAATCTATATGCTAACCAGCTGGAAAACATAGAAGAAATGGACTACTTCTTAGAAAAATACAACCTTCCAAGACTGACCAAGCAAGAAACAGAAAAACTAAACAGACCAATCACCAGCAATGAAATCGAATTGGTAATCAAAAAACTACCCAAGAACAAAACCCCGGACCTGATGGATTCACCTCTGAATTCTACCAGAAATATAGAGAAGAAATAACACCCATTCTCCTTAAAGATTTCCAAAAAATAGAAGAGGAGGGAATACATCCAAACTCATTCTATGAAGCCAGCATCACTCTAATACCAAAACCTGACAAAGACCTCACCAAAAAAGAAAATTACAGACCAATATCCCTGATGAACGTAGATGCAAAAATACTCAACAAAATATTAGCAAACCGAATTCAAAAATACATCAAGAGGATCATACACCATGATCAAGTGGGATTCATCCCAGGGATGCAAGGATGGTACAACATTCGAAAATCCATCAACATCATCCACCACATCAACAAAAAGAAGAACAAAAACCACATGATCATCTCCATAGATGCTGAAAAAGCATTTGACAAAATTCAGCATCCATTCATGATTAAAACTCTCAACAAAATGGGTATAGATGGCAAGTACCTCAACATCATCACAAAGGCCATATATGACAAACCCACAGCTAACATCATACTTAACAGCGAGATGCTGAAAGCTTTTCATCTAAGATTGGGAACAAGACAGGATGCCCACTCTCTCCACTGTTATTCAACATAGTACTGGAGGTCCTAGCCATGGCAATCAGACAAAACAAAGACATACAAGGCATCCAGATTTGTATAGAAGAAGTCAAATTGTCACTATTTGCAGATGACATGATATTGTACATAAAAAAACCCTAAAGACTCCACTCCAAAACTACTAGAACTAAGCAGGATACAAAATTAACACACAGAAATCTCTTGCTTTCCTATACACTAATGATGAACTAACAGAAAGAGAAATCAGAAAAACAATTCCGTTCACAATTGCATCAAAAAAATAAAATACCTAGGAATAAACCTAACGAAGGAACTGAAACACCTGTACTCTGAAAACTACAAGACACTCCTATGAGAAATTAAAGAGGACTCTAACAAATGGAAATGCATCCCATGCTCTTGGCTGGGAAGAATAAATATTGTCAAAATGGCTATACTACCTAAAGCAATCTACAGATTCAACGCGATCCCTATCAAACTACCAACAGCCTTCTTCAATGAACTCGAACAAATAATTCTAAAATTCATATGGATCCACAAAAGACCCCGAATAGCCAAAGCAATCCTAAGAAGGAGGAATAAAACAGGGGGAATTATGCTCCCTGAATACAAGCTCCACTACAAAGCCACAGTAATCAAGACAATTTGGTATTGGCACAAAAACAGACCCACAGACCAGTGGAACAGAATAGAAAATCCAAACATTAACCCAAACATATACAGTCTATTAATATTTGATAAATGAGCCTTAGATATACAATGGGGAGATGACAGCCTCTTCAGCAGCTGGTGTGGGCAAAACTGGACAGCTACATGTAAGAGAATGAAACGACTACAGTCTAACCCCATGCACAAAGGTAAACTCAAGATGGATCAAAGACCTGAATGTAAGTCATGAAACCATAAAACTCTTAGAAAAAAACATAGGCAGAAATCTCTTGGACATAAACATGAGCAACTTCTTCATGAACATATCTCCCCAGGCAAGGGAAACAAAAGCAAAAATGAACAAGTGGGACTATATCAAGCTGAAAAGCTTCTGTACAGCAAAGGACACCATCAGTAGAACAAAAAGACATCCTACACTAGGGAGAATATATTCATAAATGACGTATCTGATAAGGGGTTGACATCCAAAATATATAAAGAACTGCACCTTAACAAACAGAAAGCAAATAATCCAATTAAGAAATGGGCAGAGGACATGAATAGACACTTCTCTAAAGAAGAAATTCAGATGGCCAACAGGCACATGAAAAGATGCTCCACATCGCTAATCATCAGAGAAATGCAGATTAAAACCACAATGAGATATCACCTCACACCAGTGAGGATGACCAACATCCAAAACACAAACAACAACAAATGTTGGCGAGGATGTGGAGAAAAGGGAACCCTCATACACTGCTGGTGGGAATGCAAATTAGTTCAACCATTGTGGAAAGCAGTATGGAGGTTCCTCAAAAAACTCAAAATAGAAATACCATTTGACCCAGGAATTCCACTCCTAGGAATTTACCTTAAGAATGTAGGATCCCAGTTTCAAAAAGATAGATGCACCTCTATGTTTATCGCAGCACTATTTACAATAGCCAAGAAATGGAAGCAACCTAAGTGTCCATCAGTAGATGAATGGATAAAGAAGATGTGGTACATATACAAAATGGAATATTATTCAGCCATAAGAAGAAAACAAATCCTACCATTTGCAGCAGCATGGATGGAGCTAGAGGGTATTATGCTCAGTTAAATAAGCCAAGCCGAAAAAGACAAGTATCGAATGATTTCACTCATATGTGGAGTATAAGAACAAAGAAAAAAACTAAAGGAACAAAACAGCAGCAGACTCACAGAACCCAAGAACGGACTAATAGTTACCAAAGGGAAAGGGACTGGGGTAGATGGGTGGGGAGGGAGGGATAAGAGGGAAAAAGGGGCATTATTATTGCAGATGTAATGTTGGGGGGGCATGGGGCGGGCTGTACAACTCAGAGAAGACAAGTAGTGACTCTATAGCATCTCACTACGCTGATGGACAGTGACTGTAATGGGGTTGGTGCGGGGGACCTGATGAAGGGGGTAGTTTAATAATCATAATATTGCACATGTAATTGTAGATTAATGATCCAAAATAAATTATAAAAAAAAAGAATACTTAGGAGAAGCTAATAAAAGAATAAGTGATTAAAAAATAAAAGATACGGGATGTGAACAATTTCCAATGATGTGTTGTTTTAATTTGCCTGGTTTTTTGCATACTTTTCAAGATCAAATAGACAACATTCACCATGTTATTGATAAGTTTTCACAAATGCCTGGATTGTTAAATTGGTTTTCTTCGTTTCATTGGATATGGCCTATAATTGTAGGTCTAGTACTGTTACATATTTTTATTCCTGTTCTCCTAGTGTGTGTGCGGAAGGCAGTTGTTGGTCTTTTAAAGCCAATACAAGCATATGCTACTTTTCAAGAATTAACTTCAAGAAATAAGTGAATCCTTTTAAACAACTTTGTGAAATCATATACTGATTCCCCACCTGCATTTGCTGCAAGAAAATAATCATGTATATTGTGATTTTATCCAGAATTATAGCTGCTGGCTGTCCTCTCTTTCGTATTTTATCTCCCTGTTTGGTCCCAGGAGATGGCTGGTTAGCCAGAGATGGGTAAGATTCCTCTTGGGAGGAATAACCTAAGACAGGCACAGTCGCAAGGGACCTCAGGTGAGCAATGTGGGGGCCAACTGAGGTGAGGCATAGAACCTCACTCCTCCAGACGAGAGAGACATTGCCTGTGACAAGCTATGTTACAGGCCGAGCCTAGCTAATCATTATTCTGGTACCTTCCACAAATATATGCATATGCATTTATGTCAATTAAAACAAAAAGGGGGGAAATGTGGGATTCACTTATAATTTAAGTATAAAAATCATATGAATAATCATAGTTGACTTGATTGATTATAGTAACTGAATTAGTTTCTCTGATATGACTGCCTTTGCATTGTTCACCTTGGGAGAACGTGTTCACTGTGTTCCTTGCATTGTTCACCTTGTGGGAGCTTGTTCACTGTATTGGAACTTGTTCATTGCATGGTGAGCAATAATGTCTTGTGTATTGAAAAGTTAAGAGAAAAAACCTCAAAAGTTCACATCGCAAGAAAAAATAATTTGTAACTATGTATGTTGAAGGATGCTAACTAAACTTACTGTGATAATCATTTCACAATAAAAATGAATAAATAAATTATTTAAAAATAAATAAATAAAAAACAAACAAACAAAAAGAGTGGTTTAAAGGTCTGGGCTCTATTATGAGATCTGAATCCCAGTGTCTCTACATATTAGCTGTGTGACTTTGGAAAAATTACTTAACATTTCTGTGCCTTAGTCTAACTATCTCATCACTGGGACAAAGATAATAATAATTCATATGCTTTCTGTGAGTATTTCAAAGACCTAATGCACTTAAAAAAAAGAAATTGGGTACAGAGTAACTATCATTAATTCTTGAGTTTTTATCAGAAGAAAAAAAACACTCAAAATAAATATCCTAGGGATTGCAAGTCAACTTTATATATATATATAAATGCTATTACTTTTTATTAATAGTCCTGCCCCTACTCTCTCCCCACACTAAGGCTGCACTATGGGGGAGGGGGAAGGCACTGGAGTAATTCTTAATGGAGAATGACCCCCAAAGCACTAATGCAGTAGAGAAATCTGCTCACGCCCACACCTGAGACCCCGCCAAAAAGAAATCACTTTATCTCACAGAGCCTTACCGTCCTCATCTTCATACATGTCATAACAGAATATTCTCTGAAAAAAAATATGAGCACATACCTAAAGTCCTCAGCACATGCCTGGCATAGACAAGCACTCAGTAAACAGTAACCAAGGTAGATTTTCTTATATATGTACACTTTGCAAAAGACTATTTTCTCAGCCATCACATTTATTTTTCTGATAATTGTATACTTAGATATTCACTGCACAGCCCACTGAATCTTAGGCAATAGCCTATTTAAAGAAATTTTATGAGCCTCGGATAAAGTAAATCAGTCACAGCTGAACCAAAGGATAAAAACTATTGCTTTGGTAGAAATAAAAAGTTAATCAACTAAACTGTCCATTAACATTTCAGCACTTAATAATTATACCTATTCCAGGAAATCCTATATAATTCTTAGTGATAATACTAAGTCATTACCAGGAAATTTAAAGATCATCTATTATTAGCTTAATTATTTATTCTTTTATTGAGTAAATATGGACTGAGTACTGACTATGGCCCAGGAAATTTGGATAAAATTCTACATTACCAGTTATTTTTTGTTAATGCTAATATTAATTTCATTTTATCTTCCTCACATGCCCAATGATACTAGAATGAGTATTTTAAAAGGGTACTCTGATGATTTTTTTTTAGAATTTTGCCATGGATCATCACAACTACAAAGCCAAATCTCACAGGATTTACACTTAGAATTTGTATTCTGTGTGACTGCAATGCATGTTAGTTATTTATTCCACATCAGTGGCAAAATTAGGAATAGTGAAAATGGGTTACTGGTTTCTACCAGATCAAATGCATCAAAATGCATTATTCATGCACAGTGAACATTTGAAGACTTTTAGAGTTGGAAAAGGTCTTAGCAATCTCTTCCTGCTTGCCTCATTTACAGGTAAAGAAAATTCAGTGAAATGAGTCATCCTAAGACACTAATAAAAAATGGACAGACCCAAGACTTGAACCTATTCCTCTGATTCTAAGTGCACTGTGCATTTTCTATACTATTTTATGAATCAGTTTAAAACTGAGAATTGCACTAAAAATATGATTAAACTGAAAATTTTAAGTTCCTAGTGGAAAAAAAATATCTGCCTTCTTTTTTCCAAATTTGTAGTCAATCATTCCAAATCCAAACCTTTTAAACTCCTTCTTCAGTTCTAACATCAATGAAAAAAGAATGTAAATCCATATCTAACTTAAAGAATTTCTGAGATAAGTTAGAAATATTATGAAATATTAATTTTAATACAAAATTATGAATTATTTGTACAAACACTTTGCTAGGCACTACTGGGGATTCAAAGAGAAAAAGAATATTGTCTCCCTCAGCAAAAAGCCTACATACACTTACACTCACACTGAGTTAGTGTTAATGAAAAGCACAATTAGTATCATTATTTCATAAATATATTTTAAGCTTATCCATTAGAAGCAGTGGGATTTACACTGGACCTAATGCTCTCATCAGTTGGTAAAATCGGGATTGCACGTTGCTAAATGAGAACAGCCAAAACTGGTTTTGTCAACACCATGCCCAAAGCCCAGTTTTCTCAGCCCACTGTCCTCTACACCCTTGTCTCCCCTTTGTCCAACAATCCCAGAGGAGGTCATATTTCTTGGACACAACTGTCTAAGAGCCTTGTTCCTTTCTTGAGAGCACTTTTTCAGGTTTTAATATGTATTCACTAAGGTGATTGTTTGATTACAGACTATCTCTCCCACCAGATCATCATCTCCATGAGAACAGAGGCCATGTCCTGTTTTTGCTCAACATTATATATCCAGAGCCTAGCACAAGGTGTAGGGTAGCAGTAAATGGTTGCTGGGAAAATTAATGAATTCCATAATATCAAAGCTGAAACTGAAACCACAATAGGAGAGAATATATATATAGTCTTTCTCAACTGAGATTCCACAAAAGAAGAAAGCCCTCAAGAAAATGGTATGAGTGACATTTTCAGTTCTTCCAGGGATGATACACATAGTTAATACTATTCCAGATATGTAAAAGAGAAGTTCAGTCATATCACAAAAATGAAAGCTCCCTAGGACTTTAGAGCTTAATTCTCTTCCAGAACCCCAGTTGAGGAGAGCTGGTGGCAAGGGGGACACGTGTTTGCTTCTAGTAGACATTGCTACCCCCAGATTTAGGATGTAAAGGGTGCTTCAATTACTGAGACCCCTGAACATAATGTGTAATTTAATTTTCCCTCACTTTTCAATTCCATGAAAAATGACAGTACTACTACCTTTCAAGGTCCTAACAATCACTATTTATGGAGTGTATTCTTCAGAGAGAGATCAGCATTTTTCCGTCAATTCTAAACTCACCAGATACGAAGATTTTTTAACTGACTAGTTAGCATAAGACCTAGAAAAACCATTGATGATATAGGTTTCCCCTCCCCATGAAAGATTAGTTTCCTGAAAAATCTCTCATAAGGCAAATTTTTTAACCTAATACCATTGACCTCAATAGGGAAAGTTTGTATGCAATCCCAAACCCCCAAATTTATATTTGCTTATGGTTAAACAACATCTCGCTCCTTTAAAAGAGATAACCTCAGTAGTTAAGATTAATTAACATAATTCATTTCCTTTTTTATTTTATAATATGATTGCTTACATGATCTCATTATTTTGTAGCTTAGAGCATACATAATACCTAATGTTTATGTAACTCAAATTTTAGTGCAAAAAAGAAAGAAAAGAACAAGTAGAGCAATGAAAGTGATATCTCACCAAACAAGCTGACTTCACAGCATAATACACTTGACTCTCCCTGCCGTAAATAAACTGTCAAGCCAAGAGCTAAGAAAATGCAACACTAGACTAGTTGAACCAACTACACAACTGCAAGGATGACCACAGGGTGGCTATCTCCCGGAGGCTCTGGAAAGAAAACTCCAAGTCATTCCTTGTTAAAGCAAAGAAACACCTCATAAGTTAAAGTAAAGGTTTTAACTGAAACACCTTATAAAGTTGAATGCTCATAACCTTAATGGTATTTAAGGGTATAACTGTAATTTGTTTTAAAGAAGAATAATCATTTCCTACACAAAAATGTCTTGTATATACAGGTACACTTAACCATCTACTGAATAGGTATGGAAACTGTTTTAAATACTTATGCTAAATCATAATTGGCTACAGTAAAAGCTCAAATTATGTAGAAGTAATAGAAAGAATAGTAACACAGAACTTCTTATGTGAGGATAACAGTCCTGACCTGTTTCTTAGTTCAAGAGGAAGAATGAAGCTCTGGCTTAGCACTCAGTTGTGAGCAGCTGGCCAACACTGAGGCATGGATGATGTTACTAGAAAACACCTTTCATGTGGCTTCATCCTGAGACAGTGCACGGAATGATGCTTTTAAGCAAATGAACTAACCAATCATTCTTTGATAACTCCTACAGGACATTTTTTAGAAAGCATATTATTGTCCAGAGGGTCTTTTCTTAATCAAGAGCCAATCTTCAGCTATACAGGCCTATTTTATCAGCAAAATAGTTCTTAAAATATTCTAAGTAGTATAAGATCTTAACCATTGACAATTCCTTTGAAATGAGTCTTTCTAAATAGACAAATTTTCTGAATAGTTTATATTTTATCCTTTTCATAATATAAAAGGTCTCTTTAAATTTATATTCTTATAAAAATCTTTCTCAAACTTACCACCTACTGTTCTGACATCACAATGGACATCCATTAATACAAAGCTGGTATTGTGCTGCCCTCAAGGCATTTAGGGAAATGCAGAGTTATCGATGCCTTCACCAAATGACCCCAATATGTGGAGTTTTGAGCTCTTATATTTTTTCTTTATATCTTATTTCTTTCTCATACTTCAGTATCAAGCAGTGTTCTTGCTGCCACTTCTGTTTTCTCTATGTTCTTTCTTCTACCTTTTCCAAATTAATCACAATTATTTTATAGTAATTAAGATTTAATAAATATTATACTATATTTAATCTAATTATAAAAACATTATGATACATAATAATATATAAAATTATATATAAATCTGTTAATTTAAAATTATAAATCATAAAATTATTAATTATATTTATATTAAATTAGAAGAAAAAATAACCATTGAATGATGGTGTCAGGCCTTTCTGTTCAATTATATAAGCTTCAGTGAGTTGATTTTCTTTTGCATATTTTGTGGCTCCTCAGATACCCTTGTGTCTTGATTCTTCACTTTCCAGAAAAAAATGATACCAAATCTCTTACAAGATGTGGAGCACTATTCCTGTTGGTATTTCAAAATGTCTTATAATTAAGCCATTTACTTCAGGCTTTTACTTAAAATAAATTAAGGAATTTACTTAAAATAATATTTCTTTAGGAATTTTTCAAATGTGACCTGAGCTTAGAGTTTGAAATACACACTATTAAATAATACAACTAGGTATCAGGCACAATCCAGTTTAAGACAGTTTCAGTACTAATAGCCATTGTACTAAAACACTATCACTGGGGCATACAAGACATACTTCCACAAAAATGTCCATGAACTAAGAATAGTCTTCCAAATTCATCATTCTTACTCTCTAATCTCTACAAGAGGAAACGAAAAATCATTACAATTTTATAATAGTTGTTTTTGATAGGCATGAATTTTAAAAGATTAATAATAAAACACTCCACCTAGTGAGCCAATTCAGTTAATTGCCTGGACTACTTACTAGATCTGGAGTGACTCAATTCTAGATAAAGAAAACGTCTTTGAGACTCCAGAACAAATATGTGGGCTATTAGTAGACCAGACCACAAAAGATTTTATTCAGTATATATTTTGGATGTTAACCCCTTGGATATGTCATTTACAAATATATTATCCCATACTGTAGGATACCTTTTTGTTCTGTTGATGGTGTCCTTTGCTGGCCTAATGCCAGGGTAGGGTTTGCCAGTTTGAGACCCAGGTTGGGCTGGCCAGGAGAAAGGCACAGTAGGCTGCCTATCACAGAGGGGGTTCTTGGAGCTGCATAGGCAGCCAGGGAGCTGGACACCTGAAGATCGTGAAAGCTCCCAACCTGCTGGGCAGAGTGCACCCAGACAATTTTGTCTATGTGAGCAGTAAACTCTGTATAATCCTTGCCCCTTTAGCAGTCCTCTTGCTAAGGGCTTCCTTGTTAGGAAGTCTCTCAGACTGCCTGCCTTTCTTTTGTCCCAGAGCAGCTAGATATGGATCCCTGCTTTCCACAAGCTGCTAGAATCTCAGTCTCTCCAGGAATTCTGCCTGTCTTAGCTTTCCAACCCCCTAATTACAAAAGTATCATGCAAACACCATGAAATGTAGGTTTGTGCTCCCAGAGCAGATCTCCAGAGTTAGGTGTTCAGCAGTCCCAAGTATCCACTCCCTCCGTGCTCCATTTCTCTTCCTCCCACCAGTGAGCTGAGGTTGGGGAAGGGCTTGGGTCCTGCTGGACCACAGCTTTAGTATGTTACCCTGTTCTATGAAGTCTGCTCTTGTCTCCAGGTGTATGCAGTCTGGCGCAGTCCTCTTTCCTGTTGCTCCTTGAGGAGTAGTTGTATCAGTTATATTTTCATATTATGTGCAGTTTTAAGAGGAAGCCTCTGTCTCACCTCTCACGCCGCCATCTTTAATCCCCCTCATGACTTTTTATATGACATACTTGAAATGTTAAAAGTATAGAAAAAGAACAGATTAGTAGTTATCAGGAAATAAGGACGGAGTAGAATATGAGGAAGCAGATGTGGCTATAAGGGGCAACATGACAAATCTTTGGGGTGATGGAAATGTTCTGTTTTTTAATGCTATCAATGTCAATATCCTGGTTATGATATTGTTAGTGTAGTTTTAAAGATGTTGCCTTTACAACATTTTTCAAGATATTACCTTTGGGGGATATTGAGTAAAGAGTACATAAATATTATTATTTCTGTAGTGTCCATGTATTGACTCCTCTTTCATTCCTGATTTTATTGATTTGCGTTGTCTCTTTTTCTGGTGAGTCTAGCTGAAGGTTTGTCAATTTTATCTTTTCAAAGAACCAGATCTTAGTTTCACTGATCCTTTGTCTTTTTTAATCCCTATTTCATTTATTTATTTCTGCTCTGATCCTTGTTATCTCCTTCCTTCTGTTAACTTTGGGCTTCATTTGTTCTTTTTCTTAGTTCCTGAGGTGTTCAGTTAGGTTATTTGAGATTTTTCTTGTTTCTTGATGTTGAAATATTTTGACATTATAAACACTTTATATAAGATTGTAAATGTACTAAAGCTACCAGGCAAAACCACTTTGATTCTTTTTTTCTCTTTCTGATAAGTCATATATGACTGTTTCTTTCCTGCTTCTCTTAATGCAATACATGTTAAAATAGCTGAAAATACCATACGCTAAATGCCAGTTTAAATGTTTTCTCCCTTTAAAGTACTTTCTGCTTCTGATTAAATGTGTATCTAAGAGATTTTACTAAAGCTTATAATGTGGAAAAAAAACAATAAATGACGAGGAAAGGCATATTAATAATATGCCTTTATTATTCATACATTTATTTTATATAAGTAATATTTTATGTATAAATTTAAAAATAAATATAATGTAAAATAAAAAATTAGATATAAATGAAAAATAAATATTTTTATAAATAAATATATTTGTAATATATTTATTATTATAAATAACAATATTAATAGCTCTTTTTTAAAAAGAAAAAAATACCTTTACCAAGTCTGTCAACTCATGCCAGGAAGAAATTTAAGCTTAAAGATTTCAGAAATTTCTTCCAAACCCACTTTTCCATTCTTTATACCCTTTACATTCTTTGTCTCTTAAGAATTTTCAGAATCCTATGTGTTCTGGGTAAGAAAAGAATAGCTATGCTTTGTGTCTATTGCCATATTATTTACAATAATCAAACTATGGGAACAACCTAAGTGTCCATCAAAAGATGAATGGATAAGAAAGATGTGGTATATATACACAATGGAATATTATCCAGCCATAAAACAAAAGAAATTCTGGCTTTTGCAACAACATGGATGGACCTAGAGGGTATTATGCTAAGTGAAATAAGCCAAGTGGGGAAAGACAAATACCATATGATTTCACTTATTTGTGGAATATAAATACAAAGCAGAACAAAATAGCAGTAGCCTCATAGGCACTGAGAAGGACTGAGTTACCATGAGGGAGGTATTGGAATGGGTGGGAGGGGAGAGAGAGAGGGATAAAGGGACACAAAAATTTTCAATCATAATGTAGGTTCGTCATGGGGATGGTAGTATAGCCTGAAGAATATAGTCAGTGAGTCTGTAACATCTTTCTATGTTGAAAGATAGTAACTGTACTAATGGGGGTGAGGATTTAATTATAAGGGTAACTGTGTTGTATATATTTGAAGCCAATATAAGATTGTATATCAGCAATACTTCAATTTTAAAAAAAGAATGAACAAGTAAATACTATAAGGTGATGGTTATTTTGCATCGAAAACTATATGCAAACTGGGGAAAATGAAGCTAAGAAAAGGGACTTAAGAAAGCTTTTTGGAGAAGTTCCCTCTTAAGATCATTTTGAAGGAAAGTAATGGTCATGAACTGAAAGGCATCCATAAAGTATCCTCTGCTGGAGGAAACACCACTGCCATGCTATCAAAATATCAAAATGCGGACTTTCACAAGGTGTCTAGGTTCGTGGGAGAGACAAGCTAGAAACTGTCCAAATTGAAAGTACTAATCCTGAACCTGAACTTCCCATCCAAGATGTGTCTTTAAAAGGGCCCCTTAGAAACACAGGGACAATACTTCCAAAACATAAGACAGATGTTACCACTTACATTGTCTACAGCTCACTACATCAACAAAACTGTCTAAATGTACTCCTCAGTACCTGTCTTGTTGCCCTTCATCACAGTAGTCCTTTGTTCTGCTTCCAAAGCTTAAAATCAGCAATGACTAAGTCACAAGAGAAGGATAAATGTATCCTAATTTTTTTTAATCCTTATTTCTTGAAATCTGTGTGAAGGTAAATTGGAGCACAGTTCTACGTTAACAACTATCATCTGCATATACAATTGATTGTTAAGTTTAACTTACACAGATTAATTAAATCTTAATAAAATCTTCTAATTTTATCTTCAGAGTCAAAATGGCAAACACATTGAAGATGAACTTTGAAAAACTAATCACATCACTGAGGAATGACAAATGATATGTAATGTCTAATCAAATATAATTTTCAGGCTAAATAGAAACATAAAGAAAAACATTTCTTGAGGTTAAACATGCAGTCAGGTGACTAGTCAAAACCTGCAGGGAGGAAAGGATTCAGATTTTGTTCAACCACAATCCAGGTCTGGGCTTTATTCCTTTGCCTTTTAGGGCAGACCAGTCATATTAATGCTCCAGAGTAGCCATTTATTTTTTATTTTTTGGTATCATTAATATACAGTTACATGAGCAACATAGTGGTTACTAGATTCCTCCCATTATCAAGTCCCCACCACATACCCCATTACTGTCACTGTCCATCAGCGTAGTAAGATGCTATAGAGTCTTCTCTGTGCTATACTACCTTCCCCGTGCCACCCACATACATTATGTGTGCTGATCGTAATGCCCCTTATTCCCTTTCTCCCTCTCTTCCCACCCATCCTCCCAAGTCCCTTTCCCTTTGGTAACTGTTAGTCCATTCTTGGGTTCTGTGAATCTGCTGCAGCTTTCTTCCTTCAGTTTTTGCTTTGTTCTTATACTCCATGGAGGAGTGAATTCATTTGGTACTTGTCTTTCTCCATCTGGCTTATTTCACTGAGCATAACACCCTCTAGCTCCAACCATGTTGTTGCAAATGGGAGGATTTGTTTTCTTACAGCTGAATAATATTCCATTGTGTATATGTACCACCTCTTCTTTATCCATTCATCTACTGATGGACACTTGGGTTGCTTACATGTCTTGGCTATTGTAAATAGTGCTACAATAAACTTAGGGGTTCATATGTTTTTTTGAAACTGGGCTCCTGAATTCTTATGGTAAATTCCTAGGAGTGGAATTCCTGGGTCAAATGGTATTTCTATTTTGAGTTTTTTGAGGGACCGCCATACTGCTTTCCACAATGGTTGAACTAATTTATATTCCCACTAGCAGTGTAGGAGGGTTCCCCTTTCTCCACATCCTCACCAACATTTGTTGTTGTTTGTCTTTTGGATGTTGGCCATCTCACTGGTGTGACGTGATATCTCATTGTGGTTTTAATTTACATTTCTCTGAAGATTAGTGATCTGGAGCATCTTTTCATGTGCCTGTTGGCCATCTGAACTTCTTCTTTCGAGAAGTGTCTGTTCAGATCCTCTGCCCATTTTTTAATTGGGTTATTTGATTTGGGGGTGTTGAGGCATGTAAGTGCTTTATATATATTGGATGTCAACCCCTTATCTGATATGTCTTTTATGAATATATTCTCCCATACTGTAGGATGCCTTTTTGTTCTACTGATGGTGTCCTTCGCTGCACAGAAGCTTTTTAAGTTTGATATAGTCCCACTTGTTCATTTTTGCTTTTGTTTCCCTTGCCTGGGGATATATGTTTATGAAGAAGTTGCTCATGTTTATATTCAAGAGAGTTTTGCCTATGTTTTCTTCTAAGAGTTTTATGGTTTCATGACTTACATTCAGGTCTTTGATCCATTTCAAGTATACTTTTGTGTATGGAGTTAGACAGTAATCCAGTTTCATTCTCTTACATGTAGTTCTCCAGTTTTGCCAACACCAGCTGTTGAAGAGGCTGTCATTTCCCCATTGTATATCCATGGCTCCTTTATCATAAATTAATTGACCATATATGCTTCGGTTAATATCTGGCTCTCTATTCTGTTCCACTGGTCTATGGGTCGGTTCTTGTGCCAGTACCAAATTATCTTGATTACTGTGGCTTTGTAATAGAGCTTGAAGTTGGGAAGTGAGATTTCCGCCCCCATGCTTTATTCTTTCTTCTCAGGATTGCTTTGGCTATTTGGGGTCTTTTGTAGTTCCATATAAATTTTAGAACTATTTGTTCCCATTCGTTGAAGAATGCTGTAGGTATTTTGATAGGGATTGCATTGAATCTGTAGATTGCTTTAGGCAGGATGGCCATTTTGACAATATTAATTCTTCCTACCCAAGAGCAGAGTAGGTTTTTTTGGTGAAAATATTATGTATGAACTTCCAAGGTGAAATAGGATAGTTTTCTGTGTAATAAAATAATTTTATAGAAGTTGTCTTATTCATTAAATCCATGTACATTTATAGTTTTAGAGTTTTCAGAAATCTAACACATGAAGATTTTTAAATATCCCATAAAACATTCCATTAAAGAATTCAGTTGATTGCCTCTATATTTTTAATGCTAGAATCCTAGAGAAACTATCTAAAAAGTAGAATTAGTCAACTAATTTAGCATTTGGACTCATATAAAATAATAAATGCACTTAAGTATAGTTAAAGTCCATGGTCTTAATAAAATTTATATTTTAAATGTATCTATTGCTACTATAAAATTGTTTCTTCTTATACATTAGAACACACAGCTTAGTTTCATTACTATGTGTTTCAGACTTTCTTTTTTTAAGGAATAAAATACTTACTGAATAACAGACTCTTAGGGAGTCCTCATTTTACCAGTGTACCCAAATTTGCATTTCTTAATTTCTAACCTGAAAAAAACACCAAATATGAAATACTTACAGATCCAAAAGCCCATTTAGAGAGCAGCTAAGCATCTTTTCTATCTAACATTCAACAGTGGGTAAATTATGCCCCCCAGTAAAATTAATTTTTTGACTCCTTCCTGAAGAATGTCACCAACTGTTCTTATTCACCCCTCTATGTTAAGTGACTTTCCTTGGTGCATCCAATTTCTTCTATGCATACATCTGCGATAGCACTGATCACATAATATTAATTATCTGCTTAGTTGTACATCCCTTCCAATACACTCCAGGTTCACCGAGGGCAGGGTCCATGTCTATTCTTTGATTCCCGGCCCATAGGAGAAGACCAGTGCACAGTTGCTGAGCTGTTTTTTAAAACTGCTTTGTCTTATTATCCCTTAATAGAATCTCCTTATTGGCAGAAGCAGTGGCATTGTGTTTTGTCACTTCCTTTATATGTGGTACATTGTGAACAGAGTATCTTGGATTCCAGTGTCGTTTCCTGATTCGGAGGTAAATCCAAGGAGTTTCAGCCTTTCAGTATGAGCCACGAGATTTAAAAGAAGGAAATGAACAGCCACAGCTGTGACTCAATCCAAAGGAGAGACAGCTTAAGTCACTTCCCCATTCAGTGTACCTGTCTTGTCTTCCACCTACCAAGTGATAGTTATTCTGTTAAGCTCTAGGATAATGCAACAATTAAAAGTAAATTATAAATCAAAAACATTTCTTCCCTTTGGCAAGTCATGCATCAACAAAGAAAACCTCAAAGAAAAAAGTTCTGTGAATGTAGTAGCATTTCTAAATAATTAGTTCTAAGGTGTAGAAATTTACTTTTTTCCAGTTGAGTTACAGGAGTTTAATTATTTCCCAAAATCTTGATATGGTTTGATATATTTTACTATCACACAAGGCTCAAATAAAACTCTAAAGATATGTTGAATAAAAATTAACCTCTAGAAGGCAGCTATGAAGGATTAGTTGGAAATATGCCACCTTTCTGTTTAAGCAGGTGTGGCTCACGTCTACTCATAGTCCATCTGACTGCTGAATTGTCCTGCCTTTTTGTTCAGACAGGTTGACTTTCTGGTAAAAGGTTCTTTTGTCTTTCTGATTTGTTGTGCAACCTAATGTAAGAGTCTGTAACTATAATTGGCATACATAAATGGATACTCCCTCCTGGATTTATAGAAATACAAGAGCACAATAAAAATGAACATACATTGACATTTATAGTATTTAACTTATACAGAAACCGGTGATTCCTTGTGAAGAGAAATCTAAAGTAGAAATGACTGGTTTGTCTTATTATCCCTTGATAGAATCTCCTTATTGGCAGAAGCAGTGTAGCATTGTGTTTTGTCACTTCCTTTACATATGGTACATTGTGAACAGAGTATCTTGGGTTCCAGTGTCGTTTCCTGATTTGGAGGTAAATCCAAGGAGTTTCAGCCTTTCAGTGTGAGCCACGAGATTTAAAAGGAAGGAAATGAACTTACAGTCTCTGCACCTGAAATTTGGGACATAATTCTGATTCTCTTGTTCACCCTTTCTTCACATACATTCCACATGAATTAAACAGGTTTGCAATTCTACAGAAATGTGTGGCCCACAGAAAAAGTGTCTGGAGTAAATCTCATTCTGTAATATTTCCTAGATGTCTGAGAATGAGTAGACAATGTTAAAATCTGCCTTATTACTAAAGTAAGAATTTTTTTTACCCAAAATAAACTGGAAATGGAATGGCACACTGAACTGAATGTTCTGAATAACTGAAACTTACTGCACAAAGGGTATTCATTTTAAAAGGATCAAAAAAATCAAAATACACTCAACACCAAAAAATGCACTAAACATAACAATGTATGTATTCACTCCTAGTCATTAGCTTTATGTATTATTTGAGGGTCTTAACCTGGTTTCCAAAAAAAGCAGAATAGAGACAAAGACTTGCATGCAATAGTTGATTTGATAGAGTAAGTAAAGGGCAGAAATAGTAAAACGGGGAGAGAGAGTTGACCATCATTAGGGGCAACTCTAGCTCCAAACCTTGACACCTTCTTAATTATATTTCAGAACAGTACTCCCCTGTGACTAAAGGGGAAACATTTGTCCATCAGCTCCCAACTTACAGTGGCTCCAGTAGAATTAACTCCTACATTACTTGTTGTCCATCAAGAAATGTTCAGTGGGACAACAACAAATGTTGGCGAGGATGTGGAGAAAAGGGAACCCTCCTACACTGCTGGTGGGAATGCAAATTAGTTCAACCATTGTGGAAAGCAGTATGGAGGTTCCTCAAAAAACTCAAAATAGAAATACCATTTGACCCAGGAATTCCACTCCTAGGAATTTACCCTAAGAATGCAGCAGCCCAATTTGAAAAGGATAGATGCACCCCTATGTTTATTGCAGCACTATTTACAATAGCCAAGAAATGGAAGCAACCTAAGTGTCCATCAGTAGATGAATGGATAAAGAAGATGTGGTACATATACACAATGGAATATTATTCAGCCATAAGAAGAAAACAAATCCTACCATTTGCAACAACATGGATGGAGCTAGAGGGTATTATGCTCAGTGAAATAAGCCAAGCCGAAAAAGACAAGTATCAAATGATTTCACTCATATGTGGAGTATAAGAACAAAGAAAAAAACTGAAGGAACAAAACAGCAGCAGACTCACAGAACCCAAGAACGGACTAATAGTTACCAAAGGGAAAGGGACTGGGGAAAATGGGCGGGAAGGGAGGGATAAGAGGGAAAAAGGGGCATTACGATTAGCAGATGTAATGTTGGGGGGGCACGGGGAGGGCAGTACAACTCAGAGAAGACAAGTAGTGATTCTATAGCATCTCACTATGTGGATGGACAGTGACTGTAATGGGGTTGGTGGGGGGGACCTGATGAAGGGGTAGTTTAATAACCATAATATTGCACATGTAATTGTAGATTAATGATAATAAAATAAATTATACTAAAAAAAAATGTTCAGTGGGTTCCTTCTGACAAAAAGTGAAAAGTCTTAGGTGCTAACCTGAGATGGGAATCTGTCAAATTTCTCCTAAGTAAAGCAGATATGAATCTGTGGAATTTGTCAGCACATTGTGGCTGGAATAACAGTTGGGTCAAGAGTATTTTAAATGGTGCATAAAAGATGTTGAATACATTTAGTTATCTATTGGATTCGGATTCAAGATATGGTGAAATATCACCATTTTTCATGTATTTTAATACCGTCCAGGACCCAGACCACTTTTTTCAAATAACTTATAATGGGAAAATGTTCAGAGTTCTTGAGAATCTTTTTAGAAACATAAGAATTAATGCTAAGATTTTATTACTGTCTATGCTAATCTCTGAACATAGAAATTATGTAGTCAAGATTGAATAAAATGAGTATACCTACAGAATGTTTCTAAAAACAAAATAATTAATATTAAAATAAAATGTATTCATAAATGTAAATATTTCCATTTTCTTTTCCCTTAACTTTTAGACATCGCAATGCCGGCAGCAGAAAATCTTCTCAATACCTGTGAGTTCATAAACAAAGAATTATTTTCTAGTGAAACTTAATTCTTTGGGTGGCAAAAAAGACCTTCACTTGAGAGTCAAGACAGTGTCCATAAAGACGTAATGGGAAGTCTGCTTTTGGAATCGTGTATGAAGGTGACTGTAGTTGGTCTTATGTTGACTGATACTGTGAATTTTAAATGAGGAACACATTATCACACACCATAATGACAGAGGAGACCTAGGGACAAGTAATGATAATTAAGAACTTAGAATCTGAAACCAGCTACACATCAGTTTTGGGCCCCAGATCTGCCACCTACTACTACCTGGAGGCATTTAAACAGGTGATTTAACTTCTCAAAAATTCAGTTCCAAGTTGTTGGAATGACAAAAGAAGGTGACACACATGAAGTATTTGCAAGAGTGTGCAGCTCATAATAAGCATTCAATAGATGTCTGCTGTTTGTATTTTCTGTTCTGCCTATGAAAACTTCAGGCCTGGGAACTCACTATGGAAGACTGCTCCTACAAGCCAAGTTTAATGGGCTGAGAAGTCAGCTGCCTTACATGCAAGCAGCTTCCTTGCTAGCCAAGACCTTCTGCTTCCATTCTCCCACCAACTGCCCTGGTGGGAAGATCCTCACCAGGTGGGAAATGTGATCCCCAGGGTTGCTAGAAGCAGGCTGTCAGAGAAGCACCGCTCTTACCCAGGAGCTGAAACTGATGGGGGCAGTTGGATTAGAGAAATCACCTTCCAGAGCCGAGTGACACCAGCCTTAACAGCTCTCACTATCTTTCAGTCACAGCCTAGTTATTTCTGAGTAAAGTGGGCAAGACTTAAACACAAACTGTGTTAGATTATTTCTCTCTCTGATATATTTTGACTGAATAATCCTCAAGCAACTTCCTAAGATATTTTAAAGTCAATTATTCCAATTAAAAACTTGAGTACTGAAATGATCAAACTCCACAATTAGGAATTTTTCTGGTTGGTAGAAGAGAGATAGTCAACACAAGAATAAAAGCAGTCATAAGAAAGAGTTCAGCCAAGTTGTCTATTCCCCAGCTGGAATGCTAAACAGCCATCCAAATCAGTGTCCTGAATCTGACTTGGCCTCTAAGTACTTTAATAAAAGTACTTTAAATAGAAGGGGAGAAGGGAGAGGCAAGAAAATAGAGTAGCATGTGATGTAAAGGACATTAAAGTGCAGTCAATGGAGTAGAAGTTAGGATAGTGAGGCTCTAATAGCTTGGTAGATTCTCTGATGTTTCTGAAAGTATCATCCAGTGAGTCTTCATTATATTCCTTAAATCCTTGAAATGTACCATCTGACCTCTTTTGACACAACAAAAGCTACAAGGTGACACGTTAAGGTTTTGGTAGCCATAATAACAAGGTAGTACTGCAGAGATGGTGGCTGAAGGCTTGACAGACACAGCAATCATGAGTAAGTGAGAACTCAGAACAAAAATTGATGCACAAATATAAATTAGATTAAAATTCTGAGTAAGAGCAGAAACAGGGAAGTAGAGTCACCCAGGGGAGGTTCTCTAAGCCCTTATGTTTTTATATGCCTCTGAAGGAAGTTGAGTACAAGCCAATTTCCTTTAGGAGTTGTGCAAATGGAAGGGAGGAGAGGGAGGAACCATTAGACCTTTGGGTTCTGGATTATTTGTTTTATGCTCTGTAGCATCCATGGTAGGGAAGTAGGAAAAGAAAAGGGAGTTAAATTCGGTGAATCCATGCGAGGGCTCTCTCATTCAAAAATATTTCCTTCAGCTACGTGATTTTTATGAAGAGGATGCCTTACCAAACTAAGGTTTGGCTTGCATCAGAATCACGATTGCATTTAGAATCAGAAGCAACATACAAACATAAGGACTTCGGCAGGCTAGTGAAAATCTTTTCAAAAGTCCACATATCCCTCCCCTGTACTTCTAATGTCTCTCCACTCTCAGGAAAAAATATCTCAAGGTACGTCTTGTCACATATAATTAACAACATCTTTTACCATCTACCCTTTCCAATTAATTTAAGTGTTCTCATTCTTGATACAATACCATTCTCTTAGAATTTCTCACCTTAGCACTATTGACATTTGGGGTCAGATAATTCTTTGTTTCAGGGACAGTCCTGTGTATTAGAGATTATCAGTAGCAGCCCTGGCCTCTACCCACTAGATATCCCCAATTATGACAACCATAAATGTCTCCAAATAGCACCATATTTCTCCTGGGGCTGGGGGAGGCAGGCAAAATTGTCCCTGATTTTAATTTATGCCCACAGTACTATGATGGTAAGTTTTCTTCACTCTCTAAATGCTTAGGAACCTACCCAAAAGGGTTTTGTAGTCAAATATTTTTAGTTGAAGATGTCTCATGGATTACACTATATAAACTTCATTCTATAACATTTGTTGACCTTGTTTTATGTAATAGGTTCTCGAGATAAATTTTTTTTTAAAGATATGACTCCTCTCTTCTAAAAACATTTATTAATGAGGCTGACAATATGTAGTAAAAGATCCCTAAACTGTTAAGGGAAAAGCTCAATGCTTTAGGTGGAGCAACATGGGGTAGTCAAGATAATCAGAGAGAGAATCAAACAGATTATCACCATTACTGCAGAGTTACTTTAAAGACTTAAGAATCTAGCCTTTCTTTGCTTCTAAATTGATAGTGAAGCATAGTCTTGATTCAGAGAAGCATGTAACTTTGAAGAAAGGTTGGCTATCTTTATGTGTTATTCCTTATATCCAGGTATCATGTATTGTCCCCTCAGTGTACGCACATTTCCATGTTTTCTGTCTCTCACCAGAATCTCATTCACATTCACATTCATCCACACTTGCTGATGAATGTTTTCTAGCAATCAGTTTTAAACAACTTCTCACCAAACTAAAAAGCACACATTTCCTTGTGCAGCTAGTAACTGGTTATACAATTATTATATTCCAAATTCAAACATTTAATTCCACCTACCTCTTACAACAGGTTCCAGCAAGGTCATACAGACTCACACACACACATCAGCGTGTGTGACTGAGTAACTGATGGGGATAGGGGAGGAAGATGTCAATCTATTTTGAAGGAGTTCTCAGGAAATCTCATGTCAGCAGTAAGTTAGTCCTAACTCCTCCAAGACTGTGACTTTTTCCTCAGTTAATAGTTAATAGTGACACATATAAGGAGTTTATTTAGTACAACAATGTGTGCATAAGCAATATCAATGTCATGATATGCTCATGAACTTTTTTTGACCAGATTGTGGACAACGCACAATAACTCACTCTGGCAACAAGATAGCAGGGGACACAGATGCCAAGGAAGAGGAATGGCCCTGGCAAGCTAGCCTTCAGCAGAACCATGTCCACCGATGTGGGGCCACTCTGATGAGTAACAGCTGGCTTGTCACTGCTGCTCATTGTTTCGTAAAGTAAGCTCTGGACTACACAGAGCCCCAAAGCCACTCATGTACCTAACAGTCTGATACATCGCTTTCAAGAATATGATCACACAACTACGCCTCCAACTGTTCAGTATTGTGAGGTATAGCCTCCAAATTGCTAAAGGAATTATCATCAGTAATAAAACAGATATGTTCAGGCTACAGCAGGGTTTGTGGACAGTGGCACCATTGAGATTTTAGACCAAATAATTTTCTATTGTAGGGGGCTATTCTACGCATCATCAGATATTTGGCAGCATCCCTGGCCTCTGCGTGCCACATGCCAATGCAACACCCCAGGACGAACAACCAAATATCCCTAGAGATTATCAGATGCCTCCTGGAGGACAAATAGCTCTCAGCTGAGAACCACCAAGCTGGATTTACTTAATTCAATAAAAACTATAAAACCCAAACCGAACATGGGTCTTTTATTTCTTTCTCATCCTTTTTATATGTGGTCTTATTTAATCCTAAGTATGTGAATTAATCTTTTATCCTCTCATATGGATTATAGCCCTTTATGAAATGATTATTTCCCTAAAGGATATATTATTGCACCAAAAGCTTGCTCTTGTTTTTTTACCCTTTTGTTTGATGGTTTGTTTCACTACTGTCTACAGGCTTTATGTAGCATTTATTGGTTTTATTTTTAAACAAAAATCCCTCTCAAACCTTAGATTTTGAAAATGTTTAAGCAGCACTCTTTTTAGTGCTTAATATACAAACTGTTGATTAACAAATGACAGTAAAAGTCAGAGATACCCTCTTATAGTTTTTAATAATTATAAAAAAGTATTTCGACTATTGCCTTAATTTCCATAAGTTTACTGCATCCCAAATTCCTTCTCACTTTATTAATCTTATTGTCTTGTGTTGTCCTATATGTCTTTTCTGGACAAAAAAATAAGGAATGAATTGTAGTTTCTATAGGTTATCTTTTAAAATATAGCTTACTGAGTTATTCAACGTTTATTCATATTATCACTATTTTTACTTTTCTTTTACATATAGCTTTACTTTTGTATGCTTATACATACCATGGATATTTAAACCACATGCAGTTGTTTAAAAACATATAATACAGTAATTCCTACAGTTCCAATATACAGGACTTTTAATAAATTAATCTATTTTCTTTAGGGCCAGGAATCCCAAAGAATGGAGTGTGTGAGTTTTGGGCTTCTTTTAAGTGATCCGTACACAAAGTGAGGTGTCAAGAACATTATAATTCACGAAAACTCCCACTACCCTGAGCATAATAATGACATTGCTGTTGTGCATCTGTCCTCACCAGTATTGTATGCAAGCAACATCCGAAGAGCGTGTCTTCCAGAAGCTACTTACACATACCCACCCAATTCAGAACTGGTGGTTACTGGATGGGGAACATTAAAGTTTGATGGTGAGTTCCTAATCTTCCTCCATTCCATGATTTGAATTTTAGGAGTTAAAAAAAGATACTCAAAATCACAGCTAAACCTGAGAAATATTTTACATACATCATTTTAAAGGGAATAACATGCAATGGGTTGAGAATTATCCTAAACAACATTCATGCAGAAATTATAATTTCATAGAGCTGTTTATTATGATTTTCCTTAACATTGACAGTTTTTACAGAAATGTATCATTTAAATAAGTAGTTCATTTTCTTCCATTTCATTCATTCACTCAGTAAACATCTACTTTGATTACCAACTTTGCTCCAAGTACTGTCCTAGGTGGTTTGGACATATTAATGAATAAAATAGGCAAATATTCCTGCTCTCATAAAGCTTACATTCTTAGCAAAGACAAACACCTTTGTGAAATGTAATAAATAAGTAGATTACAGAGTATGTTTTATGCAGGTTAAGTGCCATAGAAAAAAATAAGGACCACAGAGGATTAGGTATATTTTGATGTAGTGAAATGAGTAGCTCTCTGTGACTAAGCAAAGAACATTTAAACATGTGCATGTTCATAACATTACTTCTTTATTACTAAGAAAATAGATAAAGATTTAATTAAAAATTATGTCTTACATTGATTTAGAAATTGTACATAGGGTTTGATATAAATAATTTAGCCAGACAAATACTGACTTTAGCAAAAATTATACAATTTTCTTCCTCTAGGAACAAGCCCTAATATTCTCCAAAAAGGATTAGTGAACATTACATATAATAAGACCTGGAACAGAGAAAAGGTATATGGTGGTGTGATCACACCTGGAATGCTGTGTGCTGGGTTCCTGGAGGGAAATGTGGATGTCTGCCAGGTAAATCTGCTTATTCTATTTTCAAAAAGATTTTTTTATTGTAGTTTTTAATTTTCAATTAACATGTTAATTTTCTCAAAAGACTGATAATTTTTAAAGGTTTAAGCATGTTTATAGCCAAAGTAGCTAATTAAAATTATATTGCTATCTGATAAGTCTTATTAAAGTACTAAAGTGCTAAACCTCACTGTTACGAGAAGCTGTGAATAGGAGTGGGGAAGACTCAATTTGGAATACGCAATAAAGAGAAGGAATGGAATATTAGTGACTTCAGTTCAGTTGGTCCTCTTTCACTAAGAAACAGTCTACTGGGCCCAATACCAAACCTAATGATCATGGAGCTTTCTTAATTTAGGATTAAGTATAAGTAAGTAACACCCAATTTTATTTATTTAACAATGTTTACATAGCATCTCTGTGTGCCAGGCACAGTTTTAAGCTCTTTATAAATATTAATTTATTCAAGTTATGACAATCCTGTGATATATGTTCGTACTATTATAAACCCTATTTCTAAGGTGAGGAGACTGAGACATAGAGATCAAGAAATTTGTCTAAATTTGCACAGGTATTAAGTGCAGAACTGAGATTTATACACAGGAAATTGGGCTCTACAACCTATACTCTGAATACTACATTAAGCTGCCTTTCTTTATGCTTAATATGCTTCAAAAACACATCTGATGTTTGTTATGAGCAATAGACCTAGAGCTAACAAAGAATTCTTGTATAGGTATTATTGTATTTATTGTATTAGTGTATTTATCATGGTATTATTGTACTTACCTGTGCAGGCAAGATCAGTGACAAATCCAGGAAAACCCTTGCTTTATTCATTCATTCTTTCATATAATGAAAGCTTAAATCCCTGTTCCTCTCAGTTTTCTCAGTCCAAGCCCTCAGCTCCATGACTCCCTTCTAACCTTACACAGCCTGGAACCCATGTTTTATTATTTCAACCACTCTATGGACGACAGCACACTCAATGACTTCCCCATCTTCTACTTCCTCACAGTCATCCTAATGATCTCCAGCCAAACCACGGAGAATATGGCTGTCTACTTTATTTGCTTTTAGATGTAACCTCCTGAGCACACCTAGAAGAAGTCTTGCAGTCTTGTAAATTGGTATCATATAATCAACAGCTGGGTCCTTATCACACTGTAGAAATAATGCATACTTTATAGTGCTATGTCAAATTTGTATCACATTGTTTTAATGTATCCCACCATGCCCTGTATACTCCTTAACATAAGACATTTCCTCCTACTGACTAGAAAAAAATGAAAGCAATTATATGAGAACTCCTTTCATTTCTCTTTTACCTGATACATTTATATGTGTACTTATCTTCATCCTCTAGGCTCTGGATGAGCAAGTTTCAAGTATTCAAAGCTAATCTCTTGCTTATGTTCTTCATCCATTCTCTTTATGTCTACACAGGTATTTGAACCTCCCATTAATCTGAACTTTCTTCCATATTTTCCAAACTGTGCCATTCTAATGGACTTTTCCACATATTCTACAAACATTTTTAGGTCTCTCCCTTGTTGTAGCCTACTCTTTCTTTTTCCCTTCTTGGTCAAATGTCTAAATACCATCAATATTCCACATTCTCACCTTACTCTAACCCACTGTTTGCAGACTATTTGTCATCCCAGCCCACTGAAAGTACTCTAGCCAAGATTACTAATGGTTGTCTAATTGTCAAATCCAGTACATGCAGAGTGGAAGATGGACTGGAAGCAACTGAGCTAGAGATAGTGGGACCCCATATGATTGAGCGATTCCATTTCTGGGTATATACCCAAAAGAACTGAAAGCAGGGACACAGATAGATATTTGTACATCCATGTTCATAGCAGCATTATTTGTAATAGCCAAAAGAGGAAAGCAACCCAAGTGACCATAATGGATAAGTGGGTAAACAAAATGTGACATATACATAGAATGGAATATTGTTCAGCCTTTAGAGAGAAGGAAATTCTGACACATGCTACAACTGGGATGAAACCTAAAGGCATTATATTAGGTGAAATAAGCCAGTCGTAAAAGTCACAAATACTGTGTGATTCCAGTCATATAAGGTCCTTAGAGTAGTCAAATTCATAGATGCAGGAAGAAGAGTTGTGGAGGCCAGGAGTTGGGAGAAGGAGACAATGGAGTTATTATTTAATAAGTGCAGATTTTCAATTTTGTGTGATGGAAAAATGTTCTGGAAATAGATGGTGGTAATAATCAGACCATAGTAGTAACGTACTTGATACCATTGAGTTGTATATTTAAAATGGTTAAAATGGAAAATTTTATGTTAATTTTATGTAATTAAAAAAGAAATTATGACTTTTTAAAATTTTGAAATGAAAAAGTTTGGATTGGTTACTCTTAAGGATGAGAAAGAAATATGACTAGGGACATGTAACTATTGGGGAGAGGTGTTGGCTAGAGGATGTAAGTTTATAACATGGTTTTCTTTCAAGCGTGTGATTTGGCCCAGGTTATGTTGGGGAGGAAGGTAAACAGGTGAGAATTCTGCTGAAAGGATAGTGATATGGGTAAATAATGGAATATGGCCAAATAAAGAAAGATGGGAAGTGAGAAGTCAATACACAAGGAAAAAAAGGAAGAGTCAAGAATTGGCATTCTTCATGAGGTTGAAGAGCAGATTCAGAGCAAAAAGTAGTGCAATAGAAAACTAAAGAGATAGGTATGTGCAATCATAATACTGAATAATGGCATTTCAGAGGTGGAACAGTTCCAGATGATGATTAACTGTGATACAGAAATGCTTAATAAATGTGTAGGTGATTAGAATCAAGGAAACCAAGAGACTGTGGTTTCACCTATAGGTGTTGAAATTATCCAGAATGATAGGAAGGATGGAAACAAAGGGAAATTCAGATGCTAAGGTGTTTTGTTATTCTGGAAAAATGGCCTAAGCCTCTGAAGATGAAAACCATAAGGAGTGTAGAGAAGAGTTTAGCCAAATTACACAATCCTGAAAATTGGAGGTGTGTTTATACAAAAATGGAAGAACAACAGTCCAATGCTGGTGGTGGGTAAATATAAACCTTCCTGTTTCCCAGTATGTGCCTGAAATTAGGGGATTTGGGGGAGATAATCAGAGAATTACTCAGCATATTAATGATTGCACAAGCAACAATCCCTTCAGTATCTCTTTTAGGTAAATAATTGAGCTGAAAATTTTCATGTTTTCCATCATTATATTCTTGTAACCAAAGACATATACTGACAGTTTTGATTTAAATAAGTGACTATAGAACACAAAAATGTTCTAGACTAGAATCACTTCAGTGTTGAAATTCTAGGTGCTTTTCCTTCTTCTGTCTCTCCCCACCATTACTAAAGAAAAGAAAAATAAACAGTATTCACCCTTAAATTACAGTAATTATATATATCCTTTTTCTCTCTAGGGTGATTCTGGTGGACCTCTGGTTGCTGCAGATTATAAAGGCATTTGGTTCCTTGTTGGTATTGTAAACTGGGGAGATGAATGTGCTCTTCCAAACAAGCCTGGTGTCTACACTCAAGTGACATACTATCGAAACTGGATCATGTCCAAAACTGGTTTCTAGTGCAGAAGTGTTTTGTAAATGAGAGCTCAAAGTTACACCCTCAAACCACATTTAATTTAGAATCACCTCTCTTTATGCACATTTAATGTTGCAAGTTTAAACATATGCAATTTTAGAACTATGAAAACCTTTTGTGTTTTAGACTTTGGCAAGGGTTTAGGGACAGGAGTGGACCAAAACATAAAATTTTTCTTTTATCCCGTTCCAGACTGAAGGTAATTACAAAAGTAAATGTGGATTACAGTTTACTAAAGAGGTCTTCTCTGCCAATTCAGGTACCTTGGGAAATCATAGAACATCAGGTCTTAGCATAAACTCCCCTCTAAGTGTATAAATAATCCCCTGCTGAATCACATGAATTCTATAAGATCCATATATTGGTAAATTGTAGACTAATGAATTGCAATCATACTGCCTATAAAGATTTGCCAGGAAAATCTGTCTACCCGTTTTCTTTATAGTCTTTAAGCCAATGGTTAATCTCGTCTCTATTTATGGTTTCCTCACCTTACGTGACACAAAAAAGATGTGATAATCCCATGGGATGCATTGACTAGATCCTGATGGCTTGTTGATTTGTCTATTTCATATGAAAGTGAGGCCAGAAGATGGTTCTCACATACACACACATAAGAGTAAAAATTATCCTGATACATAGGCTATGTTTCACTATGTAGATTTAAATACATTGTGCAAATAACACTGTATTATGTACCTCCAACCCCTTAAAATTCCTCAACAACACAAATTTCAGCTAGAATAATATGGAAGTTTTGCTTCCACTTCACATTTCTTTCACCCATATAGAAATAGCCTAGCTGAGGGCAGATATTTGTGAATGCACTGTAAGGCTTCATACCAACTTACCAAATTAGCAGATCAGTGGCTTTTATCCAAAATATTAACTCTTCAGGGTGCTTTCCTGGCCCACCAGTATCTCGATAGCATCTCTTTTTTATCACTGACATTCCTACAGCTACCACTAATAACCTTCGTTATGATTTAATTTATAATAAACAATAAATGATACACATGATTAAATTTCATTCAAAAATAATTGCATTAATAATAGTAGCTAACATTTATAGGCCATTTGTCAGGCACACTTTACATGTATGATTACATTGAACCCTCTCAACAACCTTGTAATCTTAATTTTATAAAGAAACTGAAGTAGAGAAAAGTCATGATCAGAGAGTTTATAATTGGCTGAGCTGGGATCCAAAATCAGACGTTTGGATTCCAGAGACCACACTTCTAAACAGCTATGCTCTGTTATATGATAGGGTCATAACTGAGGATCTACTTAGCATAGTATTCTAAAATGTAATCTTTGTCATAAACATGATTGGTGAATTAATACCATAGCCTGATCACTTGACTGGTTTTAAAATATTCTGACCTATCCTGAGTTACACATTTGTATTAGTATTTAGTATTTAGAATTAGTATTTCTTTTGTTTACCTTTCTAGAAATTAAGTAGAGACAAAAAACTCTAGGCCTATTGGTCAGTATTCTTTGGTCACCAGTGAGAGAACCTCAGATAACACTAGCCTACGTGAAGAGAAAAGATTTCTGACTCATCTAACTACAACTCCAGGGATCGATACATGGCAGAACGGAGGCTAGATCCAGGGGTTCAAACAATGTCTTGATCTCTAGCCACATCTTAACTTTTGTCTCTCTTCATCCATGACCAAAAGCCCTTGTGGTGGCAAAGACATGCTCATGGCTCTAGGCTTAGATTTTCCTTAATATTTATCTATTACCTGATGCAAAATGTGCTATCTTTGAATCCACATGATATTATTCCAAATTATATTACCTCACAACAGAGATTCTATATTTTCATGTGTTGTCTTAATTAGTCTTTGCATAAATCAGTGTCACACTAGGCATATTCTGGTATCTTGGAAGGAAAGAAAGATGGACTAATGACTTAAGCCACTAGTATTCTTTTTTATCTAATTTCTTTGTATATAAGGAGTATATGAATCCTGTGGGAGAAAAAGTACAAGTACCTAATTTTTATTTTTGAAAATAATTTGGCAAGAAGACAAGTATGTTAAGTAAGCAATATTTAAAAGGCATGCCATTTCCAAACAAGGCTGGTTCACATGAATTAGCCTGTACAATAACATATTGTAGGGTAATAGACTACCTTTTCCTCTCAACAGCTGAGACAAAACAGTAGGTAAGGTCAGTTACAACAGAGCCTCCCCCACTGGGCGACACTATCATAACTACAGGGTCTCTTCTATCTGACCAAAGTTCATGATAAGAACATTGAAATAATAGTGAAATCTCAATATGCAGTATATAAATTATCAAATTTACTAAATAAGTAAGTTAAATATTATACAGATAACACTGTAAGTACTGTATGTTGAAGTCCACTTTTCTGTCAATTCCTCCTCACTGCTAACCTAGTAGTATTTGAAGAAACTTACAAAGTTCACTTCTCAGTTGGTTTCTTCTTTTGCCTGTTAAACACTGTGCCTTTGTGAGTGTTCCACCTGAGTTATCTGGCATCTCTTTCAGAGACTTTGTGATTGTTTATACTCAGTTGTGGCTTATAGACTCCTCTTTCAGGTAATTCAATATCTGGTAAAACCAGTTTCATTAGAATTTGTTACCCTTACTGCAGTTTAATATTTTCACTTTGACTTCTGTCATTTTTAGGCAGACTGCTGCTTTTCAGGACTCTTGCTGAGCATACTGTCTTTTGGTTTTGCTGCTGGAAAAATGTATTTAGCATTGTTTAGACTCTTCCTGGCAAAATTGGTTTACTTCCCTCAAAAGAGCTCATAGTTCAAGTGCAGAAGACTGACTTCTTCAATGATTATCACCAAAAAGACTTTTCACCCAAGTAAACAATACAAAACAAAAAACAGAAACCTTTCTACTGAGTTTATCTTTTTTTCATTTTCTGGATTTATTGTTTCTTCATTTTTCAGGATCCTTTGTTAAAGAGATTCATAATACACACATCTTCAAGTGCCAGAAAAAGTATGGCCCTGTCTCATTCTTTTAACCTTTCTTGTGAGGGTTTTAATAGAAATTCAAATTAACTCATTTTCTAAGAGGAAAGTTTCTTACCTTCTCATATAGTTAAAATAACATCTCTTTAAAATTTTTATGTATTAAAAACTGGACACTCCGTAATATTATAGGTTGTCTTACTCTATATTCCCAACACCCAGAGCTCTGTCTGGCAGAAAAAAATTGTTAAATAAATGAGTGAATGAAAAAATAAATCAGTAAAGCTTAGAAACTGCAGTTCCTATGACTTTATTAAAGAAGACATATCCAATAAATGAAAATACAACATTTTAATAGAATAACGGAAAATATTTTGAAGCTGGGAGAGTACTTTAAAACGATGTCATGAATTTTACAGTTAATCTCTGAGTCTCAGGAGGCTTCAGGCTCACATAAGAAAACAGGATCCATGATTACCAGTATAGTGCTCTTTTTTTTCATACTACTATATTCATTATGAAAATATAGTTTAAATTCCATTACAGAGCCAATTTACCTGGATTCAAACAGAGTTCTGCCTCCTAATAGCTGTGTGACCTTGGGCAACTTACTTAACTTTTCTATGCCTCAGTTTCCCCATTTGTAGAATCAGGAAAAAACTGTATTTGCCTCAGAAGGTAGTCATGTGTATTAAATGATTAAATATCTACAAAGCACTTAGAATTGTTCCTAAGTATTTGTTTAAAAAAAATCTTTATTTACAAGAGTTTAACATACTTTAAGAATGGGAATAACTATTTATTTCATTTTATCTCCTCCTGCTAAAATAATATAAGTTAGAAAAACAGGAGAAAATACTAAAATGAGAATTGTTTAGGTTAGTATGTTCTAAGCCTTGTGGAATATTCTGTGTAGGTTTCTAGTACATTATTTCTCTCTAGAAGTAGCATAGGTAGTAAAATAAATTTTTTTAATTTTACTCCTTTCCCAGAAAAAACATTCATTTTAAAATATTTATTACATTATACTAATTGTTTCTAAACTAACTTCTGTGGTGCTCAAGGTACTTCTGCCATGTTGCTATACTAACTCTGATATACAGTAAAATTAAAAGTTGGAAAACTACTGAATTTTTCTAAGAAAAATGTTAAACCTTAACATATTAGACTGTGTCGGGCACATAAGCAGAATTTAAAGCAAGCAATACCGATGATATTTTTGTAAATGCATAATGAAAGGAGCATCAAAGAATTTAAAAAGTAAATGAACTGCTCTTAAGAATATCAGAAACTTTATGGAAACACTTTTAAAAATAGAAAAAGGAATATGAATGAAATAATAGTGAGTACATTATATAGGTATAAATAGGATATCAATTTCATGGGAACTCAGGCTTACTGTAACTTAATTTGAATATAATTGGATAATGCCAATAATCGCATATACTTCTTAAATGGTATCTTTAAATTTTATTTATGTCACTACACACACATAATGTATCATATCATTATTTCATATCATAAATTCTTAATTAGTACAATTATTGGAGATCTAGCTTTCCAACTTCAATTCTGAGGAAGACGGGATTAGGATGTGTTGCATTTTAGAACTGAATTACTTTATGAAATGAAAACGCTAAGTGTGTAAACAGAATATTATCAGGAAAAGAA
Source organism: Smutsia gigantea (assembly GCA_032199065.1). NCBI lineage: Eukaryota > Metazoa > Chordata > Mammalia > Pholidota > Manidae > Smutsia > Smutsia gigantea. Next base: position 260,821 of record JAVSCE010018805.1, read on the forward strand.
TAAATTTAAAATTATGCTATTTTGAATATCCAGCAGCCCACATTATGTTTATATGAATAAAAATATCTCAACATAATATAATTTTGAAATATGTTTGGAAACATCAAATATAATGAGTTTGGATAGCCTTTCTTTGGTAACTACAAGTACAGTGCCTAGGATATATGGTCCATAAACGTTTGATTAATTGATTTATTGAAATAAAAATGGTCATTCTTGCTTTGTTTATTTACACATAGTTATATATTCTTAATTATAATTAAAACAAAAATAGGTTACTACTATCAGTATTTTGTGAATGTTTCAATTTTGACAAACATGCTCATTATGCTTATGTAATTTCATTCATTTCATATTGATGATTCATGTTATGCATGTTTTTTGTTAATCTGATCTCCATTAATCTTACACAACTTTTCAACTATACTTTCTTATCATTTATCTGTGGCACAGCTATCTGAAATAAGAATTGTAATAACATCTCATGGTGTAATTCTCCAAATAAGATGTGAAAATGAAAGTGAGTCTTCTATTTTAAATGTTATGTATAATTTAATATGGCTTAGAAAAAAATTGAATCACTCTTAGAATTTGTTCCTTCTCTGCATAGCAATTTTGTGTAAACACCTACTCATAATTAAGTCCACATTCCATCCTCAAATCCTTCCACTTTACACTTGAATGAAAATGCTCCCCTTCTACACATTCTCATTCTTGGTTTAATAGATTAAGTCCATGTTCTGAAGAAAAAAGAAAAACAAATATTCCTTTTCTCTAATACTGATCTGTCTTCCTCTTCTCTCTCTACTAGAAACAAAGTTTTCTCCAAATACTTTTCATCCACATACTTCTACTTTGGAAGACCCGCCTTGCTCTCTTATTTCAGTCTCATTGGTAAAGAGGGGTTAAAAATCTATTTCTTGCTCCTCTGGGTCATTTCCAAACCATCACCTCCCTAATCCCTCAGAATCGGGACTTGCAATTCAGAAACAGCTGAGCAGTTAGGTAGACAATGGAGACGATAATACAAAGAAAGACAAAGATATCATGCCTCAGGACCAACTCAGGTTATGAGGCAGAGTCGCTCATCCCTGGAGCTGCCTGGGTTTCTTGTTGGCTTTCCAGGCCTTGTGTATTTTGAAAGAAACCTCCATTATTTCAGAGTCTACTATTCTTGCCATTGAAAGGACCTACTTAGCATGGCAAAGAATTCATGAAGTGAGCATTGATTTAAAAGAAAAATAAAAGATAGTGGAGAACATTGTGGACGATGAGGGTGAACACCTCATTGTGGACACAGCACGATGGTGAAAACCAAAGAAACCGTGGAAACTAGCTTGCTCATTTCAAAAAGTAATACAGTGTGAAAATGTTAACTTTACAGGTGTGGCAGTTTCTATGTATCAGGAATCTTGGGAAGAGTTTTTAAAATATCTTCTAAGCATTGTAGAGGAAAAACATGTGGAAAAGCAGGTTTTCAATGCCAGTGAGAGTGGTTTTTTTACAAGGGCATTGCCAGTGAAATGCCAGTGTTGTTTTCGTTAGGAGCAATGGCTCAGTATTCCCTGATTCAGTGTTCATGGCAACTGTATAGAATATAACTGCCCAAATGAGAGACAAGTGTATATGTATGCTATATGCGTGCTTTAAAATGCATGTGTTACATTTTTCTAAAAGGCATACTTCTCATGATTTCTGACTCACCTATTCTTCCCACTAATTATTCTAAGACAGTTCATTTCAGAACTAAGACAGTTCATTTCAGAACCAAAATACTCCATTAGAAAACATTACCAGACCTTTCAGAAAGCCATTTAAGAAGCCTGACTCCATGTCTTACATTACGTTATTTCATCTAAGTCTAGAAATAGTGAGAATTTCAATAATTCTAGGCATGTGGCAACAGCCAAAAGGGAACACCGGTAAATGACTGGTCTAAGCTGCTCAAGATCCAGGAGGCAGGCAGCACAGGTGGGCTCTGAGGAGGCGCATATGACATACCCAATACTCTATTCTTCAACAGCACCAAATAAGCTACTCAGGGCCTGGACACCACATGTACTTTATAGCACCTGCAAAGGCTGATATATATAGCATGCATTTAGTAGCTATTTATTAAATAAATGAATACAAGACAGAAAAAGCAAATAAACTAACTAATAAGAATGGACCATCTAAGCCTCCCTTGAACCTTGGGTAACCACGAATCCAAAGCCTGCAATAGCAACAACTACATATCTATCGATAATCACCCTAAATGTAAATGGTCTGAATGCACCAATCAAAAGACATAGAGTCACTGAATGGATATATATAAAAAAAAGACCCACCTATGCTGCCTACAAGAGACTTACTTCAAACCCAAAGACATACACAGACTAAAAGTGAAAAGATGGAAAAAGATATTTCATGCAACTAATAGGGAGAAAAAAGAAGGTGTTTCAGTACTTGTATCAGACAAAATAGACTTCAAAACAAAGAAAGTAACAAGAGACAGAAGAACATTACATAAAAATAAAGGGGTCAGTCCAACAAGAGGATATAACTATTACAAACATCTATGTGCCCAACACAGGATCACCTACATATGTGAAACAAATACTAACAGAATTAAACGGGGAAATAGAATGCAATGCATTCATTTTGGGAGACTTCAACACACCACTCACTCCAAAGAACAGATCAACAAGAAAGAAAATAAGGAGGCAGAGGCACTGAACAACACAATAGAACAGATGGACCTAACAGACATCTATACAACAATCCACCCAAAAGCAGCAGGATACACATTCTTCTCAAGTGCACATGGAACATTTTCAAGAATGTATCACATACTAGACCACAAAAAAACCTAAGTAAATTCAAAAAGACTGAAATTGTACCAACCAACTTCTCAGATCACAAAGGTATAAAACTAGAAATAAATTGTACAAAGAAAACAAAAAGGCCCACAAACACATGGAGGCTTAACAACATGCCCCTAAATAATCAGTAATTACACAATTTAAATAGTTTAAATAAATTTAAATAATTAAAACAGAGATCAAGCAATACATGGAACAAATGAAAACAAGAGCTCAATGCCCCAACTTCTGCGGACACAGCAAAGAAAGTTCTAAGAGGAAAGTATATAGCAATCCAGGTCTATTTAAAGAAGGAAGAACAATCCCAAATGAATAGTCTAAAGTCACAATTATTGAAACTGGAAAAAGAAGAACAAATGAGGCCCAAAGTCAGCAGAAGGAGGGACATAATAAAGATCAGAGAAGAAATAAATAAAATTGAGATGAATAAAACAGTAGAAAAACGTGATGAAACCAAGAGCTTGTTCTTTGAGAAAATAAACAAAATAGATAAACCCCTAGCCAGACTTTCAAGAAAAAAAGAGCATCTACACACAAACAGAATCAGAAATGAGATGGGAAAAATCACTGCAGACACCACAGAAATACAAAGAATTGTTAGAGAATACTATGAAAAACTATATGCTAGTAAACTGGATAACCTAGAAGAAATGGACAACTTTCTAGAAAAATACAGCCTTCCAAGGCTGACCCAGGAAGAAGCAGAAAATCTAAGCAGACCAATTACCAGCAATGAAATTGAATCAGAAATCAAAAAACTACCCAAGAACAAAATCCCCGAACCAGATGGATTCACCACTGAATTTAATTGGACATTTAGAGAAGACATAAAACCTATTCTCCTTAAAGTTTTCCAAAAAATAGAAGAGGAGGGAATACTTCCAAAATCATTCTATGAAGCCAGCATCACTATAATACCAAAACCAGGCAAAGACACCACAAAAAAAGAAAACTACAGACCAATATCCCTGATGAACATAGATGCAAAAATACTCAACAAAATATTAGCAAACCGAATTCAGAAATACATCAAGAGGACCACACACCATGATCAAGTGGGTTTCATCCAGGGATGCAAGGATAGTACAACATTCGAAAATACATCAACATCACATGTCAACAAAAAGAAGGGCAAAAACCACATAATCATCTCCATAGATGCTGAAAAAGCATTCAACAAAATTCAACATCCATTCATAATAAAACCTCTTAACAAAATGGGTATAGAGGGCCAGCACCCCAACATAATAAAGGCCATGTATGACAAACCCACAGCCAACATCATACTTAACAGCGAGAGGCTTTCACTTTATCCTCTAATATCGGGAACAAGATAAGGATGCCCACTCTCACCACTGTTATTCAACATAGTACTGGAGGTCCTAGCCACGGCAATCAGACAAAACAAAGACATTCAAGGCATCCAGATTGGTAAAGAAGAAGTCAAATTGTCACTATTTGCAGATGGCATGATATTGTACATAAAAAACCCTGAAGACTCCACTCCTAAACTACTAGAACTAATATCTGAATTCATCAAAGTTGCAGGATACAAAATTAACACACAGAAATCTGTTGCATTCCTATTCACTAACGATGAACTAGCAAAAGGGAAATCAGGAAAACAATTCCATTCACAGTTGCATCAAAAAGAATAAAATACCTAGGAATAAACCTAACCAAGGAAGTGAAAGACCTATACCGTGAAAATTACAACAGACTCTTACGAGAAATTAAAGAGGACACTAATAAATGGAAATTCATCCCATGTCAATGGGTAGGAAGAATTAATATTGTCAAAATGGCCATCCTGCCTAAAGCAATCTACAGATTCAATGCAATCCCTATCAAAATACCGACAGCATTTTTCAACGAACTGAAACAAATAGTTCTAAAATTCATATGGAACCACAAAAAACCCCAAATAGCCAAAGCAATCTTGAGAAGGAAGAATAAAGCAGGGGGGAATATCACTTTCAAACTTCAAGCTCTACTACAAAGCTACAGTAATCAAGAAAATTTGGTACTGGCACAAGAACAGACCCATAGACCAGTGGAACAGAATAGAGTCCAGATATTAACTGAAGCATATATGGTCAATTAATATATGATAAAGGAGCCATGGATATACAATGGGGAGATGACAGCCCCTTCAACAGCTGGTGTTGGCAAAACTGCACAGCTACATGTAAAAGAATGGAACTGGATTACTGTCTAACTCCATACACAAAAATAAACTCGAAATGGATCAAAGACCTGAATGTAAGTCATGAAAACATAAAACTCTTACAAGAAAACAGTCAAATCTCTCTTGAATATAAACATGAGGAACTTCTTCATGAACATATCTCCCCAGGCAAGGGAAACAAAAGCAAAAATGAACAGGTGGGACTATATCAAAACTAAAAAGTTTCTGTACTGCAAAGGACACCATCAGTAGAACAAAAGGCATCCTACAGTATGGGAGAATATATTCATAAAAGACATATCAGATAAGGGGTTGACATCCAATATATATAAAGCACTTACATGCCTCAACACCCAAAAATCAAATAACCCGATTAAAAAATGGGCAGAGGATCTGAACAGACAATTCTCCAAAGAAGAAATTCAGATGGCCAACAGGCACATGAAAAGATGCTCCACATCCCTAATCATCAGAGAAATGTAAATTAAAACCACAACAAGATATCACCCCACACCAGTGAGATGGCCAACATCCAAAAGACAAACAACAACAAATGCTGGTGAAGTTGTGGAGAAAGGGGAACCCTCCTACACTGCTGGTGGGAATGTAAATTAGTTCAACCATTGTGGAAAGCAGTATGGAGGTTCCTCAAAAACTCAAAATAGAAATACCATTTGGCCTAGGAATTCCACTCCTAAGAATTTACCCTAAGAATGCAGCAGCCCAGTTTCAAAAAGACATATGAACCCCTAAGTTTATTGTAGCACTATTTACAATAGCCAAGACATGTAAGCAACCCAAGTGTCCATCAGTAGATGAATGGATAAAGAAGATGTGATACATATACACAATGGAATATTATTCAGTCATAAGAAGAAAACAAATCCTACCATTTGCAACAACATGGGTGGAGCAAGAGGGTATTATGCTCAGTGATATAAGCCAGGCAGAGAAAGACAAGTACCAAATGATTTCACTCATCTGTGGAGTATGAGAATAAAGCAAAAACTGAAGGAAGTAAACAGCAGCAGATTCACAGAACCCAAGAATGGACTAACAGTTACCAAAGGGAAAGTGACTGGGGAGGGTGGGTGGGAAGGGAGGGACAAGGGGATTAAGAGTCATTATGATTAGCACACATAATGTAGAGGGGGGAGCACAAGGAAGGCAGTATAACACAGAGAAGACAAGTAGTGACTCTATAGCATCTTACTACACTGATAGATGGTGACTGTAATGGGGTATGTGGTGGGGACTTGATAATGGGGGGAATCTAGTAACCACAATGTTGCTAATGTAATTGTATATTAATGATACCAAAATAAAAATTAAAAAAAAGAATGGACCATCTAAGTCAAAAAGCTGCCTTTACTCTTAACACGACTCCTGCTTTGGCTGCCACAGAAGCAAACTAGTTGACATAAGACAAATCATGCTGATTATTTAATGAATTGCAATGTAAGCCATACTGGTACTGGGAAATAATATCAAGCACTCACCATGATTGTCAAAGCAACAACACTAAGTTTCTAAAGTGGCATCACTGTTAAGTAATCAGATAACATATGAAGAAATACAAGCAAATATGCATATTACATATAAACATATATAAAGTGGTTACAGCATTTATACAGTATTCTCTCTAGGATTTAGTTATTCTATGCAATAATGTACAATAAAAGCAAGTACAATATTTAGACAATTATAAAAGCAAGGCAATAATAAAATTCACCATTTTCACTTTTAGCAAGGATAATCTGACCATTAAGATTGATTGATAAATTGAATGCAGTCCAATTTGTATTAGATGAAACTAATTCTATTAAAGTATGAATTCAGTGTTTTGTGAAAGATCGTTTTTAATTAGTGTATTTTTCTAGAGTTCAAAGGCACAGCAGTGTGTGATTGAAAAAGAAAAAATGTTTTTCAAAAATGTTTTAATTTCTTAAAACAACAGATTTTACCTAGATCAAGTTCTTTAATATTTTTCTTCATTTTCATTTTGCATCTCTTGGACAGAACACTAACAGTAGTTTTTAGAATATCTATTCATTAAAGTTATTTGAGAAGTATCATGAGTGAATTCTAAATTCAAAATTAAGCTTCAAGTGTCCTTCTTCACTTAGGAAAAATGTTTTGAAACCAGGCCATCTGCTGAGGTACTACAGTTACACTTGGCCCTCAGAATGTGTTTGGCATGCTCTGTTTTAGCACTCTGTTGGATTATAAGCCAGAAAACAAGTTCACCTTGATCTTTCGCATTAAAAATAAAATATCTCAGGGACAAAATTTGACATAAATCTTAACCGGTGACGTTTCCATCTAAAGAAGGCAGAAATAAAATGGAACTTTGGGCTCGATTACAATAAAATATAAGAAGTGTCAGAAACACAAGTCTTGAAGCTCTGCCAGTGGGGAAGGATGGCAAACAGTGCCCCTCCTGAACAGAATCAGAATCACTGCTCAGCCGTCAACAGCAGCATCCCGCTGATGCAGAGCAGCCTCCCCACCCTGACCTTATCTGGAAAGATCCGAGTGACAGTTACTTTCTTCCTTTTCCTACTTTCCACAACTTTTAATGCCTCTTTCTTGCTGAAACTTCAGAAGTGGACTCAGAAGAAAGAGAAAGGGAAAAAGCCCTCAAGAATGAAAGTGCTTTTAAAACATCTGACCTTAGCCAACCTGTTGGAGACTCTGATTGTCATGCCGCTGGATGGAATATGGAACATTACAGTGCAGTGGTATGCTGGAGAGCTCCTCTGCAAAGTCCTCAGCTTTCTGAAGCTTTTCTCCATGTACACTCCAGCCTTCATGATGGTAGTGATCAGCCTGGACCGCTCCCTGGCCATCACGAGGCCGCTAGCTGTGAAAAGGAATAGCAAGCTCGGACAGTCCATGATTGGCGTGGCCTGGCTCCTCAGTAGCATCTTCGCTGGACCACAGGTAAACCATTATCCAGAACTTGTTAGAATATAGCCATCAGAGATTTCCTACCTAAACCTGGGTATTGTATTATTGTATGTCAAAGGCAATATTGTGTTACCGTTAAGAGATTCTGTGGAAATCAATCAAGGGCACTGTTTGCCATCCTTCCCCACTGGCAGAGCTTCAAGACTTGTGTTTCTGACACTTCTTATATTTTATTGTAATCGAGCCCAAAGTTCCATTTTATTTCTGCCTTCTTTAGATGGAAACGTCACCGGTTAAGATTTATGTCAAATTTTGTCCCTGAGATATTTTATTTTTAATGCGAAAGATCAAGGTGAACTTGTTTTCTGGCTTATAATCCAACAGAGTGCTAAAACAGAGCATGCCAAACACATTCTGAGGGCCAAGTGTAACTGTAGTACCTCAGCAGATGGCCTGGTTTCAAAACACTTTTCCTAAGTGAAGAAGGACACTTGAAGCTTAATTTTGAATTTAGAATTCACTCATGATGCTATTCAAATAATTTGATTGAATCCTGGCTCTGTTACCTTGGACAAATGTCTTAACCTCTCTGGATTTCAGTGCCTTCGTTTATAAAGTGGAGGTAATGCTTGCTTTATGCAGCTTCTGTAATGATTGAATGAATGATGCATTGAAGGGTCTCGCATGATCTCTGGTACCTAGGAAATGCTCCCCCAAAATGCAAATGTGACCTCATCTCTGCCTTACTGTTCCGTCCATTTCTTCTTTTGCTATGGTTGACATCAAAATTGAAGGAATCTTTCAGAACTATGAAATTTTCATAGGTAGAAAGTATGACTTGTATTATTTGGGAATTTTGAATGAAAACCTCAAGAATTCCATCACTGCAGTTTAGAGAGAATTATTCTTGATTGGTATGTTGTTCTGTAGCTTGCAGTTGGGTGGGATTGAAAGAAGAGAGAAAATGGGAAGTCTTGGACTTTGGGAAATGTATTTCCCTGAAGTTGACTTGAACTTCCCTGGAGGTAGATTAGACTTCAACACGCTGTTAGCAAAACTGTAAGACAGTTGGAGTGGCATAGGCCTGCTCCTGCAGAAGGCAGATATCTCTCCAGATTGTCTTCATCAGAGGCAACCTGGTTAATTGACCTGCAGAATCTACCTTTTTCAACAATCAGCTCTGTCTGAAGAAAAGGACACATTTTTGTAAATAGCAAATATCCTTTAATACCAAATGAACACATCACTACATTTGTAAATACTCTGTGTGATGAACCCAGGATACAAGTATGCATTAAGAAGTAAAGTCAGAGTTAACCAGAACCCTCCAAAATTTTGCCACCACAGATGGTTTATCTATACATTCTAAATTGGCCAGAGGTTTGGGGGAAAAAAACTGCCATGCAGAACTCATTAAACAATGCAAGACACAGGAAAGCTGGGTAACAATGTCCCACCAATTCTTCACTTAACTAATATTTGTTGGATATTAGATATATTTAATTAGTGTGTGTTTTATGGCAGGAGAAATGGGAAAAACTAAAATGCTTTGATTTCCCTGGAGAAAAACATATAGCAATAATTCTCACAATGACTAAATATTCAAGAATAGGTTTAGCAAATATGACTTGAAATGAGGTTATTTAGCTAAGGCTTATACACTGAGATTTTCCGTTTTTTTTCTTTAAAGTATGAGTATTGCTTGTTCATTGGTTTTCTTAGAGAAGACAAGCACAAGTTAGGCTCCTAACACTGGGCCTGGTATTGATGAAACAAAGAAACAGCCCTCAAAGAAAATGTTATTCATTTGTGGAAACAAAACATAAAACAAAGGCAACTATATGCTGAAAATTATGTAAACCTCTTGAAAGAAGTGGGAGAGATGAGTATGAGCTGAAATGTTGAAGGAAGGTTTTATGATGAAAGTAAGATAACCTGAATTTTAAAGATTTGGATGGAGCAATATCAATGAAGGATCACATATATTTTTCAGCAAAGACTGAAAAGTGTGATTAATTTTCACAGATTTTTTCAGCTGAAATGAAAAATTGAGAGTTGGAACTAAAAGGAAATTAGATTGGTGGTGATTGCCTTTTCTTCAACCTCCTAGCATAGTATTTATTTGTCATAAAACATTGTGATTATATGTTTGTTTCCCAGTCTTTGCCATTAAGGAATACATTCTTAAATGGTAGAGGCTCTGTTGTGTTCAACTTAATATTCATGGTACCTAATAAGATATTAGCAAAAATAGAAATTTAAAATGTTTGGATACTCTGGTTTCTCTTCAGAATCAAATGAATCAATCACCTTCTACTCTAAAAGAAGGAAAGTGAATAATAAACAAAAAATGAACCAATGTATCAATGATGAGGGGTATAATGGGCTTACACTATAAAAGACATTGACTGCCAGAGGAAATTCAGAAATTAATGTGGAAGCCGCATAGCCCTTGTAAATCCTGTGCAAGGAATAAAATGATTTTTTTAACAAAACTATTATAAGAAAATTTACATAGACCCAAATAGAGTAGAGAGAGACAAGACTATTCAGATCATCTGGCAAGGAGGTGATTAGGTTGTGGCCTAGAGAGGTATCAGAAAGGATATTTCAAACAAAAATTTGTGCCAGAGCATAATAATTCACATCTCGGAGGAACCATTTCTAAAAGTAGCATAAGAATGGAAGGAAGGGAGGAAAGAAGAGGGGGACAAGGACAGGGAGACAGAAAGAGAGAAGTGTGCAACAAACATGACCTGATAGATCTGATTTAAGACTGTGGTTAGGCTGGTAAGTGCATGTTGAGGAGAAAACACTTCCTGAATTAGATGTGTCCATAACTAACTAAAAATCACATAGTTTCCAATGACCTCATCTGAGGCCACAAGAATTCCAGGGTAGCAGATTATTTGCAGGAGTTCACCTCACCAGCTTATCTGTATTCATGTGGAGCATTAGATTTTGACAGGTTTTAATTCTATAGTTAACCTAGGCCTGCAGACAAGATGTATGAGCCACCCTTTAGACTTGGTGTAAAGATTTGTGGTCTGAAGAGGTTTACCTTGACACACAGAGAATCTACACTTCTGAACTTGACAAGCAACATAAATGCAAAAAATCCTCACCACAAATGTACAATAAATAAATATGCCATGAATATAGTACAAGCATACTAATAGCAGAAATAACAACAACGATGATAATAATAATAAATAAGAGTTGTTGAGGACATAAATATGTGCCAGGAATTGTGCTAAATGCTTTTACATGTATTATTTCATGTAAGGTTCCCAACAATCCTATAAATTAGATAAAATTATCATCCTCATTTTAGTAATGAAGAAACTAAGGATAAGAATGTCATATAGCATGCCCAAGATTAGCACCTAGTAAGGTGTCAGCTCACCCAGTTAACCCCATTCCCAGAGCTTTTAACTAATATACTATACCACGCTATGCGATATTCTCTATTTCCTTTTTTCCTGTAGGAGGCTGGAGAAAAGAAAGGCAGATATATCAGTAAAAACTATGGACTGTACATTTATAAATGTATAAATAAATACATAGATACATATTTACAAATCTGTGCCTTGAAATTTTTATAATAATTATGGATATAATTAATATAGTGCTGTGTGCCAGGCACTACTCTCAGTACTTTGCAAGTATTAACTCATTTAATTGCCTTGACAGCCCCTAGAGGTAAATACTAGTAATATCTGCATTTTACAGATGAGGAAACTGAAGCATATCATCTAAAGATAATTACCTTTGGAAAACATTAGGCAATGGTATAATTAGTGCGGGGTAAGGTGAGGGTTAAAAATATGTTCCAAGAAGGAGTCAGCACCTGCAGTTGACTGTGAAGATGGAAACAGATTGCTCTTGTTTATAACAGAATAAAGCAAGCACTGATGATAACTGGAGCCCAGGATGAAAGAGGAGAAACATAAAGAAATTAAAGAAATATAATCCAAGGACAAAAAAAAATCCTGTAAGTAAAGTAGATCCTATATTAAGCACTCAAATTATCACGGCCTTGGAGCACAAAATAAACTGAACCAAGCCTAAAACAAATTAGTTGGAAGTCAAGTAAGATTCTGCATTTCCATAACACTTTACTACACTGCTGTTGTATAACTTACTACAGTCTTCCATTGCAGGTGTCACATATATGCTATGGCTTCCCTACCAAATTTTAAATTCCCTGACAGCAAGATATATTTGGTTCATCTTTTGTAACAGCAGGTATCAAGTATGTTGTTTGACCAAGGAGTTCTTTAAGAAATAAGCATTTATTTAGTTATTTATTTATTTTGTATATTCCAAAATTTTTTTCCAGTACTTTTTTTTAATTTTGATATTGTTAATGTACAATCGCTTGAACAGTATTATGGTTACTAGACCCCCTATTATCAAGTCCCCCCCACACACCCATTACAGTCACTGTTCATCAGCGTAGTGAGATGCTATAGAATCATTCCTTGTCTTCTCTGTAAATACTGCGTTTCCCATGTCCCCCCCCACCACTACATCATGTCTGCTAATCATAATGCCCCATTTCCCCCCTTATCCCTCCCTTCCCACCCATCCTCCCCAGTCCCTTTCCCTTTGGTAACTGTTAGTCCATTCTTGGGTTCTGTGAGTCTGCTGCTGTTTTGTTCCTTCAGTTTTTTCTTTGTTCTTATACTCCACAGATGAGTGAAATCATTTGATACTTGTCTTTCTCTGCCTGTTTTAAGAAATAAGCATTTATTAAATAAAGATAATAACCGTTAACACAAATCACAGTACTTTTATTGACAATTTCATCCTTATGGCTTAAAGACATTAAATATTAAAATGAAAATGTAGCCCAGTGTAGAGCAGAAACTCGAACTCGGGTCATCTGGTTCCAAGTCCAATTGGGGTATGAGGTGAGAAGTTGTAAAGATTTTGAGTAGAAGCCTCTCACGTTCTATGTGAAGTATTACAAAGCGTTCAACTCACATGTGTTGGGTCAAATTCAAAACTGAATTTTAAATAAGGTTAGATTGCAAAGAAGTATGGAAAACTGAAAAAATTACTTTGTAATGTGGAAACAGGTAGTCTGGATTATAAAATTCTAACTGAAAGCGTGCGTGAGTTTGATGATCTGATCATTGCGCGCCCTCTAGTGGATTAATTTTAAATTCGTTTTTGCCTCTGAAACTGAAAATCAACATTTTAATTACAAAAAAAAAGATTCAGGATTATATTTTATATTATATTTACGTATATTTACACTAGATTTGACTTATACTGTTTGTTTATTATAATATTTACGTTTTATTAAATTTGTCTTTCTCTACAAGAGAATAAAGGAAATAAGGTTCGTTGTGTTAATGCATACTCCACTCCCATTTCATCACCGCAAAAAGGAAAGAAATCCTGGAACTCTGAGTTAATTAAATTAAATTTGGGTTTAGTAATTCAATCAAAAAGTTTAGAAAGGAATACAGCCCCTCACTTACTTAAAACAAAATAAATTTTCGTTTGAAATTGCTTGCTCTCAGTTTTAAAGTGCCTGGGCACTCTTATCTTTTTTTTAGTAATGTTTCATAGTAAAATGAAGTTTCTCAGTAGAAAAGCTTAGAAAAGAGTAGGAAAGAAGTGTGCTTGATGAATGGGGAAAAAGTGAATAGTTATCCATGAGTTGTTTTTGAAAACTATTTGCAGTGTTTCCTTAGTGGTTTATTCAATTTGTGTTTTTCTTTAAAACATAACTGCACACTTAGAGAAAGGTTGCAAGAATCATACAAAGATTTCTGGAATACCATTCCCTCAGCTTCCCCAAATAGTAACATTTTCCTACATTTGCTTATGTGCTTTATTCTCTTATACATGTTTTTTCCTAATTGTTTAAGAGTTCAGACATGATGTCCCTTTCAATACTTCCATGTGTTTTGTGCTCGCATATAACCACAGTACAAATATCAAACTTAAGAAACTAACACTGATATAATACTATTACTTAATTCATACACCATATTCACATCTCACCAGTTGTCCCAATAATATCCTTTTTAACTAAATAAAATCCAGGATCACATGGTGGATTCAGTTACCATGTCTCTTCAGTCTCCTTTATTGAAACTATTCCTTGGTCTTTCTTTTATTTCACGACACTGACATTTTTGAAGAGTGCTCACCAGCTATTTTGTAGAATGGCCCCTGTTTGAGTTTGTCTGATGTCTTCTCGTGGTCAAATTCAGGTTATACACTTATAGGAGAAATACCAAAGAGATGCTGAGTTCTTCTCTCAATGCGTTATGTAAGGAAGCAGAAGCAGTCAATTGGTCCCATTATTGGCAATGTTAATTTAATTATTCATGTATTTCTCTTCTGTGAAGTTATTATTATACTCTTTATAATAGCTAAATGCCTTATAGGTAGACACTTTGAGATGATGTAAATATTTTGTTTTCCTCAAACTTCCACCCATATTTTTAGCATCCATTGATGATTCTTCCCTGAATCACTTATTATTGTAGTGATTACTAAGTTGGTAATCACTACTTCCATTTTTCCTTTTACATTTACTAGTTGGCTTTCTACAGTAACAAGGAGCTTTTCCCTCTCATTTATTTGCTGTTGTTTGTAATTTATGTCAACATGGACTCACGATTTCTTTATTCAATAGTTTATACTTTTATCAGTTTTTCTTTTCCAGGTGTGGCCAGCAGGAGCTCTTTCAAGCTGGCTCCTGAGCTCTTCTGACATTCCTTGGCACTTGCTGGCTTTTGGGCACAAGTTGTTCCAAACACATATTGTCGTTTGCCTACCCCAGCCCTGGAATCACTTACTTCTCCAGTGAGCTGTGGTTTAGAAAACAAGATCTATATACTGGGTGCTGAATGTGTAGGATGTTATTGTTCCCAGGCTCTCTCAGCAAACAGAGCTAGAAAATAAACATACACACCCACAAGTGTATATACACATGCATATTCACAGAGATGTTCCTTATTTTTCTTTATAGCTGCAGAGCATTCCATTGTGTGGTCCACCATAATTTATGCAGCTACTGTTCTATGAATCAGTATTTAGATATTTAATGTTTTTCAATTACAAATAATGCATCAATGAATAACCTTGCATATATGTATTTTCATATAATGGAGGTAATGGTGAATCTTCAGGGTAAATTCCTACATGTCAGATTGCTGTGTCAGCAGTAAATGCATATGTAGTTATGATAGTTACTGCCAAATTCCCCTCCATAATGTTTGCCAATTCGCATTCCTGCTAGCAATGTATGGAAGTCCCTCTTTCCCCAAAACCTTGAATAAGAGTGTGTTGCTATGTTTTTTTAATTTTTGCCAATCCTGACAGTGAAAAATGACACTTCAGTGAAGCCTTAATTGGCATTTCTCTTATTACGGGTGAGGCTGAATATCTTTTCGTATGCGGAAGGGCAACTGTTGTATCTCTTTGTATGAAATGTCTGTTCGTGTCTTTTGACCGTGTCTTTTGTCTGTCTCAAAAATAAAGTTTAAATACATATTTTGGGGGCACATTCTAAATGCTAGACACAGTTTTAGGTGCTTCAGATAAAGACATTTCAAAAAGTTTACTCAGCATAATTACATCTGAGATTGAAATACAAACAAGGTCTAAATCCTTGGTTGAGGAATGTTCTGCAAGGTTGAAATAATGTAAAAAATCCAAAAGCCCATAGGTCCATTCACATTACCCAGATATATTTTAAGACCCATTTATAACTTTTCATAGAAATGTCAAAAGGATAACATCAAGGAGCTTAGCAGTTGCTTGGGGGCAACAACATGTTAGAAAACAGTACAGAAGAGGAAATGTTCAGGAAAACATGCAAACAATGTTTGAAAAAAGGAACATCACTTTTTAATTTTTTTATTTCCTCCTACAGTTATACATCTTCAGGATGATCCATTTAGCAGACAGCTCCGGCCAGACAGGAGGTTTCTCTCAGTGTGTAACACACTGCAGTTTTCCACAATGGTGGCATCAAGCTTTTTATAACTTTTTCACCTTCAGCTGCCTCTTCATCATCCCTCTTCTCATCATGTTAATCTGCAATGCAAAAATCATCTTCACCCTAACTCGGGTCCTTCATCAGGATCCTCACAGTATGTATTCCTCAGGCTTGGTGTTAATTGTGAGTAAACAGTTTTTAAACAGCAATGCTCAAAGCAGAGTACTATGTGCCAATTATGGTTCTCAGCAATTTACATATATAAACTCTTGTAATAGTCACAATCACCCCATGAGGTAATACACTCTCATTATCCCCAATTTACAAATGAGGTAATTTAGTATTTCCTAGTGTTCTAAATTCTCACTGCAGAATTAAAGATGAGAGGACAATTACCCTATTTTAGCCAGTGTAAGCATTGGCAAATTGTTCATGCTGGGCTAACGCGCTAAAGCAAACACAGGATTCCTAAAATATAGCCAAGTACACCTCATTAAATGGTAAGTTGTAGACTTGTTAAACTGTTCGATTTCACATTAAATCCCATATCCACACAACTAGGCACACCTGTGTGTGTGCGTGCACCTGTGTGTGTTTCTCGAGTGTGTGAAATACTGTAGAATGTGTAATTGACTCTCACCTGAAACTTCACAGATGTGGTTGTGCCTTTTCTGCTTCAGTAATTCGGTACACTCCCAAAAACGAAAATTTATGAATTTACAAAATAAACATGGTTTTTTTTGGCATGACATCCAAAAGACATGTTACCAGTGGTGCAGCACCTGAGTTATACCTGCTACAACTTACCAAAAAAAATCTTTATTATTATGGTGTGATTACTCTCAGCAGATATTTTTTAAAAGAGGTAATTATGGTGATGTCCTATAACAGATGCTTGGCCAGTTCCCAGCTGCCAGCACAAAATGGTTTTTGATAGTTCCTAAAAAGAATGCTACAAAAACAAGTTGCCTTCAAAATCTTATCCTACGGAAATTCAGTTCCATACGGGATATCTAAGAAGGGCACATGGAGAATAAAAAGACAGATCCCAAATAGGGACCAGTCTGAAGAAATGTGAGCCATGCAAAAGCAGAAGAACAAAAAAGCAGAGGCAAGGAGCAATAGTAAAATGTTACTAACACAGATTTAGTCATTTAATCTTTTATTTATCCAAATAATATATACTCACTACTCAGTATTACTGGAAGTAGTGAGAATTGTGGAAACCATGGTGAATAAAACAGCCTAGCAACAGTCCTGCTTTCATGGAGTCTAGCAGAAAAGTCCTACAGTAAGCAGTAAGCCAGTAATGAAATGTTATGATATCTCAAAAGAGGTAGAAGCATGCTTACGTCATAGGAGGTTCAATATTTTTTCAGATTCAGATAAGCCAAGATGCTTTTTTAAATGGGCTCACTCGAGTTGACTGCTTTATTACTTATAGATCACTAAAGTTTACGGATATTGAGGATTACATTAAATTATATATGAAAATAACAAGGCTGATAGCAAGGCACATGGTAAATGGTAGGTTTGTCTGACAAAAATGCATAATTAGTCTGTATTCAATAAATTACTTGTTTTAACATTTCTAGTAAAATTTAATTAATTAAAACATCCTGCATGCAAATGTTTTTCTCCATATATCCACTCTTTCATGATCAATGAATGAGAAGTTGTCAAAGTGCCATTTCTAAACAGCATTATCTAGTTCCCTCAAAAAACACAGTGCATGAAGATTTTTTTTTTATTTTAAAATAGCAGTTCTGGATTATAAAATAACAGAACAGATTTTGAGTACTTTGAAACTGTGCCTTTTTACTTTTAAGAGCTAAGTTCTAAATTTCATGTAGGCAACCTGTTGAAGTCAGCAATTCTGCCTAACAATTCCAGTGAATTTCCTCAAAAAGGAAGTAACCTGTAAAATTTATAGGATGCATAAATATGAAAAGCGAAATTGTTACGGATATCATAGAAAGAGGCATCTGATTGGAAAAGATCATTTGGGGTAGCACGCTTTCATCCATATGTGATTTTCATTATCCTTACTGTCAGAGATATCCAGACAGTGAGTAGAGTTCAATGTAAACTCAGAATTTAACTCAGCCTACTCTCAAAAATTTACACTTTAAGAGTTTGAGTGCCCACATTTTTCAAATCCGAATTCATTTGGTGGAAACTTAATTTTAAAAATACTATCATTGTCACTCTTTTCTATTCACTGTGTAACATTGTGGAACACTTGGAATATAAACATGCTTTCCAAACAAATTATCATCCCTGAAAATATTAGAAATTTGTTCCCATTATATTCATTATTTTAAATTAGTTATTCTCTCTTCCTTTTGTCTATTTTGGTTCTATGATAAAAACCAATCTTTAAAGATCTTTTCTCTATCCAATAGAACTACAACTGAATCAGTCCAAGAACAATATACCAAGAGCTCGGCTGAGGACCCTAGAGATGACGGTTGCATTTGCCATTTCCTTTACTGTCTGCTGGACTCCCTACTATGTCCTAGGAATTTGGTATTGGTTTGATCCTGAAATGTTAAACAAGGTATCAGATCCAGTAAATCATTTCTTCTTTCTCTTCGCTCTTTTAAATCCATGCTTTGATCCACTGATATATGGATATTTTTCTATGTAATTGATAGACTACAGAGGAAGTCATGTAAAGAGCAAGGTTAAGAAGCTCCTTCATATGAAAATGATAAACACAAAGGTTGCAGTATACTTAGATACAAACAAGGCAGATATTAAGGTTGTGTTATCATCCCTATTCGTTTAGAAATTACATTGTCAGAGACTTAAATACCAGAAAAAAAAACCTTCAGGGAAAATAAATGAAATATTTCTCAATAAGCTTCTGAATTAATTGCTGCTCTTTCTAAGCACCTGTAACACATTGTATGGGTTTCTTATCACTTTCTCCTTGTATAATAATATATAAATACTCAAAATAGCCCTGACTTGAGGCAAAGAAATTCCAAAATGTAAAGCTGAGAAACCACAATACAATCTTAACATAGGCATGCCTTGCAGAGTTCCAAGGGGCTTAGCAGCAATTACAACCTTATACTACTGTAATACACAGAGCACAGAGACAGAATTTCCCCTGCCCATAAGGTCAATTTTCCCTCTTGTAGTTACAAAAAGTACAATGAATCTAATTTTTACCTTGGCTTCAGAAACCTTCTGAAGTTTTTGGTATTCAGCAACCAGCACCCCATCCATCCAACTCCACGAAACTGATGAGACTTAAAATAGTCCTTCACTGTGAAGTGTCTGCATATAAAGGGAAGTTGTAGTGGAGTTAGGATTTGGACAGGGGTTAGAACATTCCTCTAAGCTAGATGGTCTGTGGAATTTGTTATTTTTACATACAGTTAAGAAAGACCTAAACAGATTATGTTTACCCTCTGGTATAATATAAAAGATTTTTTTCTATCTTCTGATTTTACTAAATTCATAATCCACAAATCACTGAGAAAAATAATAAGAAACCAAGTAAATACACAAGTTAAAAGATAGTTGATACATAACAGGAACTCTGAAAACTAAAGTTTCAGTAATACAGGCCAAAGAAGACAGAAGAGTATTGAAAGAAGAGAAAGAAAAACTCTGTGTAACCAACACCTACTGATGTTCATATTAAGTGATACAGTTTCTAAAATATGTCAACACAATACTTCTTTTAATTCAGGCCTGTTTCTACCCCATTCCATAAAAAAGGGGAGAGCATGAAAATAATGAGACTATAATATTTATTAAATGAGAAAAGCACATAAGGGACTTAAAATAAATTCAACCATTATTTAACTTCTTTATAAAAATAAGTAAAGTACCATTATATTCATATGATATATGTAGTACCACAAAAGAGGTAATTTCCAATATTCCAGGACATGTAGAATCATGGAAAGTAAATTGCTAATTAGACTAATGGTAGGCCTTTCCATATTTTTCCCCTCTCCTACTTTCAGTACTTTCAGTTTAAGTGGTGTAGTGGTGTGTGTGTGTGTGTGTGTGTGTGTGTGTGTGTGTGTGTGTGTGTGTGTGTGTTCCACATTCTACATTATTTTCCAATTCTGTCTCCTCTGATCCTATTTCTG
This sequence comes from Smutsia gigantea, assembly GCA_032199065.1. Classification (NCBI taxonomy): domain Eukaryota; kingdom Metazoa; phylum Chordata; class Mammalia; order Pholidota; family Manidae; genus Smutsia; species Smutsia gigantea. The sequence continues at coordinate 280,867 of JAVSCE010018805.1, forward strand.
TCATCATTGGGCTCCTTCCTTCTACTCTGTCATTCATATCATATCTTCTTTTTTACTAAATTCATACATTTAATTGAATCCATGCCCCAACTCTACAGTTGAATTGGACAAGGCTCAAATTTGTAAATTGCTAAATGCTCATAGTTAATTTTAAAGGCATGCATATTGATACCAAGATTTTGTAGTTCTGCTAGATGACACAGTAATATAAATAAGTCACAACAACACCAATCTTCTCCAAGTCTCTTTGTTATATATTTATTCCTGAACTGATAACAATTCTTACTTGTGGATTTAAAGGTAAAAATAACACACATATACAAGATACAATCTAAGATCTTCATTAGATATGTGCTTAATGAACATAAGTCAGCTTGGCTCTTACATGTTCAAGAAACTGTTTTACTTAAATATGTTCTCAGGTATTTTTTGATATATTAATGAAAGGGCTAATCAAAATCTTGATGCAGGTGTCTTTAACCCATGGTCCATATACAAAACTATATTCCAATGCAACTGCTTTTCTTTTACTCCTATTAGTCACAGGAATGAAAGTACAGCATAGGGAATATAGTCAATAATATTTTTAATATTTTTGTATACTGACAGATGGCAACTACACTTATTGCAGTGAGCATTTTTACTGTCAAATCACTATGTTGTACAACTGAAACCAATATAATACTGTGATTCAATTGCATTCCAATAGAAAAAGCCCCCAAATTCAAGCTTAAAACAATTAGTCTAATTTTAAAAGTTATAAAGTGCATGCATAGAAACAATAGAAGAATATAGAAAAAAAAGTGTTTATAGTCATCTGAGTGTTAATTTTTTTAATGTTCTTACTTGTAAATTCCTGTAATTCCAAACTTATAAAATGAGCATATATTGTTTTTGCAATGAGAAAAAAACCCACAGTGTTATATGTGTGTGTTTGTTATGCCTTATTTTATACATCACTGTTTCTGTCAGAATGCTTCCTGCAGTAATAGAAATGTCAGACTAGACATTTTTTTCATCTCACATTACAGAAAGTCCAGGGGTAAGCATGCAGAGTTGCTTAATTCAGAGCCTTGAGTCATTCTCTCTGTTTCCACAAAACTTTCCTTTCATGATTAGAAGTTAGTTGCTGTTACTCTAAGTCTCAAAGAAAGGGTGGCTTCTCTTTATGCATTTCTCCTTTCCAGAATCTTCAGAATTTCCTCTTAAATTGGCTAGAATTGGAACACATGACCACTCCTAAACTAATCACTAGCAAATGTGAGGGAATCACTTTAAACACCTTAGGGGTATGCTTCATTTTATGAAGACAGGACTCAATTTCCCTTATAACTTTTTTTTTGTAGTTTTCTCTCTCTCCTCTTGCTCCTCTCTCTTACCACCCCCTTCCCCACGCACAAGAGCAGAAAGGTAATGTTTTGGGGTTCACAAACCAGCAGTAACTGCCACTATCAATAATTAACTCCTCAAAATAAATTAAGATTATCCATACCACAAAATTTAAATAGCACACAATTTAAATACAAAGCATAAAGAGTAAATACAGTTTGAGAACATAACAATTGCCTAATAAATATAGCCCTAAAGGGTAAGAACAGATTTTATTGTTTTTCACAATTTAAATCCAGGCATATTAAACTCTTGTAGTCAGAACCATCATTCAGTGCAGAGGGTAGCTTCAGCCCAATTATTTATTTACTTTCTTGGGAAATCTTGGTCTCTAATTTTTGTTCGTTTGTTTTTATAATTAGTCCACTGAATAAGAAAGTTTCCTAGGTTTTAAAAATTCTGGCTATAACTTCAGATCCAGAGAATACTTGTAAAATAAATAAAAAAATATGTGGCAACCTGAAGCAGATTTCCCATGAAGTTTTCCATGAAACAACCTCAAAGCTCCTCACTTATTCAGCATCCCCTGAAGCCCTGGAAAAGATGTCTTCACATAGTCATATGTTTTTATAAAATTCACAAGAATAAGATTACAATTTCAATTAGTTATGTCTATCTCTTTTCACATTTGCTTCTTCTCTGTCACACTTCTCCCCTCAGATGAGATGGTGTTGGAATGGCCATGGATATCTTTAGGATCCAGTCAAGGGGAAAGTCAAATTAGGAATATATTTACATTGAACTTAGAGGGATATTACATGGATATTGGTCACTTTCAATATATAGTTAAGACACTGCTAACCATCACAGTAAGCTTCTATGCATAGTACTAGATAAATTTGGTTCCCTCCATACTGACTTACCTGGACATAGTAATGATAGGGAAATATTTACAAGATCAGCAATTGAGTCCAGGTGGCTCCCTTCTGCTTCTTTTCTTTAGCAAAGACAGTAGAAACTTCTGTTGCCCCCCCCCCCGCCTTCACTCCCCAGTCTGCCAGGCACTCGCTCCCTAAACTCAGTCCCCCTTGCCTGCTGTGCACGTAGAAATGCTGCAGATATGGAAGCAGAAAGATATATATTGCTCCCCTTGCCTTTGTTCGGGGCTCAGACCTTGGGAGATTACTCCCCTCTGAGCCCACTGGTGTAAAAATAAAACCTCAACACTCCAAGACCTCCGAGTTCCGCTTGATTCTTCCGTCAGTGATCCAGTCCAGGTTTCTCAGGGTATCCATAATAGCAATAGGAAAGTGTAAGGCAAAAGGTCATATCTTGATATGGATGTGTCTAGATATTTGGCACCAGAACTATGTTGTTAGTGGAAGGGAAGTAAGGTACAAAATTTACAGAAGCTGGTCTACAAAAAAATTCTTCCAGTCCTTAGCATGTACACCTGTGAATAAAATTGCAATATTTCCAGAACCTCTCACCTGGCTTTAGTCCATTTCCATATTGTAACTCCAGGGAGGGGAAATCTGGGGCAAAATACCTTTGAAACCAAAATCAGTTAAAGGGAAAAATAAAGCTTAAAACCCGTTTATTGCTTACAAATAATCCTCCTGCATTTCTCTCTCTCCTGCCGCTGCAAAGCAAGTGAGTCCTCCCCCCAACCTCCTCAGTCCAGATAAGCCCTCACTGACCCATATAATTACCCACTGATATGGAGATGGACTACTTCTCTCTACCCCTTGGAAATACCTGTTGATATGGAGATGCACTAAAGCCAGGTGAGAGATTCTGGAAATACTGCAATTTTACCCACACATATCAATAGGTGTTTACAAGGGGTGGAGAGAACTAGTTCATCTCTGTATCAATAGGTGCTTATAAGGGGTGGGGAAAGAGCAAATGAGCATTGGGACAGAGAGAATTTTTTAGCTTCTTCCCAGCCAGGCTGGGGAGAGACACAGGCTAGTGGGAGTAGATGACTTCTTATAGGCAATAAATTGATTTCTCCCACTTTATTTTTCCCTTTGACTGATTTTGGCTTCAAAGGTTTATTTGCCCCAGGATGGGAACATATTTTCCCCTGGGGTTACAACACCTTAAAGTGATTTTCAATGATTCCCACCTTTGCATAATCCCTTCTCTGAGGGCAGATGGAACCTGTGATTTGCTTCTAACCTTGCCTTACCTCTAGCAAACCTAATGGGGTGACTCCCTTGATTAGGTTACTTATAAGGCAAAGGTGATGGGATGTCACTCCCATGATTTCATCGTATAAGACTCCATCTTAACTAATGGGACCCAGAAATTCTCATGCTGCCCTTGAGGAGGCAAACAGCCATGCTGTGAATTACCTTTGCAGAGGAATTGTGGGAAGCCTCTATGAACTAAGGGTAGCCTCCTAAAGACAGCCAGTAAGAAGCTAGGGCCCTCAGTCATACAGATGTAAGGAAATAAAGTCTGCAAACAACCTAAAAAGCTTGAAAATGGATTTTTCCTTAGTCAAGCCTCCAGATGAAAGCACAGCCTGGCCAATATCTTGATTACAGCCTGGTAAACAGAGGGCCCAATCTCCACCCACTGAAGCTGTGAGATAGTAAATGTGTGCTGTTTTAAGTCACTGTGTTTGTGGTAATTCATTACACAATAATAGAAAATGAATTAGTTATCAGGTAAAAATGTAAGGAAAAGATTTGGGCCACATCAAATCCTAGTCAAAATGGAAATTCTTTCCTTTCAGAAATATACTCAACAATTCAGCATACACAAATACAAACTTCCCCACTTTTCTTTTTGACTGGAAATAGTTTATCAGAATCGCTGTGCCTGTAGGACACAAAACCGTATGCAATACTAAAAACACTGAGCGCACCTGTTTTATGTATTCCAGTGTATCTGGTTGCATGTTAGGATGTCATTACTAACAAAGAACTGTGAAATTGAAAGAAACCTTTTAAAACTGTGTATAATATTATATTACCAAACACTGTCATATGAATATATAATCAGTGAGTATGCAGCCAAAATAATCTGGGGGAAAAAACACTTTAGAGTATGTTAAGTGATTAAAATTATTACCTTTTCGTAGATTTTTTAATGTCCGTGGTATTTGTCAGCTTTTTTCATAATTCACTGTGATTTCCTTTCTCATTCTAACAAGATATTTCTTTTATACCCAATTATGTATCATAGAGAGCTCTCAAAAATGTAAAGACATGTTTGTTTTTACCAGAAAACATGAATCCCTCTGATAGGAACTAAGCCCCTGCATTATTTCTAAGACTGCTTTCCATTTTCCAAATTTTTATACTGGTCCCAGTAAAATGATTAGAATCTTAGTTTCTTGGCAAATTCACTAACTTCATGGTCTCTCAAATCTAGACTTGGCAGAATGTGGTCCCATTGATGCTGGGGCTCTTGTTCACGGAGTTGAAGAATGAACTTCGTGAACAAGAAAGGTAGGAGCTTTACAGAGAAAGTTTTATAATAGGATAAGATAGAGTATGGAACTCCCAACAGGTGCAGGGAGGGGCACGGCTGCACTTGGGGTCTCAGTATCTAGGGTTTTATGCTTATTGCAGTGGGAGTTTCCTATAGGTTCAGCCAGAATGCTGGTTATGTTTTAACCTATTTCTACTGGCTACCGTGACTATGGTCAGCAAGATGTTCCATATCACTGGGTCCTGGTGGGGGGGTACATTGTCAAATTGTTTCAACCTTAAGCACCCTGTTCTTTTTCTACATTCCTGAAGCCTCAGTAAGACTTTGTCCTTTTCCAGGGGCCACACTGTATTCTAACTGGGCAGGTGTCTTGCCAGTGGGTTTCAGCCCCCAGCAAGTTCACTATGGATTTAGTGTGACCAAAGAAAATGACAGTAGAACATTCTTGGGATGAAAGGGTTATACCCAACTTAATTTCCTTGGTGGCAGGTCAATCACTAAAATCCCGTTCACTCAGATTGAGTCTGCACATAGCAAGCCAGTCTCTGCCTTGGGGCCTCTCTGCCTGCACAGTCATCTTGCACAGCCATCCTCTGCTCTGCTCTCCTGCAGCCTTGCAGCCGTGACACTGTGTTGCACCCAGAGCACTGGGCAGAACTCTTTATATAGAGTCAACAGGGATGTATTGCCTAAAGGTGTGCAGTGAGCTAGTCAACCAGGGCCAGGTGAGGATCCTGGCCACAGGAACTCTCATCTTATCCACAGCAGGCCTCTCTTCCTCACCATCTTATCCTTGCCTCTCCATCACTCTTGGGACTGAAGTCCACTCCTAAACTGACTTTAACTGGGGAGAAGGACATGCCATCTGATTTTAGGCATCCCTACCAGTCAGGGTACCAAAATCTCTAATGCTGCCTGATTTTATAGGTTTCTAATTATGCTCTAACTTACCTGATAGGATGCATCTTGCAAGTACTCTCATCCATCTCTTTCCCCATTACTAGACACACTTCTGAACTTCCCATTATTTATCAATGTTCTACTTTCTAGGTTCCACTTTCTATGGCTCCTCTACAACTGCTTGCCCCAGTAGATGCAGCTCCTGAATTAGCTCCACAAAGTCTTCCCAAGTCCATTGTGGGTAATGATCCTATGACCATCTAATTAACAAAGTACAACTGCCATCAGAATGGAATTCTCAAATTCGATAGAAAATAGATCCTAAAGAAATAAAAATTCAGAAACTAGGGAAAATGAAAGTTCCTATGGCCAGGATCCTCACCCGACCCTAAACAACTTGATGATGTAATTGTCCTACTATGTAGGCTAATACTTACACACCCATTGGCAATGAGCCATTATTGTCAGTGTTACTATCATAAAGAGCTCCACCCAGTGCTCTGCCTGGAGGCAGAGACTGAGACACATTGTGAACGCCCCAGAGGCAAATGTTATTCCAGCACTCGATCTGCCACTGTGAGAATAAAATTTGGTATAAACCCTTTTACCCCTAATGTTGTTACTTGGTATCTTGCCAATGGGTTTCAGCCCCAGGTGAGTTCGCTATGGATTTGATATGACCAAAGAAATTGATAGTAAAACGTTCTTTGGGGTGAAAGGGTTTATAAACCGGCTTGTTCTCCTGGTGGTAGGTTGAGCACTAGCATCTCTGCCTCCACCCAGAGCACTGGGCCGAGCTCTCTATATAGCACAGTAATAGCTTATTGCCTAAAGGTGTGGAAGTGGTAGCCTAGCAACAGGCCAGTCACATCATCAGGTGGTTTAAGTTCAGTGAGGATCCTGGCCATAGGAACCCCAACTTCCCCACACTCCACCCCTCCAGAATTCTTGCCTTACAATCTACATGCTTTTAATTTTCTGCAATGGTCCCTGTGCAAGAAAGCTGGTGCACTGTAACCAGATTCCACAATAGGAACAGAAGATAATGACAACTTAGACATAATAAAAATTAAGATACAGCAAGATTTTTATACAGGTAACAAAAATTATAATAATCCTCAAGCCAGAGGAAGTTCCCAATCCACAAAGACTTTAGGGGCGGTAAGACACATGTTTTAATGCCAGCAACATAGGCAAATCTTGTCCATCAGGTAGGATGCATGTAAGAGAATGGTCCTGTGATAGGACTGTAGCAGGAAGGGGGTCCCTTCCAGGTCTAGCATACCATACTTTTACTCCTTTCCCTGTGGGGGTTACTGAAGGGTCTATATATAGTGATACTGGAGGTGCATGCACTGGCCATAATGATAAAACAAAACTCCCCGGTAAGATGCTCCTGCTTTCTGGCCATTCAGGATATACTACTGTGACCTTTGGCAGCCACTCTGCTGTTATTCCAGGAATACACAGGAGGCCAGCTTCCAGACCTTGTCTCCAAGGTGCCAGGAGAGCCAGTCATCATTGGTCCATGTGTCAAAGGTCCAAGGCCATGTCCACTTAATGGAGTCTCTGAGATTCAGTGCAGTTGGTGGTGGCAGCAAGATGTTATTCTGGTGGCCGAACCTTGGCTTCAGTGATTCTTCTTTGGTTTGTACTTGCAGTTGTATAGGGGAGGCAGCCATATGTGTTAAAATGTCTACGGGGCTCAGGGCTCCCTTTTGGGGTCTCTCGTTCAAACACCATAGCATGGTCCATAAGCAGACTGACCATCCCCGCAGACTATTGGTATCTGACTTTAGTCTGGATTTTAACAAGCCATTGAGCCTCTCTATCATGCCTGCTGCGGTAGTATTGCATGGCACATGAAACTTCCATTTGATTCCCAGCTGTCGCACCCATTCTTGCAGTGTGTGTCCAGTAAAATGGGTGCCCTGATTACTCTCAATCACCTATGGTCAGCCATAGGCAGCAAAGAGATGTTCCAGGCCTCTTTTGATCGTCTGCTGGTCTGCACAATGGGTAGGAAAAGCAACCAGTAGTCCAATAGCTGTGTCCACACAAGTCATTGCATACCGATATCCTTCTGACACAGGTAGAGGCCCAATATAGTCTATCTGCCACCTGACGAGGGGTATAGGCCCCTTAGCTATGTCCCATGTTGCTGTGGAACTCGGTGTAAGTCCCTTTTGGAGCACACGACACACTCCTGCCGGGCTCTGCTAACTTCTTAGAAGGTCAAAGGCAAGCCCCGCCGATGGGCTACAGCCCACATTGTCTTTTGCCCCGCATGCAACAAACGCTGATGTAGCCATTGAGCTACATCAGAGGCAGGCTTTCCTTCTAACCAACGTATCTGGGCCAATTTATCTGCTTCATCATTTCCTGGGGATGCCAGTGGCAAATGACCTGTCACATGGTATACTTTAATTATTTTAGTCTGACCACAGACCCATAAGTCTTGCCACAATTCTTGCCCCCAGGGGGGTCGGTGACCAACCAGCCAGTTGGCATGGTACCAAGTTGGTAGCCACAAGCCCCGATAGACAGCCCAGCTGTCAGTGCAGACAACTATAGGGGAGGGCTCCTGGCTGATCACAAGCCACACAGCCCGCAACTCTGCCAGGTAATAAACCCTTTCACCCCAAAGAACGTTTTGCTGTCAATTTCTTTGGTCACATTGAATCCATAGTGAACTTGCCTGAGGCTGAAACCCATTGGCAAGACAGGATTTTAGTGATTAACCTGCCACTGTGGAAATAAAGTTTGGTATAACCCTTTCACTCCAAGAACATTCTAGTGTCATTTCTTTGGTTACACTGAATCCATAGCGAACTTGCCCAGGGCTGAAACCAATTGACAAGACAGTTTGCTACCTTAATGTTTCTATTAGGTAATGGAGAAGAATATTGCCTTTATCAGTTAGGATGTTTTAAGCTACAAGAATGGGAAATAGAATTAAACATGGCTTAATAAAAAACATTATTCCGCATAACAATCCAGAGGTTACTTGATTCAGAGCTCCAGTGAATTTAGAATTTTGGCATATTCATGATCTTAGTTTTTTATCACAGGTTTGTCCTGATATAAGGTCAGGTAGAAACTGCAACCTTTGCAAGGGTCACCTCCTCACAGACCAAGTCCAAAGACACAAAAGGGATTGTTTCCTTGATGTGTCTGTTCTTATCAAAAGGGAGAATCTTCTTCAGTAACCCATTCATAAGACTACTTATTCACTTCTCATTATCCAGAATTGCCAAACATGCCAATACCCAAACCAATTGACTGCAAGATGATTGGGATTGTGACTCTTTTAGAACAAATGTAATTCAGTATCTAGGGTTATTAAGAAATCTAGCCTCCCATGAAGCTCATGGCAGCCCTATAGATGAACAAAATTGTGATTCTGTCAGCAAGGAAGGAGATCCTGATGAATTTACAATATATTTCCTAGAAAGCCACAAGGGCTTGAAGCCCCACTTAGAGGTTTTTAGGTTTGTCATCTGTTTTCTATCAACATTAGCAGATTAAATTTAGGAGCATAATTTACTCTATCTCCAGTCACTGTTTATAAGAAGTTTAATCAAACAATCATACTGTTGGAAAATTATATTTCAGTTGATGTATGATGATTTGTTTCTTTATTGTTCTATAGGCAATTTTTAAAAAGTATTTCAGGAAAAGGTGATGTACACATATCTTAATTCATAGACTATTTAAGAAGATAATTATTCACATTTTGAAAAGGTTTATTCCCTTCACAAAGGATTTCCCTCTGGGTTCTTCTAAATAGAGGAATCTTCTAAACTGAACTGCAAGCCAGTTCAAATGTTGCTGCAACACCTTTGGGTAAAGAAGCCTGCCTCAAAACTCAGGAGGTTGGCTGCTTTCCAACTGTGTTCACCACAGCTGGACCTCAAGATTCAGTACTTTCCATTCTTTTTGATAGTCAAGAAACAGGTATTCCAGTTCTTAGGATCTGGGCATAATATATTAGAAGAATACTCAACAAGGAATAAAACTGGGTTCTAATCATGGCTCTGCACCTACAGTGATGTGAATTTATCGAAGACATTTAATCTCTTTGAATCATCCTCTGTAAAACAATGGGGTTGTATGTATATTTAAATGACTGCTAAGTATTTTTTCTGTGCTAGCATTCAATAGCTTAGGATTATGAAGTGAAAAAAATGAATATAAATAGTTTCTGTAATTACAAAATGCGATATAGATGTTGTTATCTTCATAATGTATGATACGAACTATTTGATTAACAGAAACCCATTTTGCCCATAAGTTTTCAGGAAGATATTCATTACAATGTACACTTATATAATGACCAAAATGGGGCAATTCTAAATGCACTGTGGTATCTTAGATTGAAACCAGAACAAAAAAAGAAAATTAGTGAGAAACTGGTGAAATTGAAAACAAGTATTTAGTTGTTACTACATAGATGTTACCCAGAGATGGGTCCTTGGTCTCATCATGAGAAAGAATTCAAGAATGGAATGAGAAGCAGTTGAGCTATAGTTTATTTGGAAAATAAGAGTATAGGGAAAAGCAAAAGTACATATCTGAAAGTTGGGCTTGGGCAGACCTACAGGCAATAGTGCCCAGGAGACAACAGGGAGCCTTTTTATGGAAAGGGTGATGAACCCTTATCAAGTAAGGATAGGTTTCAAAGGGAAAGGGCAGGGTCTTCTGGGAGTTTGGGCCTGTTCCACCGCCACATTGTGAGGGGGAGTTTTGGGCTATATTTAGTTCTCATTGGAAGTCTCATAGGTGAGGAAGTGTGATTTTTACAATGTTAATGACAGAAGGGTGTGGTTTTTACTAGGTTAATGAGTGTATAATGTATTTTGGGGTGAAGTTTGGGTCAATATCTCTATGTTGGAACCAGCCAGTTTTGACTGATTGACTGATCTGTTATCTATACCCTCACTCCCCACATTCAGAGAGAACAGCTTACATAGAATGTTTAGGATATAAACAACCAGTCAACCAGAGTCCCCTCTTCCTTCCCTGCTCCTGTCTGGCTATCTATCTACTCTAACGTAGTTAATAGTATTGAACAACCGTGGGGAAGTTGGGGTTCCTATGGCCAGGATCCTCACTGAACTTAAACCATCTGATGATGTAACTGGCCTGTTGCTGGGGTTCTGCTTCCACACCTTTAGGCAATAAGCTATTATTGTGCTATATAGAGAGCTCCGCCCAGTGCTCTGGGAGGAGGCAGAGATGCTAGTGCTCACCTACTGCTGGGAGAACAAGCCGGGTAATAAACCCTTTCAGCCCAAAGAACATTCTGCTGTCAATTTCTTTGGTCGCCCCATAGCGAACTTGCCTGGGGCTGAAACCCATTGACAAGACAATTGGCGTAGTCGGCAAGGTTCATTGTTGACCAAGGGAAAAGACAAGCTGCCCTTATGGGAGGGGTGCTTCAGCGGGCTGCCCCTGTGAATGGGGAGACAGTGGGTTGTCCCCCAATGGGTATGTGGTCTGAGGTGGCTTGCCTCCTAGAGGACTGGGCCCCACCCCAGGACTGGAGGCAAGTGGAGGTGACACCTGAGGCAGTAGGGGGGGCCCTTGTTATAATAATCAGATCCTTTGAGAAGCAGAGTGCCTTTGAGGCAGCAGGGACTGTGGGTTGGCTACTTCTCACAGTATTAAAAAGTCTACAGAGGAAATGGCAGCACGAGAACATGAGCTGCAAACTTCTGTGGATTCTCTGAGGAGAGAAATGGCAGTGATGTGAGAGGAGGTGGTACGAGAATGCAAGCTGCACACTTTTGTGGATTCCCTGAAGAAGGAGATGGCACTGATACAAGAGCACTGGCAGAAAGGTGGGTTTGGAGATGAGATGGCAGTGCTGCCAGGTGCTCTGAAGGAGGAAGAGGCCATCAAGGAAAAAGATGAACTCCTGAGGGAAGCACAGGTGGAGGTGGTGTGAGAACGTCAGCTGGGAAGCATTGAGCTGATGGTAAGAGACCTTCTGAAGACTGAGGTAGCATTGCTGCGAGGTACAGTAGAAAAGGTAAAGGTTGTAGCAGAGGAGGCACTCGGGGGAGGGGAGAGAAAGGTGCCATCAGCCCCAGAAATGGAGGAGCTGGAGAAAGATGAAGGGGTGATGCCAGACGCACTGGCACCTCCTGTATTGAAAGCACGCCCAGTGGTTGTAAAGAAAATAAAGACACAGCAGCTGAAGGTTCCCCAAGGAGAGGAGCAGCCCCCTCCCCAGGTCGTGGAGCACTCTATGGTCCGCCCCTGTACTCAGGCTGAGCTGGTGGATTTGGGCTCCTGGTTTAAGGAAAAGCCCTCAGAGTCAATATCAGCTTGGCTCCTGCGTCTGTAGGACTTAGGGGTGGATGGAATTCTTCTGTTAGGGTCAGAGATTGGAAAACTGCCTTCCCTGACAGTGCAGCCTGCCTTGAGGCAGTGATTGCAAAATGCACATCAGACCCCAGGGAGTCACTCTCTCCTCGATTGGCTCATGGCTGCACTCCATGCTGTGTGGCCCAATCCAGGTGATCTACCATCCTCTCCTGTTAGATGGCAGACATATGCTGAACTCCAACAGGTGCTACGAGAGTTAGGCATGAGAAATGCCATCTAGAGTCCAGAGAATTATGGCCCAGATTGTAGGGCCTTCTAATCTAAGAAGTAGCCCTTAAATGCTGAATTATTGCCAAGATGGCGCTCACCGGATGAGCATGGGGTGGTGCCCAGGCATTTTGGCAGGCTATGACATTAGTCTACCTGTGTTCCGGGTATCTCCCTATTGGTGGCGTGAGTCTTCTGTGAATGTGATCAGCTCGTGGACACCGTTTGCTTTCATTATGTGCCTTCCTGCGTGAAGAGCTTATGACTGCTTGACCTTTATGCTGATTGGCCAATGAATGTTATATATACTCTGCTGTTTCTGCAATAAACGAGTTCCTGCTTTGACTGAGCTCTCTGTCATGTCTGTTTGTCTCTGGTTCAGGCCTAGGGGCTGGAGGCTGGTGATCGGGTGGACAGTCGGCACTCACCCTTCCTGGTCCTGCCTTGCCGGGCTGTGTCTCCCCCTTCCCATTCTCTCCACAGGTTTGGAGGGGGCTCGGGGGAGGCTAAAAACCCTGACACCAGATGAAGATATTTTCACTACTGGGATGGAAATATTGTACTTCAAACGGCTCCTACATCCTTCTTTGGGTCTCTTGTGGCTATTCTTTCTCCTCATTTAGGGCAGCTCATAAGCGAGGTGACATGTACCAGAATAACATCTTGCTGCCAGCACCAACTGCACTGAATCCCGGAGACTCCATTGAGTGGACATGGCCTTGTACCTTTCGACACATGGACCAACAATGGCTGGCTCTCCTGGCACCTTGGGGACAAGGCCTGGAAGCTGGCCTCCCGTGTATTCCTGGAATAACAGCAGAGTGGCCGCCAAAGGTCACAATAGTATATCCTGAATGGCCAGAAGGTAGGAGCATCTTACCGGGGAGTTTTGTTTTATCATTATGGCCAGTGCATGCACCTCCAGTAGCACTATATATAGACCCTTCGGTAACCCCATGGGGAGAGGAGTAAAAGTATGGCATACTACACCTGGAAGGGACCCCCTTCCTGCTACAGTCCTATCATAGGACCACTCTCTTGCATGCATCCTACCTGATGGACCAGATTTGCCTATGTTGTGACATTAAAACATGTGTCTTACCGCCCCTAAAGTCTTTGTGGATTGGGAACTTCCTCTGGCTTGAGGATTGTTATAATTTTGTTATTAGGAACCTCTTTTGGCTTGAGGATTATTATAATTTTTGTTACCTGTATCTTAATTTTTCATTATCTCTAAGTTGTTGTTAGCCTCTGTTGCTGTGTGGAATCTGGTTACAGTGCTCCAGCTTTCTCACACAGGGACCATTGCAGAAGATGAAGGCATGTAGATTGTAAGGTGAGAATCCTGGAGGGATGGAGTGTGGGGAAGTGGGGGTTCCTATGGCCAGGATCCTCACTGAACTTAAACCACCTGATGATGCAACTGGCCTGTTGCTGGGCTACTGCTTCCACACCTTTAGGCAATAAGCTATTACTGTGCTATATAGAGAGCTCCGCCCAGTGCTCTGGGCAGAGGCAGAGACGTTAGTGCTCGCCTACCACTGGGAGAACAAGCCGGGTAATAAACCCTTTCACCCCAAAGAACGTTCTGCTGTCAATTTCTTTGGTCGCATTGAATCTATAGCAAACTTGTTGGAGGCTGAAACCCACTGGCAAGACAACCACTATTAATTTCTTAGTTTTGATAAATGTGCCATGGTTATGTAAGACATTATCATTTGGGGAAGCTGAGTGAAGTGTATACAGGAATTCTCTGTCTTATCTTTGCAAATTTTCCATAAATCTAAAATTATTCCAAAATAAAGATTTAAAAATAAAATTATTGTGCTATGCCTTTAGAATGTAATTATGCATTCATATATACATACATGCAGCAAAGAGATAACAGAAATGAAGGCAAGAGACAGTGGATCTTGGACAGATCAAAGTAGAGAAGGGAAGACAGCCAGGAAATCACAGAAATCAAACCACCATATTTTCGAACACTACAGAAAAGCAACAAGAAAGAGAGCTCTTTGGAGTTAGAAAAATTTTCCTGAAACCTGTAAGAAAGGAAAAATGAACCTGGACTAAGAAAGTAAAAATATGCTTTGTGATTCATCAGCTAAAACCAGCTGCAAAGTTAATAGAAGATACATTTCTCCCAAGAACATGTGTAAAGTGTCACAACACCCCACCCTTCTAGTAACTACTGTTTTGGTTTTTTTTTACTCTCAGAGAACCCTTTTCTCCAAAATCATTGATTGTGAAAAACTTTGCTCTTTTGTATCCTTTCATTAGTATTGAAATATCCCACTTTTGGCTAAATTATCTAAATCAGTTGAAACAGAGTAACTTCTTCTGTGTAACCCAGGGACAGAACTTCAGAAAAGGGGTTTGTGGACACATACCACATCTATTTTAACTCTAGTTTCCCAGGAAACAGCACACTGGGTCCATGTGGCAGTCCAGACCTAACATAGACTCCTTTACACACTGCCTTGCTTTCTTTTGAACTATTCAAACACTACTTCAATTTCATTCCTCCTAAACTCCATACTTCTCCAGATTACTTTAATAAACCTATATTTTCCTTTGTTTGGTGAAGCACTCCATGGTTCTTCTGGAATGTAGATTCCCTTCTTGCAATACGCTAGAAACCTGACTTTCTTGAAATACAGTTTTGTTACCCGTGAATTTAGGCCTGTTGAACTTAGGAAGGCTGCCTCATACTAAAAGTTCAGGAACATTAATTGGCATAAAAATGAACAACAGAGAAGTATCAAGTTCCAATACTATATAAGATTATTTTTTAAAAATAATGAGTGTAACATCATCATTACAGATAATGAAAGCATGCCTGAAAGATATATTATAAAACAAATCAAAATCGTTACTATTTTTAAACTAGTTAAACATGAAGGAAATAATACAAGGTATGAAAGAACAACAAGATTCAGAATTAGAAAACCTCAATAAACCCAATGGGGGAATCTTTTCACATTGTATATCAAGTCACCACCTTGTACACTTTAAACCTCTTACAATTTTACTTGTCCATTATACCTCAACAAATCTGAGAAAACTTTAGAAAATTTCAGAAAAACTATTACAGAACTCAGGAGAATTAGTGATAAACTAGAAGGAACACAGAAGCTAATACGCACAACAGATTATGATTTTCTGTAAAGAAACTGAGCCAATCCTTAGGTCAGAGTTTCTCTATTCACTTTGCCTGATGCTCATTCCCTCATAATTCTTCAGGAAGAGCTCAAGAGAATAATCATCTCATCAAATATTGGTATTACATCAAGCATTGTTAAAAGTTATGCCTTTTGTACATCAGAGTTGGTTTTACTGTGTATAAAATTCTTTGCCCATACTTTTTCCTTTGCATTTGCAAATATGTTGTTCCACTTTATTCTGGTAAAAAGAAAAGCTTCACTGTCAAAAGTCTATTAACATTTCAATTTTCTTTCTCATTTTGCAAATGTCACAATACTGAAAATTGGTTAAATCTGGGAATCTGTTGTGTTTGAAATAATTCCTACTATATTTCACCAAATTAGGATGACCTAAATTTTAAGACCACCATCATTTTCTATACTGATAAAAAAGGAAAAACTACATTCCAGTTTCAAAATGTTAAAATATGAAGAAATGTAGGTCTTAGATGAGAGTCAGTATATTCATCTTCTATCACTGTAAAGCAAATTACCATAAATGCTATGGCTTAAAACAAATTTATCAGCAAAGTTTTACAGGTCAACACTGGGGACACAGAACAGCTGGATTCTCCACCTGCAGCCCTACAAGGTTGAAATCAAGGTATTGGATGGCTGTTTTCTGATCTGGAGTTTTACGTTTTCTTCCCAGTTCACATAGGTTGTTGCCCAAATTTAGTTCCTTGAGGCTGTAGGCCAAGATTCCCATTTACTTGTTGGCTGTTAGACACAAGCCATTCTCAGCTCCTAGAAGCCATTCTCAGCTCCCAGAGGCCATTCCTATTTGTTTCTACATTTCCCCTTCCTTTTTCAAAGCCAGCAACAATCTGTCTCACATCAAAATTCCCCCTCACACCTTGAATCTCTTTCTCTGGGAAAAGCCCAGTCTCCTTTGAAGGTAGAGAGGTAAATTATAAGTAAATATACACCAGAATGTGACAAATACTAAAAAACAAAATAAAAGAAGTTTATACTTATTTTTCTTTCTAGAGTGCTCTTCTGCTAAATATTCTCAAGGCTCACATCATTTAGGTTTGTCACATTCTCAAAGAAGCCATCCTTAACTACTCTACCTTAAATTGTCAACCTCCTTCTCCCAAAGTCTCTTTCCATTTCCTTATCCTTTTTTATTTTCATCATATTTATTTTCTGATATTATTTCTTTCATTTACTTTCCATTTTTTGGCTTCCCACAGTGAAATTGATGAAATTAAGGATCACTGTATCTCTATCTCCTGGTCATTCAGTCATTAGGTCCAAAGTTTAAAAGGCATTCGATATTTAGGAAGGAAAAAAATGGGGAAAGGAAATTGGAGGGAAGCAGAGAAGTTGGCATTACCTGTGGGGTGGGCCAACGATAATTATATTTATTAACTTTGTAATAAAGAAAAAAAAGACAAGGGATAAGCCTACTGGTAGAGCAGAACCTTGAAAGAACGAGACATAGACCCAGTTCACTTTAATGGTTATGTAAAAAAAGTATACAACTGGATTGAGAAACCTGAATGATAGCATGGGTGAGCAGTATGAAGTTTCCATGTATTTGGAGATGTGCAATTTTGAAAAGAGAATGGAAAGGCATAAAAGCTAATTCAGTTTTGCCTGGACCCGCTATCTACTAGAGAGGAAGGAATTCTAATTTAGTAAAAATACACATCAAAGAAAATGATATAAAGACAACTTTACATAATTTTATGGACATTTCTTCAAAATAAGCTGTTATTTAGAATGCAAGACACATCCTAGTGTTTTGGAGTCCAATTACTTCGTGTTAATTTCTAAGAAAAGAAAAAAGGGAGGCAACAGAAAGAAAATTATGATGTCCTCAGACATGTGCTCCGATACTTAACCTTACAGGGACCAACTGTGATCTTGACCAAGTCACTTAAACAGACCCAAAGTTCCTTTACTTAACCCATAAAGCGAAGGGAGCAAACTGGGTGACTGTAATTTAAATTACAGTCTAAAAACCATGATTCAATTATATTTGTGACAGTACATGACGTGTAGTGGCCGCCCAAAATTATTTGTTAAAGTTACGTCTTATAATGTTATCTGACAGGAAATGTGAAGCTACCTATTACTAGCCTTCAGGTTTTTATTTATAAAATAAAGGAGTTTCCTCTTCTTGCTGTAAATATCTTGAGGATTTTGGTACGCAATCATATCCTTGCACTGGCTGCTGGAATCCTCAGCGCTTGGCTGTGGAGCCAGAGGTGACGCCGCCTTCAGAGCTTCGGTGCCTTTCCATCAGTCGTGCTCCGTCGCAGCAGCGCCGCTCCCCGCAAACACCTGTGCAAAGTCCGCCCAGAGACCACACCCAAGCCGGAAATCGGAACGTCCCTGAGGTTGATGGGAAAGCGCGGTCGGGCAGCGCGCTCCCAGGCCCGCCCCCTCCGGTGACGTCACCACCCGCCCCTTGACCTCGCGGCCCCGCCCCTTCCCTGCCTGCCGGTACCAGAGGCTGCCGCGTCTCCGGAGGCGATGGAAATTTCGGAGCCGTTGGCTGCACCTCAGGGGGAAGAGGCGTCCTGCTCTTCCTGGGGGGCCGGCGGGTGAGAGATCTAGTGTGGGCGCGAGGAAGTGACGGGTGGCCGGCTTTCTGTTTCTCCCCACGCGGACAGGGAGCGTTTGAGAGGCCGCGGGGCCGGTCCGAGTTGGCGGTTGAGGCGCAGGGGAGCGCGAGGGGTGGGTGTGGCGGTGTGGGCTCAGACCGGTGCAGCCCCCGGCTTCGCTGAGGAGAAAGCCCGCGTCTCATCCCTTGAAGCCCTTTTTCCGGTTGGTTGGGGTCTGCCATTCTTCCTCCCAGTCACCAGACGTGTTGGGGCGGGGCCGGGGGGTGGTGGGTGCGGTGAGTGCGGTGGGCTCCGGCCGGAGAGGTCTGGCCCGGGCTTAGTGCGAGCTTCCCCAGCCCAGGTGCCAGACACCTTCCGTTCTCCTTTCGTTAAAATGAAATCTAAGCGCACCACCGTCCGTGATCCTCCACTGAGATCCTCCTTTGAAAACTGTTACCAGAGGGAACTTGTTAATGAATCAGTGACAGTCGAGACACCCTCAGGCCTCTGTTGACTAGTTAAAAAAAAAAATCCACGAGTTATTCTTTCTTATTTCCCAGTCGATATTGAAGTTCTTCACGTCTTTTCCACTCCTGCAATATGAGCGGGGGGTGGGGGGGAATATTTGTGTAGTTCCTGGTTCCGTCATCTCCTAATTAATAGAGTGGGTAGTACATCCTGCCCACTGCCCGACTACAATGTACCAGAGATACATGTGATGGACGATTTTGAGCGAATGTGAGAATGCCCACAAACCTGTAGCATTTTTGCTAGTTTCAGACTGAAGGGGTGCTTTTGGTACCACCGTAGTACCAGCTGTTGCCAACACTGCCAGATTTACTTGGGGGTCATTATATAATACAAACAAAACTTCCCTTTTTTTAAAAACATTTTTGATTGTCATACAGACCTTATTTTAAAAATGATTTTCGAAACATTTCAATAAGGCAGAACTTTCTGAAAAGTGCCAATTGTATTAAGCGACAACTGGTTGAAATACAGCTTTTCTCATTTCTGCTTAAGAGCTTTAACTGCTAAATTACTGCCCTCCACGCAAGTAGGACATGCTAGGGAAAATGTATTAGGGATAAGAAAACTGTAATAGGAAATTTTATTTTCATATTTTGTTACAGTGCCAAAATAGTATATATTGTATATGTGTGTGTGTATTACATTGGTAATCTCTTAAACACAACTATTTTCTGGTTTTCTTTCACTTGTTGCAGTAGGATTATTTCTAATAGTCACCCAGTCAGGTAGAAACTGATATCATCTAGTGACAATGTTTGGTGAGATAAATGGTAACATTTTGATTAACTATATTTACAAATCCTTTCTCTTAGATATTGATACCAGACCTAGAAATTTGGATTCTCAAACTGAACTTTGTGATACCATGTTATTTGTAGAATCTTATCATTGATAATTAGAGCTTCCTACAACTTGCAATGCATTACACTTTTGTCAAGATTTTATTGATCTTACCTGTCAACAGGGCTCAGGTGCAAATGCCCCAGGTTGGTTCCCTTTGCGTGAGAACCACCTTCGTTTCCCAGTGTTTATCCTATTATCATTTTTCTTTGCTATGCTGTGAAAAAATTGGGATGAGCTGCAGTAAATGATATATCACTGAATCTTTTCACACTAGTATGTTTAACTTTTCAAAAAGATTTTAAGAATTCATTCAACAGATATTTTTTGAGTGCTTTTATTATACTTACAGTGACAATAGGCATTATACATGGTAGTCAAAAGGTAGGCTGCTTAGGGTCAGATTCTGCCATTTACCTGGGCTATGAGCTTGGGCAGGTTATTTAAGTTACCTCTCTCAGCCTGTTTTTCTTCTTCTGTTCGGTAGAGATGGTGGTAATGCCTGTCTCATAAAGTTGTTGTAAGGGTTAACTGAGTTCGTATATTTAAGGCACTTAAAACTGTGTGGTGCAGGGTTTGCTCTTATTATTATTAAATGCCAGGTACAATTTTAGGTTTGTGAAATATAGTGGTGAATCCTGAATGAATCATATATTCTGTAGGGGAAGGCCAACAATAAACAGTTAATGATAAATGATTTGAAGAAAATACAGCAGGTCAACAAGTTAGGAAATGATCTAAGGAGAAGGGGAGCCGTTTCACTGATAGGGTTATTAGGAATGGTCTGTGTAAAAATATTTGTAAGGCAATATTTGGATAGAAGTTTAAATGATAGGAGTCAGCGTTTCTGAAGGAAGAACATTCCGAGCAGAAGGAAGAGTAAGTATAAAAGCTCTGAAGTAATAACAAGCTTGGCTTTTTGAGGAACAAGATAGGCCAGTGTGGCTGAAGGTAAGCTAGAGGGATGGTGGTGGGTTTGGAGAAGTAATTGGGAGACAGAGCACATAGACCCTATTAAGCACCGTAAGGTGCTTGAATTTTATTCTAAGAGTAAAGGAAATTCACTGAAGATTAATTCTAAGTTGGGTAGTAATGTCTGACAACATTCTGAAAGATAGAAGCTGTTAGCTAGAGAATAAACTGAAGGGGAAGGACAATAGTAGAAATAGAGATAGGTAAGGAGGCCATTGAAGTAGTTAAGATGAAATATGATGGTTTGTTCTGAGATTATACTGATTGAAATAGTGAAAAGTGATCAGATTTGAGATCTCTTGAAAGTAGAGCTAACAAGACTCACAGACAGAAAATAAGAAGATCCCTAATTTTTGGCCTGAGCAAGTGAGAAAATGGTGGTACTAAAAACTTGAGTTGGGAAAGACTGGGGAAGAATAGATTAAGCAGGGTAATTGAATTCTGTTTGGGGCTTATTATGTTTGTGAGACTAGTTAGACATCAAAATAGAGATACTGTTCTGGCAGATGTGTAAAATCTGGAGGCCAGAGGAGAGATCAAACATGGAGAAATAAGTTTAGATATCATCAGTATATGGTAAGTTCAAAGAACTGAATGAGATTATCTTTGGAGCTTGTATATGTTAGAGATTTATGAGCACTCCAACAAAATCGCTAAACTATAGATCCATGAGAATATACATAGCAATTATAAAACAACCCCTGAGAGTGAAACAACAAATACAAAGTAGGCAATCAGTGCATTTAATTTTGACCAATTTTTAAAATAAAAGTAAAATGTGGGTAATAAAATATATATATGGTTTGTAAAACCTCCTTTAGTAACTGGTGATTCTGATCCCATGTATATTTGAATGTCACATTATAGAATATGGATGTTGAACAACCATACTTGCCCTTATAAGTTGTGTTTTATTTTTCAGTACAAATACAAATTTGCCCATCATGTCAACAGAATCTGTAGAGATAGATGATGGATTATACAGGTAAGAGCTTTTTGGAAACTGAAATTTATTTCCGAGTGTAACTTTTGACATCTTATATGTTGATATTTGTAATGTCAATACTTTATTCTTTATTTCCCCCTAAATACTATAATTGAAAGTTGGTTAATATTTACTAGGTAAGCAAGTTTTTCCCCAGTAGGAATAACTGAGCCTTAGGTTATAATTACTTCTAAATAACTGAACCTTCCTACAAAACTGAAACTCTGTAAAATCTGCAAATCTCGAATATTAACTCATAAGTTTCTATTATTTGTAATTATATTTAAATATTTTAGAGCAGTTTCAGTACCTATTTGAACAAAGCATCTTTCTGAATACACTTCAGTTTTTTCTTACTAATGCTCAATCTTAAGTCACCTCATAGTAATTGACCAACTAAATTTGAAATTTTTCTCAGAATCTAAAGGTTTTTTGTGTTTTGATTTTTGGGGGAACCACTTCTAATGGCATCCTGAACCATGTCTCTCTTTATTTGCATTTTGATGCCTACAAATTGTTGGGTGAGTTAGACTCAATTCTGTAGACCTGGCCATTTTTTTCTTTCCCTCAAAAGATGTTACTGAGCCTGCTGGTCCCAAGGTTTATCTGAAGAAATGAATGAGTCCCAGTTTAGAACTCCAGCTTTGGTTTTCTAACTCTGTTTTTACCATAGTCCTCTCCCTTGTAGGTAATCAGGGCTGATTCAGATAATAATAGAATGAGACTTTGCTATCTCTTTTTCTGGGTTTCTTGAATATAGGTTTCTGTGTAGAGATCACTGTATGAAGAATGGATGAATATCAAAGCAGAACCAGGGCATTCTTAGGTCTCTGGATATGATACAGTCATATAGTATCAAAAACTGTATTTATTCTAGTGGAGTGCTAGAGGAAGCTCCTCTGGCTTTTGGAATAGTCTTTTTGGATTTTTTTATGAATCTTCCTTAGACTTTTTCTTAGGCTGCTCCTGCTCTGCCTGCACCGTAAATGCTAGTTCCAACATCAGGATTTTTCTCTTAGTTCATACTCTAGTTCATATCATAAATTTCCATGATTTAAGCTGTCTCTGTATGCTAATGATAATTAAGTCTCTTTCTTCAGCTTTGTCCATTCAAGCTCAAGATCTTCATTTTTAAGTGTGTACAGGTACTTTAAATATAGACCAGGTATATGTTCAGCAAATAACTCTTTCTTAGAGAAGCATTTTAGTATATGGAATCAGTGTGATCTCTGGAGATAGAGAACATTCACATCCCAATCCTGACATTTATATAAGAACTGAAATTAATTATTTAATCTTTCTGCTCACATTTCTCATATATAAAGATAAAAAAGAATAATACCTCTTATTTCTTAGTATCTTAGTCTTAAATATTTTTTTTAAAAACTGTTAATATTAAACAGTTTCTGGCACAAAGTAGCACTCAGTACTATTGTCCCTTTTTTTCTTTTCCCAAGCTTAATTAAATACGACCATAACCACGCAATAATTAACCTAAGAGAAATTTTGGTATCATTTTAGATTTTCCCTAAGAAAAATTTGTCATCCTCAAAATTCAGGTAATTTTTTAAGCCTTTCAGTTCCTTCTGAACAACCCTTAATTCCAACTCTTTCATTCTCTCTCCCTGGGTTCGGTATATAGGCATCTCTCAATTGAACTATTATTCTTTCATAGGATCTCTTTAGAGCTAATCCATCTTCCATGCTTTATTCAAAGTGATATTCTTGAAATTTACTTCAGAGTCCATGGTTTCTCAGTTTTAAATCCTTAAATGGTTCCCTGTCATCTACACTGGAGAGGCCAAACTGTATAATAGGCATTTACATCCCCTCTTGGATACAGCATAACATAGTGGCTGTGAAAATATAAACTTTGATATTAGATCTGAATTTCACTCATCATCCACCATTTAAAAGTGTTTGATCTTAACCAAATTAAGTTAACCAAGTTAAGACTTAACCTCTTAAGTCTAGTCTTTTCTTTCATCCATTCATTTTTTCATACATTCATTCATTCAACAAATATTTAATGACAAAAGGTAAACACAGTAAAATTGAATCCTAAAGAATAGTGCCTAAAATCTCATAATTTCTAATTATTATGTACCATGAGCTAAGACTGTATCTTTCTTTATAGTCTCCATGTCACTTCTTACCACTTTACCATCCAACATTCTATTCTTAGCTTTGTTAAACTTTATGTTTATATTGTCGGGTACTTGATTTTACCCTACTTAGAAGCTAAAAGCTAGCCTGTTGTTGTTTAGTGGTTGCTGACAGAAGTTATGAAACTTCTGGGTCAGAAACAGAATTTTATTACTTATGGTACAGCAGTTAGCATGGCTGTGAACATGGTGTTGGTTCCCCTTGCTCCCAAATCCCCGAGGGGTTGACACTATGAGCCCTAAGGGATGCTTTGTACACACAGCTGAAACCCTGAATTTGAGGGACCCAACGTTTTATAAGCAGTGAGCAAGCCTGCCTTTTGTCTTGTAGAGAGACTTGCCTTGTCTCATCCCTCAAGGTCACATGCTACAAACACAACCCTGAGAAAAGGCCCCCCAAAAATAGGACCTGCCCCACTAGGCATATCTAGACAGACATTTCAGAGTGTGAAAACTCATGAAAGTATCCCCCAACATACTTTTTTTTTTCACAGTTTTATTGAGGTGTAATTGAAGTATTGTAAACTGTATATAAAGTGTGCAATTTGATGTTTTGGCATGTATATATATACTCATGAAGCCATCACCACAATTTAGATAGTGAACATACACATCACACCCTAACACTTCCCTCGTGTCCCTTCGTA
Source organism: Smutsia gigantea (assembly GCA_032199065.1). Lineage (NCBI taxonomy): Eukaryota > Metazoa > Chordata > Mammalia > Pholidota > Manidae > Smutsia > Smutsia gigantea. The sequence goes on from JAVSCE010018805.1 coordinate 305,041, forward strand.
ATCCCTTCCTTCCTTCTCTATCATTTCCCTTTGTTGTCACTGTAGAACACACTTTTTGTCACTGTAGAATAGTTTCAATTTCCTATAATTATATATATATATATAAGGTGATCATATATAGTATGTACACCTTTGGGGGGTCTCGTTTCTCTCAGCATGACTTTGAGATTCATCTGTGTTGTGATGTCAGTATTTGTTTCTTATTGCTGAGTTGTATTCTACTCTATGGTTATACTACAATTTATTTAACCATTTATTAACTGTTGATAGGCATTTGGGTTGTTTCCAGGTTTGGGCTACTAGAAATATGTCTGCCATGAGAATTTATAAGCAAATTTTAGGGTAGATGTACATTTTCACTTGCTCTTGGATAAATACCCAAGAAATGAATGGCTGGATGGTATGGTGGGTGTATTTTTAACTTCTTAAGGAATGCCAAAATGTTTTCCAAAGTGGTTATACCATTTTACATTCCCTCCAGTAGTGTATATAGGTTCAAGTTGCCCCCCACTTTCCCTCAACACCTGATATGGTCAGTATTTTTAATTTTAAACATTCTAATATAGTATTACATGTTAATCTTACATTAATTACATGTTAATGTAGTATTACATGTAGTAGTATTACATTGTTGTTTTAATTCCATTTCCCCAATGACTAATGATTTTGATGATCTTTTTATGAGCCTATTTGCCATCTCTACTTGGGTGAAATGTCTCTATTAGTCTTATGCCTCCCTTTTTCATTAGGTTTGTCTTATTGAGTTGTTTATACACTCTGTATACATGACCTTTGTTGTATATATGGTTGCATTTATTTTCTCCTACTTTGTGGCTTGTCTTTTTATAACAATGTATTTTGTAGAGTAAAGTTTTTAATTCTCATAAGGAACAATTTTTTAATATGTAATTCATGATGTTTACAAAACTCAAGGACACTAAGATTTTCTCTGATGTTGTCTTCTTGAAGTTCATTGTATTAAATTTAGGTATATGATTCATTTCAAGTTAATTTTTCTATATGGTTTGAGGTGAGGGTTAAGATTCTTTTTTTCCCCCATATAGCTCTCCAATGTTTTAAGACTATTTGTTGAAGATTATCCATCTCCACTGAATCCCACAGGTATCTTTGGCAGATCAATAGACTAAATATCTGTGGCTTTATTTCTGGAAATCTTCTATTACCATGATTTCTTTGTCTCTTTTTTACCCCAATACCATATTGTCATGATAACTGTAGCTTTATTATAAATCTTGGAATCTGGGAGTATAATTCCTTCAACTTTTACCTTTTGCAAAGTTCTTTTGGCTTTTCTGGGTCCTTTGAATTTCCACGTACATTTTAGAATCCTCTTGTCAATTAAAAAAAAAAAAATTCCTCCTGGAATTTTGTTTGACATTGTGTTGAATCTGTAGTTCAATTTTGGGAATATTAACATTTTAACAATATTGAATTTTTGTATGTCCATTTATTTCTTTTACTCTCTCCTAGTGGTGTTATATAATTACCAATACAAAGATCTTGCACAACTTTGATCAACTTTATCCCTAAATAATTAACTTTTTTATACCATTGTAAGTGGTAATTTTAAAATTTCAGTTTCTAATCATTCACTACCCTTAAATTGTACCACAGTTAATTTTTGCATATTGACCTCTTATTCTTCAATCTTGCTAACCTCAATTACTCTAGTAAATTTTTTCATGAATTCCATCGGATTTTCTACACAGTCGTGTTTGAAAATAAGAAGTTTTATTTCCTCTTTTCCAGTCTGAATGCCTTTTGTTTCTTTGTCTTGCCCTATCTGTTTTTGTTTCTGTTTCTTTCCAATCACTGTTTTTTGTTACTTTGTCTTGTTTTGTGGATGCCACTAGTTGGAACTTCCAATACAATGTTGAATGGGAGTGGTGAAGGTGAACACCCTCACTTTTTTTCCTGATTATTGATGGAATACGATGTTAGCTGTAGATTTTTCATAGATAGCCTGTATTAGGTTGAGGAGGTTCCCTTTTATTACCAGTTTGCTTACATTTATGTTTTGTTGTTTTTTTTTTAGTCGTAAATGGATATTGGATTTGTCAAACATGTTTTCTGCATTAGTTGATGTGATCATACAGTCTTTCCAAGTAATGAATTACAGTGATGGCAGATTTGTCCTTATTCACTTCAGAAAGCTTTATTTTATTTGTTTTTATTTTTTGCCTGTGGATCATTTAGAAGTGTGTTATTTGGTTCCCAAATATTGAGGATTTTTCAAAGATCTGCCTGTTGTTGATCTCTAATTCCATTATTAGCAGTGAACATACTTTGACTTAATTTTTTTTTTAGGTTCTTTGGTGCAGTCTATTTTGGTGTTTTGTGTGCGTATCAAAAGAGTATGCATCCTGTTATTTACTGAGTTGTCCTATCAATGTCAATTAGATCAAATCAGTTGACATTATGTAGGTGTCCTATGTTACTGATTTTCTGTCTTGTTTTTAATTTTTAAGACAGTTGTCTATAATTTTGTGTTTCTTATTAAGTTCTTTCAGTTTTTGTTTCATGGGGTTTGAAGTTAGTGTATAAATATTTAGAATTTTTATATCCTCTTGATGTATTGACCCTTTCATCATTATGAAATGATCCTCTTTATCCTGATAATTTTGTTTGCTTTGAAATCTATTTGTCTCATATAACATAGCCACTCCAGTTTTCTCTTGATTATTCGTAGCATGGTATATATTTTCCGCCCTTTTACTTGTTTCTGTACTTAAAGTGTGCTCCTTGTATAGATAGAATATAGTTGGGTTTTTCTTTGAATTCAATCTAACAATTTCTGTCTTTTATGTAACAGTATACTTATATTTCTCCTATCCCAGGGTGTGAGTTATGGTTGTCTTAACATTTTACTTCTTACATATTTACTTCTTTACTTCTATATATGTTATAAACTTAAAATACATTGTTTTTAGCTTAAACAGTCAATTGTCTTTAAGAGAGATTTTTAAAGTAGAAAGTGTTTTTTGTATTCATATATTTGTCATTTCTGCTGTTCTCTATTTCTTTGTGTAAATTAAGATTTCCATCTGGTGTCATTTTCTTTCTGCCTGAGGAGCCACTTTACTTCTTACAGTGAAAGTCTTTCAGCAATGAATTCTTTCAGCTTTTGAATGTCTGAAGAAGTCTTTTCTTTTTTGAGATTGCGTACATAATTCTAGGTAGACATTTTTTTCCTTTCAGTGCTCTAAAAATGTGCCACTCTCTTCTGATTTGTACTGCTTCCTAGGAGAAAGTCAATTGTCACTTCTTACCATTCTTCTATAAATAATGTCTTCCTGTGATTACTTTTATTTTCTCTTAATTACTTTTAATATCTTCTCTTCATCCCTCGTTTAAACAATTATGATAAGCTTTTTTCTAGTTTTAAAACTTCGTATTTCTTATTCTTGGGTTTATTCACTTTGTAGTCTGTGAGTTTATTGTATTCCTGGAAAAATTATAGCCATTCATTCTTCAAATATATTTTTCTCTCCCCCCTGTCTCCAGTCTCCTTCCGGGACTCCAATTTCACCAATATTACACTAATACTAGACTAATTAGTAAAGTTGTCCCACAACTCACTTATGTTGTTGGTTGTTGAGGTTGGTTGGTTTGTTTTAATCTCAGGTTTTATTTTAGAAAGTTTCTATCGCTGTATCTTCAAGTTCACATCTACAGGATTTAATCTATTTCATTCCATCCAGTATATTTTTTATCTTAGATTTTGTAGCTTTTATCTCCAGAAGTTTTGCTGCTCATGATTTCCTCTTGAGCATATAGATTGTATTTATAATTGCTTGAATGTCTTTTTCTACAAATTCTATCATCTGTGTAACTTCTAAGTCTGTTCTGTTGTTGATTTTTCTATTATGAGTTCTATTTTCCTACTCTTTTTGTATACCTGGTAATTTTTAAATATATGGTAGACATTGTGAATTTTACCTTTTTGAGTGCTAAATAATTTTAAATTCTTTTAAATGTTCTTGAGCTTTGTTCAGGGATACAACTACTTGAAAACAGCTTTATTTTTTCAAGGCTTGCTTTTAGCTTTGTTAGATGTGACCAGAGAACACTTAAAGTCTGGGGCTAATTTTTCCCCATTATTGATGTAATACTATTCTATACAGAGGTCTCTGTATTTTAAACTTTTCTATTTGGCTGGAGAAGAACACAAACTATTTCTGGCCCTGTTTAAATAAGTGTTTGTTTCACCTGCCTCTTTCATGTGGTTCTTCTCTGGCTTAAGACTGTTTCTTTATATGTATTTGTTGATTCTACTTAGCTAAAGACTCAAGGAGAACCCTCTGAAGATCTCTGGCACTCCCTCTGTGCATCTCTTTGCTGGCAAATTCTAGTCTTAAATTCACAGCCATCTCTTCAATTCAGAGAGACCACCCACCAGGCTCTGTTTGGATTTCCTTTCCTTCACTGTAGCCTGGAAACTGTCCAGGCAGTAACTAAGGCGATTGTTTTTCCTTTCTGAGATTACTGTCCTGAGTTGCCTGTTGTCCGGGGTCTGAAGTCTGTGGTTTTATTTATATTATGCAGTTTTCAATTGTTTAATGAGGGAAGAGAATAAATCTGATTCCTGTTACTTCACCATGGCTAGAAGTGAAAGTCTTATTCATATATTATATATCTCTTCTAGTAAACCATTCTTTTCATGCTTTTCTTTTTCCTAGCATAGGTTGCTTTCCCTTTTTTGATTAATTTTTAAATTAAGTATTCATAATACAACTTGGGTGAACCTCATTTGTGAAGCTTTCTTGACATCTACTGACAGAGATAATCCCTTCCTCTTCTGTATTTTAGGTTCTCTTTCTTTCTGATACTTTATTATGTAGTACTTAATAAAGCATTCTGTGATTATTTAGTTCTCGCTCCCAAAAGTATGTAATAGGCATTCTTCTAAGTATTTTATATATTTTATCCTATTTAATTTAATCCTCATAGTACCCATGTGAGGTTGTTGCTATTATGATTCCCACACAGTGCCAGTGCCTGGCTTAAAATAGATATTTCAGTAAATTTATGAGTGCATGGTGAAGGTAATTGATGTACATCCAGAAGAAAGTAATTAGAGTGTTGAGGGGGACTCAAAATGTCATGTTTTGGAATTACCTAAGGAACTAGAAATGTTTAGCCTGGAGAAAGAAAACTGTGGAACCTGAATACCATCTTCAAATGTTTGAAGGGCTGTCACATCAAAGAGGGATTAGTGAGTTCCCTATGGCCCCAAAGAAGTAAAATTAGGACTAGTGGGTGAAAACTATAGAGAGATATTGTACCTTCATGGGAAAATCTCTAATAAATAGGGCTCTCTAAAAGTATAGTAGGTAGCTTTAGTAATTTCTTCTTACTGGATACATTCACTGATGTGTTGTGTGTCCATTTAATAGAGTCTTCAATAATCCTGGCCTTTAAGTTATCCTCTCCACTTTTTAAATCCCATCTCCACTACTTAACTAACTATATGAACTTCATAGGATTTAGTGTCCATTGCAGAGTACCTGCTAGGCACTTAGTTAATACCCTTGCCTTTAGTGGTCAAACATCGAAAAGGTAGGTGATTTAGGTAACTACTGAGAATCAGTCTGAGAGTATATGATTATTTGCAAAACCTTGGTTCGTATATTATGCGTTTGTTCCCCTCGGTTCTCATCCCTGCTGAAACAAAGAATTGAAAGGCAGGAACACAGTAAAGAGGCAGCATAAGAGTTTTATTTTATTTGAGGGGCCAGAATAAAGGTAGACAAAGGCCCCGATCTTTTAGGGGAGGGTCTGTTTGTCATGTCCTAGTCTGGAGGCACCTCTGTGATTGACAGGATGAAGTCATTTGATTGACAATTCTAGTTGTACACCCATTCCTTTTTGTGTGCATGTCTTTTCCCAGAATGCACACAGAAAAGCTCATGGGTGAGGGGAGCAAAAGCACAATTTTTTTTTGATAAGATGTGGTTTGGGCAGTTTTTCATTTTGTTTTGTGTTGTGCCTACATTGTGATCTGTTTGGGACCGATGTGGTATGGTCCCTAAAGGGGAAGAAGTTATATCCCTGCAAAGTCTTTGTTGTTTTCAGGTGTGACCCCTAACTGGGTGGTTTTTTCCTAGAACCTTATCTTCCTCTTCGCCGCCTGCTTACATTTATCTTTCTACCTAACACATGTATCTTTAATTTTAATTTTATTATTTTGTCTGTATGTACTTTGTCATTTATAACCACATTTATGTTGTAACTATTCATTATTTGAGTAATCTTAAAAATAATTCATAGGACAAGTCTGAGATGAAAAACACTTTTTAAACATAGTTCTTGTGACTGTGAACATAGAAAAAAGAATCCAAATCCTTTGCTTAATAAAAGTGTTCTTGTGTGCCAGTCTATTTCTTTCATGAATTTACCAAATTGTTTTTGTGTACCTATAATGGAACAGGCTCTGTTAGTCATTGGACATGCAATAATAAAGTAAATAAGGCAAAGGCCCTACCTTAGGAAACCTACAATCTCCTAGGAAAAATAAATACTGAAAATACACTGTATAAGTGTTGTAATAGGTTGAGTGTAGGATGTTATGGATGCACATAAAAGATGATCCAATGCTGTCTTAAGAAAAACTAGGGCTATCAGGGACATTGTGGGGGAAACTAATGTATAAGCTGAGACCTGAGGACAAATGGGTGTTATTAAGGCATAAAATATTAATGGAGGAAAAATTCTCCAGAAAAATGTCTAACAGCCAGAGAGAATATAGCACATCTGGAGTATACCTGGAGCATAGAGTTTGCTGGAGGGGTGACAAAAGATGAATAAGACAAGATAGCAAGCAGAGACTAGATTATGAAGAGCCTTGTGACTAATACTAGAATCTATACTTTATTATAAAGAAACTAGAGAACCATTGATGTTTTTAAAGCAGGAGAATGATTTGACCAGATTTGCATGCACTTCAGAAAGATCATTCATCTCTCTTAGTAGGAAATTAATAGGTAATATGTAAAACTAAAAAATAAAAGTATAAACGTTATTGAGAAATAAGGGGGTAAATATTAGAAGAAATAACTTAAAGAATCATGAGTGTTATGCTTGAGGAGTGGGAATTGGGGTAGGGAAGAGACAGGTCAGGGAACTGATTTTTCTTTCTTCCTATAAGCCTTGTAGAAGATCTGACTTTCTTAATCTACATGCAGTGTATGTAGCATAGTGGTTAAGAGTATGGACATACTATATGCAGATGGCATGATACTATACATAGAAAACCCTAAAGACTTCACCAAAAACTGTTAGAACTAATAACTGAATTCAACGAAGTTGCAGGATACAAAATTAGCACACACAAATCTGTCACATTTGTGTATACTAACCACGAACTAGCAGAAAGAAATCAGGAAAACAATTCCATTCATAGTTGCATCAAAAAGAATAAAATACCTAGGAATAAACCTAACCAAGAGGGGTGAAAGACCTTTATTCTGAAAACTATAAGACACTCATGAGAGAAATTAAGTCTCTTAACCAATAAATGGAAGTCTGTCTGGTGCTCATGGACAGGAAAAATTACTGACAAAATGGCCATCCTGCCCAAAGAAATTTACAGATTCAATTCAATCCCTACAAAATACCAGCAGCATTCTTCAACGAACTTGAACAAGCAGTTCTAAAATTCATGTGGAACCACAAAAGACCCCGAATAGCCATAGCAATCCTGAGAAAGAAGAATGAGGCTGGGAGATTACGCTCCCTGACTTCAAGCTCTACTACAAAGCTACAGTAATCAAAACAATATGGTACTGGCACAAGAAGAGACCCACAGATCAATGGAACAGTATAGAGAGCCCAGATATAAACCCATGCATGCTAATATACAATAAAGAAGCCATGAATTTACAATGGGGAAAAGACAGCCTTTTCAACAACTGGTGTTGGCAAAACTGGACAGCTAGCTACATGTAAGAGAATGAAACTGGATTACTGTCTAACTCCATGTACAAAAGTAAACTCAAAATGGATCAGAGACCTGAATGTAAGTCATGAAACCATAAAACTTAGAAGAAAACAGACAAAAATCTTGAATATAAGCATGAGCTTATATTTTTTCCTGAATACATCTCCTTGGGCAAGGGAAACAAGCAAAAATGAACAAATAGGACTACATCAAACTAAAAAACTTCTGTACAGCAAAGGATACCATCAGCAGAACAAAAAGGCATCCCATAGTATGGGAGAATATATTCATGAATGACTCATCTAATGAAAGGTTGGCTTCCAAACTGCATAACACATACCCCTCAGCACTCAAAAAGCAAATAACCTGATTAAAAAATGGGCAGAAGATCAGAACGGATGCTTCTCCAAAGAAGAAATGCAAATGGCCAGCAGGCACATGAAAAGAAGTTCACAAGTCATCAGGGAAATGCAAAATTAAAACCACAATGAGATAACACCTCACACTAGTTAGGATGGCCACTATCCAAAAGACAAGAAATAACAAATGTTGCTGAGGATACGGAGAAATGGGAACCCACCTACACTGTTGGTAGGAATGTAAATTAGTTCAACCATTGTGGAAAGCAATATGGAGGTTCCTCAAAAAACTGAAAATAGAAATACCATTTGACCCAGTAATTCCACTCCTAGGAATCTACCCAAAGAAAGCAAAACCCCTGATTTAAAAAGACATATTCATCCCTATGTTTATCACTGCACTATTTACAGTAGAAGATGTGAAGCAACCTAAGTGTCTGTCAATAGATGAATAAAGTTGTACATACACAATGGAATATTATTCAACTATAAAAGAAAATAAATCTTGCCATTTGCAACAACATGGATAGATCTAGAGTGTATTATGCTTAGTTAAATAAGCCAGGCAGAAAAAGACAAATACCATATGATTTCACTTATTTGTGGAGTACAAAAACAAAGCAAAACAGAAGGAACAAATTAGCAGCAGACTCATAGACACCTAGAAGGGACTAGTGGTTACCAAGGGGGAGGGGTTGGGGTGAGTCGGGGATAGGGTAAAAGTGATAAAGGGGTACAATAATTCACAATCACAATATAAGTTGGTCATGAAAGTATGGACACTAAGGTCAGTCTCCCTGAGTCAAAACTTGATCCCACTCTTTAGAAGTTAATTTATCTGTTATTAAGTTTCCTCTCTGTAAAAATGGGGATAAGATTAATAGAACTTACCTCAAAAGAATTTTGGTGAGGATTAAATGAATTAATACAAGTAAAGACTTAACTGTGTGGTGTGTAATACAGTATTAACATTATTCTTGCATGTCAGCAGTACTCAGATATAAAAGGAGAATAGACAAGTTTATAGAGCAGGGTTTTTCTTTAAATGTTGCTCTTAGTAATCAAGAGAGTAAGCAGACAAAACAGGCATAGAGTTCATCATGAGTATTAAAGCTAATGCACATATGAAGAATGTTGTATCTAACAACTATAGAGTACACATTCTTTTCAAGAACACATGAAACATTTGTAAAATTGACAAAATTTTCAAATATTAAAGTGAAATTACATAAATTCTGATGTCTATTCACAGTGCATTTAACTAGAAGTTAAAAAAGATGACTAGAAAATTCGCCATAAAATTAGTTAAAAAATTATTTAATTCATACTAACTTATAAGTTTAAAAAGAATCATAATTAAAACTGTAAAATAATAAAGTACTGTATATCAAAAATTTGAGATGTTGTAAGTTCAGTTAGTTTTACATGTGTGTTCTAGAAAAGAATACCTGAAAATTACTGTGTTTTTGTTCAAGGAAACTGAAAAAAGGAAATAAAAGTAGAGTTTATTAGCATAGAAAACATTTGAAAAGTCAATTTTACAGACAACAGCTGGTGGCTAGTCCTGTAAGTAGGCTAAATGTTACACCTGCTATGTTAACCTTTTCCTACTCGTTAAGGATGTGAAACTACTAGAACTGCTGGGAGGAGAGTGAATTGGTACATCCACTTTGGAAGTTTGGCATTATCTAATTAAGCTAACCTTGCATTTCCTTTCTTTTATGTATGCACTACTACTATGTATATGTGTGTACCAGAAGACATATATAAGAATGCTTACGGCCTCATTGGTAGCTGTTCAGAATTGTGGAATAGCTAAATTATGGGATGTTCAAATGCAGTAGAATAGTACAATACAGTAGAATACACAGAAATGGATGGTAATGAATAGCTAGATGCATTGATATTATATATTGACATTATGTTATAATAAAGCTCATAAATTTCATTCAAAAGGAGCGAGACACAGAAGATGATATTCAAAATTATCCCATTTGTATAAAGTTCCAAAACAAACAAAGCAAATATATTGTTTAGGGATACACAGATAAGGGTGATAAGACTATATAATATACCATTCCATACATACCATAGTAGATGATCAATAAATATTTGATGAATGATGGGCAGTTTTTATTTCTGAAGAAGAAGTGGTGAATACCAATTTAAAAAGGTAAGTTTACGTTTTACTATATTTTGTTGGGAATAAAGAAGGAAATGGCAAAGATAGCTTGTGCTTAAAATTTTTCTTCTGTGTAAATAAGAAAACCCTCTTCAAGCTTTTATGTGGATATGAATAGCTGAAGTATGAAAATTAAACATCTATGTAGTAAACAAATATAGCATATATGTATGAGAATTCCAGAAGAAATACTTGAAACCCAGGAGTTATGGAATTAATTTATTATTTTTACTAATCTCATTTTTCAAGTAATTCTCCTAAGAATCCATTGAAATATCCATTATCTTCAAAAAATGGCATAGTATCAAGTTTATCACTGTTCTTTCAAGTAAACTCTTACTGTTGGCTTACTATATCTGACTTTTTTTAATTGCCATTGTATCTTTTTTTGAAACTCCCATCCTGATTCTATCTTGTGGCTATTAGGATGGATGGTGTAACAAAGTTCTTTATATACATTATCTGCTTTTATATTTAAAATAATGTTTGAAAATTATGTAACTTTAAATCACCTGAACTGCAAGAAGGGAACCACTTTTTTCTGCCTCATAAATCCTGTTTACAGTGAAAGGTTTCAAGTGGAGGTAGTAAACTCAAAAGTGAGCACTTGAGTAGTAGATGAGAGGAACAGGATGGAAGCTGTCATGTCTAGCATACACACCCTCCCTGTCTAATCAGGGCAACTCTTGTTCAAATCCATCTGTTGCCATGAGGGAATGTGGACCATAGTGCCAAATGCCAAATGTTCTGATTTTTCAAAATAAGTCACAAATTTGGCAATCAAGTAAGAAATTGCACACACTGTGCAAGTGATCCAAAACAAGCCTATGGGCAGGATTTAGTTGCCAGGCTACTGTTCGATTGCTAACAACCTAAAGGGATATATAACTCTGGTGAAATTAATTGTTTTTCATTGTGTTTGACATATAGTCGACAGAGGTACGTTCTTGGAGACATAGCAATGCAGAAGATGGCCAAATCCCATGTTTTCTTAAGTGGTATGGGTGGTCTTGGTTTGGAAATTGGTAAGTAGTGTTTCTATTCATAATTTTTATGATACTTTTGAGCAACATAATTTGAAGAATTTAAGTCCTTCCTCTTGTATTATTTCCTGTAAAGGAAATTAGATCAAAGACCTTGATCAGGTTCCGTTTTTTTTTTGGCAAGACTATTTCATGACACTGTTGTATTCCTCCACAGGAACCAATAATGATTCTCTTGCTTCTCTTTTTTAATGTGTAGCCATTAATGATCATTCTCTATATCCTCTAATTCATTATGATAGAGCACACATACATATATTCATAACAACATGTCTGGAATAATAATGACAAAATTTTAAGAGTGATTATCTCAGTGTAGTATGATTATGGAAAATTTTATTTTTTCCTATTTGTTCATCTGTATTTTCTAAGGAACTTGTATTTCTTCAATAATAAAAATGTTAAAATTATCCAGAGATGTGACTAAGCTCCATGAAAATATATCTAATATACATTCTTAATATTAAGCTGTCCCTTTTTCTTTTTCCTTTATAGCAAAGAATCTTGTTCTTGCAGGAATTAAGGTAAATGAGTAAATGTCTGGTAAGAAGAATTGCTTATTAAGAGACTTTTTTTTTTGCTCATCACTAGTGGTTTACATAATATCTAATAATAATATGGTCTAATTGTTGCTTCTTCATTTAGTAACAAAACTGTTAAAATGCTCTACTTTCCTCTTTTAAAAAAATTTTTTCATTATAGAAAATTTGAAAATTATATACAAAAAAATAGGTTTAACAAAATCTCTTGTACCCATGATGCAGTTGTAATTATCAGCTCATAGACATTTATTTCATGTATCTCCTTCCCATTCCCCACTGCCTCCCAACCACCAAATTATTTTGATGTAAATCTCAGATATCCTATTATATCATCCTTATATATTTTAGTGTTTACCTCTATAAGATAAGGGTGCCTCTTGAAAACATAACTACAATACCATTTTCAACCTAAAAATTAGCAATTTCTTAATATCATTGTATTATCTATTGCTGCAAAACAAATTACCTCTAAAATTTAGCAATGTAAACAACAGCACTTATCTTGGTCACGAATTGGACACAAATTAGCTGGTTTCTCTGTTTGAGAGTTTCACAAAATTCCAATCAAGATTTTGGCAGGGTGTGCAATCATCTGAAGTCTAAGGAAAGGTTCTGCTTCCCAAAGCAACCAGGATTAGTAGCAGGGTTCTGCCAGTTCATATTCCCACCTCAGTTCCTTGCTGCCTGTTGATCAGAGGTAACATCAGTTTTTTACTCTGTGGCCCTCTAGTTCACAGTATGGCATTTTGCTTCATAAGAATAAGCTAGCAAGAAGACAAGAAAGGGAATATGCTAGCAAGACCAGTCTTTTGTAAATAACCTAATCTCAGAAGTGACATTCCATCATCTATACTTTTTACTTTTTGTTAAGAACAAGTTACTAGGTCCAGCTTACAAGTGTAAGGGCAGGGAATAACACAGAGGCCTGACTACCAGGAAGTGAGAATCTTTGGGGCCATCTTACAAGTCTGCCTACCACAATCATCAAGTCTCTCATTTTCAAATTCTCCCAATTGTCTTAGAAATTTTTTTTTCTTTTGTTCTAACCAGGATCCAAGTAAAATCTGTACACTGAATTTGGTTTCTTTGATCTCTATTTCTTTTTTCTCCTTGCAATTTACTTGCTAAAAGAAATTAGGTCATTTATTACATATACCTATATTTCCTATAAATAGATTTAGATTTGATTATTTTGGCACTACTACTAAACAGGTGATATTGTATTCTCTTGTCAGGAAGAAATAGTATTTTGTCCTTTTTGTGATTATTACTACCTATTAATAATCATTGCCTAGATTCATTATTTTATTAGGGTCAAGGATATCTAATTCTATTATTTCTTCTTCATTTGGTAGCTAGAAATTTTAGAAAGAAAATTTTCCATTCACCACTTACTTGGTTTCCCTAGTTTGTATATGTACAAAAGGCAGAATAAATACTTGATTTTTTTTCCCTTTAATTTACTAGCTTCAAAATCAGTGGTTTTCCTGTCATCCCCTAACAGTGACCAGTTAGCTTGTATGGTGTGTATGTGTATGTGAACATCATGATAAACTCGTGGATTTAAACATATTTGATGTGTTTTGATCCATTGTAGTTGTTATTCTCATTGATGCTCAAATTGTTTCATCTTTGTTTATTGGGATATTCCTCAAGTTCTTGAGTCTTCCACACAACCCCAGTAGTCTCTGATTACCACCAATTGTAGTTTTTTTGGTAGACCCCTAGAACATTAATCATGAGTGAACACTGACATTTCTGAGTTTTAAGTTTAGGATTATAGTGCATTTACCTGTTTGATTTTTATATTTGTATCTCTTCTCTTACTAAAAGGATTTGGATCTTCATGACATGGACCTATTTACTCATTTGCTTTATCCTATATTATATTCTACCTATGACATAGTTTCAGAATAACAAACAGTCCAATATTAATAACAATATAATTTTTAAAACAATTGGATTTTTTTTTTTAATCCTTAGGGTTGGTCTATCCCATCTGGGTTTGGCAGGCAAATTGTCTGCTTTTTAAAGTAATTTTAAACAATTCCTCAGGGTAGTTATGCAACAAATTCAATAGTTTCAGTTTTGTCTTTGGATTTTTAGGGATTGCTTTTTTTAATTTAGTTTACTATTATGTGATACTTACATAATTCAAAATCAGATTTATAAAGCAAAATATATTCAGATAAGTCTAGCTTCTCCCGTCATCCCCTTTTTTCATGTTTTTAAATATAAGCAAATGCATATGAACATGCAGATCTGTATAAGTATTTGTACATATTTATCCCCACCTGCTTTTCTTTGATAAAGTGCCATCCTTTCCTCAATCTTGCTATTTATATTTAACCTGGGTATTACTTATCCTTGGATTACTCCATAGCAATAAATATGTATTTTATTTCCTTTTTTTATAGCTGCAGAGTTATATATTATGTGGATATACCATATATTATTGTACCCAGTTCCTTATTTGTGGACATTTTGATTATTTCCAGTCTTTTTCTATTACAAATAGTGCTGCAGTTAACACTCTTATACTTAAGTCTTTTTGTATTTTTCCTAGAGTATCTTTGTGGTAGATTCTTAAAAATTGGATTTCTGTGTCAAAGTGTAAATGCACATGTCATTTTCCTAGAGACTGCCAAATTCCTTTCCATTGAGGTTCCACTTCATATTCCCACCAATAATGTATGAGAATGCCTGATTCACCTCATTCACCAATAAAATATATTATCAAACTCTGAAATTGATGCCACTCTGCCAATGAATGAGAAAAGGCATTTTATTATTGAGCAAGGTTGAACGTGCTTAAATACTTTAAAGGGCTATAATGCTTTTGTTTTTTCAGTATACATCATGTTCATATACCTTGCACCATTTTCTGTAAAGTTTGTGGCCTGTGTGTAAGTTAAAAAATTTTTTTTCAGTTAATCAGTTATCTTTCTTACTTTAAACGGAATATTTGGAAATGTTTGTTTATGTGAAATATTTTGATTTTCGTATGTTGATTTATATAACATGCTCTCTTAAATTTAAATTTTCTTATTTACATAGTGTTTCCATTAATTTTTTGGGATATCCAGATATATATAGTCATACCATCTATGAATGGCTCTAACTTTATATCCTTTCCAGTTCTTAAGCCTTTAATTAGTCTTTTGTGTAATTATACAGGATAACATATCTGATACAATGTAAATAGTACTGGAGATGGTGTGCATCCTTTTCTGACTTTAACAGGTATTTTCCTCTTTTTGGAAGGCACTTACAATTCATGATACAGAAAAATGCCAAGCATGGGATCTTGGAACCAACTTCTTTCTCTGTGAAGATGATGTTGTTAATATGAGAAACAGGTGAAGATATTTGATGTGTTAGCATAGGATTATTTTTCACTCTTGCAATTACTTAGAATATTATCTATGTCCAAACACCAGTTCAGTCATCATTGTTTAACTCATCACCATAAATTCATACTACCATAGATAAATAAGTATTGACATATAATTAATTATATTTTTCATTTATATTTGATATGTTATAAAAATGTATGTTTTTAATACATTTACATTGCTATCAAGGAATGAATTTCTTTTAAGATTGTTAAAGGAGGTCTTTATTACTGCTGAGTCATTAAATGACTTAAGGAACTTAGAGCTTGGGACTTTGAGATTGTGGGTGCACTTTGAGGGTACACTTTGAGATTGCGTGGCTTACTATGGAATATGACAGCATGTTGCATCTCAGGATTGTATAGTAACTATAAAGGTAAGTCTTAGGTTCTTAATCCCTCTATAATTTATTAAATTTCCATTTAAATTTTTGCAACATTCATATTTCTCTGTTATCATAGTGTCCAAATTTGAAAGATTGAGTATATTAAACAAAAGAATAGTGAAGATCATTTATTTATTTATTTATTTTAGGGCTGAAGCTGTACTTCAAAATATTGCAGAACTAAATCCATATGTTCATGTCACATCATCTTCTGTTCCTTTAAATGAAACCACAGATCTCTCCTTTTTAGAAAAATACCAGGTTGGTACTCCATTTTATATTAGATGTTACTGACAGATTCCAAGGCAAATTGTTAATAGTATACCTAATTTAACCTTGTATTTGAGCACAACAGAAAATTTCAGGTTAAAAGACTTTTGAGTGATACCATTAAAAGACTTTTAAGGGAAAGGACCTAAGAACTACTGACAGAGCCATTAAATCAGTTGATTACTCCCCAGAACTCCGTGGTTCATAGCAACATGCATATATTTCTTTCTTGTACAATTGCATGTCACAGTTCAGCTGTTCTAGTCTGAACTTAAACTCTAGAGTCTGAGTTCTGCTCCATGTGCCTCTCTCCTGGGACCAGGACACATGGTCTCATGGCAATAGCAGAAGTACAAAGGGGCAAGTCCAAAACACCCAAGCATTTTTCAAGCTTCTGTTTGTGTTACTTCCATTAATATTCCATTGGCCAAAGCAGGTCACATGGGCAAGCCCAAAGTCAAAGAGCAGGAAAATACATTGCTCTTCATAAGGCTGTGAGCAGAGGGTGATATATGATCCAATTACAGAGGAGTAATAAACAGGGGTCAGCAATTCAGTCTACCTAGGTGACCTTAAATAGCAGCAACAAATATTTTCCACAGCCTGGATGTTCTGGAAGTGACTAGGCTGACCCTGAGTTTCCCTGGTATTAAATTGTGATGTTGCCATTGTCTAGGGAAATATGCTCCTATGTCCCCTCTACCCTCAATACTTCTGGCACTTATGTGACCATATGTATGTGGGGTTTTCCCCTCACTAAGCAGTTCCTCAACTCTGGACACCTAGCTTGGTGTCCTAAATTCAGTTCAGATCTGACACTATCTACCTGAAGAAGATAGCATCACATCCCATAGATAAAGGGCCCAGTCACACAGCACCCCTTTCCGACACCAGACTCAAGTTCAGGTTGTTTACCTGTACTTCTGAGGGTGGCTATAAATCAGAGGTTTCCACAATCCCTTCCTGGGGTTCAGTTAATTTGCGAGAGCAGTTCACAGAACTCAGGAAAACAGTTTACCACTTACATTATGGTTTATTATGAAAGGCTGTAACTTAGGAACAGTCCAATGCAAGAGAAGCATACAGCAAGGTACGGGGAAGGGGTGCAGAGCTTCCATGCCCTCTCCAGGTTATGCCACCTTCTCAGTACCTTCACATACAGAAGTTCTGAGCCCCTGGTTCAGAGATTTTTATGTAGGTTTCATTATGCAAGTATGAATGATTAATCATTAGCCATTAGTGATTAAGATGATCTCCAGCCCTCTTCCCTTCCCCAGAGACCTGGGAGATGGGGAGGAAAGTTCTGACCTTTAAATCACAATGTTGGTTCCCTTGGCAACCAATCCCCCTCTGTAGGGGTTTCCCAAGAGTCACATTAACCTAAACTCTAGTATGGCTGAAAGGGGCTTGTTATGAACAAAACATATCCATTTCACCTTTATCAAAATGGAGCTATTTCAGAAACTAGGACAAATCTAAATATTATCACAAAAGATGCCCCTATAGCTCCTACATGGGAAATTACAAGAGCTTTAGGAGCTGTATGCCAGAAACCTTAGATGATGACCAAAACAGGCATTTCTTATTATAGTCAAAATGCCACACCCATTTAAAAGTCTGTATCCATTCTGGATTGGATAACTTGAAATCCGTCCTGCTAAAAGATGATAGACTTCTTACAGTAGAACTGCTTAATAGACTTTCTTTTAAATGACCACCTGAGCTCAAAATAATATAAGTGAAGTGCTCAGAGATCAAAATGAATAGGTAGGTAAAAGACCAGTGAACTATTGGCTGTCGTCACTTTTAGGGACAGGGTTGCCTGTCCCAGTAACCATATTTGTTAGGAATTAATAGTCACACAGAAATAGAAGATACAAAATAGGTATATGTAATACAGAAATGGGATTGGGACCTATGCCCTCTTTTTAAAGGTGGAACCTCAGAGAGCTACACTTGCAGTGAGAGAGTAGATAACAGCGCCCATCAGAACAAGAAGCTTGTCTTTTCTCTTGAGCTCTGGATGAAAAAATAAAGATCTTCCCTGGAAATTCACCACCATAGATCTGCCCTTACATAAGTTTGGAGATCAACTTTGTAATCCTTTGTAGTCTATAATTTCTGAAACTGAGAATGTATAAAAAGTGGTACTGACCTGGTGATAACCTGGAATGCCAGACAGAAACAAAACTTAACAAATCTAGAGGAATATATCCTTAACTAAGCCATAATATATTCCAGTATATAAGTCCCCTTGAAGATGAGTTTACAATACAAAATAACAAGATAGGAAAAAGTTCAACATTATCAAGATCTTTAGATACAAAAAACAATAGAATTGAACCTCAAAGAATTTCATATAATAGAATTATTGGATAGGGTCTGTGAAATATAAATGTTCAGACTGACTAAAAGAAGGGATTGAATATGTAACATGAAAATAAGACATTAGAAACAAGCAGATATAAATAGATCTTTTAGGAGTGAAAATATAGTCTTAAAAATTAAAACTCAATATATTAAACAGTGGATAGATGCAGTTGGAGTAAGAATTAGAGAATTGATAGAGCGAAGGAGATTACTAAACCTACAGCACACAGAAATAAGAAAATACGAAAGAGAAATGAAAAGAAATGAGAGTTTAAATAAAAAGGTCCAATTCATAAGACTGGATTTTTGGAAGGAGAGCAGTAAGAAAAGTTCAGATAAATCATGGCTGAGAATTTTCCAGCATTGAAACACAGATTCGGTAGGTGCTGGGTCTAGAATTTGATTTTACCCTGTTTACAAGGTTATAAGTTAGCCTCTTATTTGTTTCATGGATGCTGGCAGAAATCATAAGATGTCTAGGTTAGACTATGGACTTTACTATTCAGAGCAAGAAGTAAGAAATATGATAATCATTATTTGCCTCATTTCCATTTCCCTTCCCCAAAATCCCACTAGTGCAGTGCAGAGGGCTCAGTGGATGCCTGTACATGTGGTGGGTTTCTTGAGAGGAGAGGAACACTGAGCTTGGGGAACCCTGTTATACAGCAAACAGTAAACAAGCTTGTTCTTTGTTCCATGGGGAGATATAACCTCATTCCCCAAGTTTACACAAGGCAAATACAGTCCTGAGAAATGGTCCAGCTAAGAATGATCAGAGCTTTGCATTAATGGCATATCTGGTGAGATATATATAGAGAGAGAGAAAATGAGAGACCCATGGAGGAATATCTCCTTATAGGAAGCACACCAAACTCTGAGCTATATAAATAAAATTAAATCCATACCTAGGTGTTTGTAGTGAAACTAAGTTACTCTTATTCATCATGGAAACCAGCAGCAAGGAAAGCTTTAGACTGAGAGTCTAGCTCTGCTTTCATCACTTGATATATGAATCACCCTCAGAAAGTATTTGCCTTTTATGAGTCTAAGTTACTTGTGATAATATCTATTATAAGACTTCTGCTACTTATCTCATGTGGTGATGACAAAAGATTAAATAAGCATTCAAATTAAAATTTGCTATCTTAAATAACAGAACTTGGTGGTTTCAGGAATGGTACTGTCAAAGCAAAAGTTGTTATATTGTGAATCAGTTCAATCTCTGAGGTAAAAAAAACTAAGCCAACAAATGTATCTCTTTAGAAATATGATTGTTACTCCTTTAAGGTAATATGAATTAATATTCTGATGACTAGGTTAGTATTTCCAGACAGCAACAGATACACATCTCCAACCATTTGAAGTAAATACCGTATAGGATATTAAGATTTGCTTCTAATTGTGAAGCCTATGATGGTAATTGAATTTAATGTGGTCAGGTTTCTCCCTGTATGTTATTTTTACTTTTGCAATTGCATACCTTTGGAGATATTGAACCTAGAATGGTGGAATACAATAGGATAGTGAGATTTTTTCCCCAAGAAAAACAGTACATTTTTAGCATAATGCAAACTGAAGTGCCTCTGATTTAGAAGTTGTACATTACCAGAATAATTGTATGTTTTCTAGTCTTTAATTTCTTGTATTCTTCTCAACAGTGTGTAGTACTGACTGAGATCAAACTTCCATTGCAGAAGATCATCAATGACTTTTGCCGTTCTAAGTGCCCTCCAATTAAGGTAATAGTATCACTTAGTAATGGCATGTAGTTAGCCAGAAGAAGAACACTTCCACTGTTAGAATTTGTAGCTTTTCAGTGGGTTAGATAAGAAGCTCTTTTTCACATGAGGACAATCACAATAATATTTTTCTCTTTAATTTTGATATATTCATTTCGTATTTTTAAAACTAAGATCTAAATTTGATTCATGGGGTATTGGCAAAACTAATGAAGTTAAGACTAGGAATGGAAAGGGTGGTAAATAATGAATTTTCATCTAAATTTAAATATGGTTTGATGGTGGTTTTCAAGAGGTTCTTTTAACAAATATTTATTGAGTGTCTACTATATACCAGATACAGTTCTAGGCAATAGGATTACATTAGTGAATAAGACAAACAAATTTTCCTCCTTAAGAAAATTACCTTCTAGTAGGAAGATAAATAATAAACAAGCAAATATATATATATATACCTATGGAGAAAAACCTAGATAAAGAGTAGAGTATAATGTCTGCATGATGTTGGGAAGGTGACCAGTCCAGGACTTAAGACTGAAAGTCAGGAAAGTCCTCTCTGAGGACATGGCATTTGAATAGAGCCTTGAATAATGAGAAAGAGCCAGCTATGTAAAGATTTGGGGAAGAGCATTCAAAGCATGGAGAACAGCAAGTGTAAAAATTCACTTGTATTTGAGGAACAGCAAGAAGCAAGCAGAACCAGAATGGAGATTGGGTAAAAAGGGGAAAGTAGTAAGAGTAAAAGATACCAGAAGAGCATGCTCAGAGAAGTAATTACTGGGCCATATCTTATAGATCTCTGAGGATAGCTGAATTTTAAGCATGTGAGTTTTGATCTGATGTGTGTTTTTAAAAGGTCATTCTGGCTGTGCTATATGGAGAGTAGACTGTCAGTAGTTTTCAAAGTGTGGTCCAAGGACACTGAAGGCCCCTGAAACCCTTTCATGGCATCTGCAGAATCAGACCATTTTCTTAATATTATTTAAATGTTCTTTTTCTTTTTCACTCTGATTCCCTTATGGGGTACAGTAGAGTTTCCAGAGTCTACTTGATAATGTGGTGATTTCATTGCTCTGACAGCTAATGGAGTGTGTGTGCATGTGTGTTTTTATGTCTTAAATGTTTCTCAGTTTTAATTTCTAACACAGTAAACATCAATAGATATAACCAAGTACACAAAAGCTCTTTGGGTCCTCAGTAATTTTTAAGAATGTGAAGGAGGCACAAAACCAAAAAGAGAATCATTAAATTCTTAGAGTAGAGTAAGGCAAGTCATTTAGGTAAGATGCTGCCATATTCAAGAGAATTGAGGAAAGAGATTGTGAGAAGTCATTGAATTTGAGGTATCTTTTGTAAAAAAAGGCTAACAACTTGAAGTGGATGAATGTGAGTTGTGAAAAAAGAATGATCAAGAATGACTCCTAATTAGGTGAGTAGTGGAGACATTGGGAAAACCAGAAAGAGGTTTAGATGGGAAAAATCATAATTCATTCCCTGTAGTTGAATATATAATACTAACTCCACCTCCTTTGTGGGGTCATTTGTTCCTTCAGAAAAAAGAAAAAGCTATTTATTCATTTGAGATAGGCAGTAAGCCATCATCATACTGTATAAAATAGGTGTACTGAAAATCTTTGGATTATGGTTGGTATATACATAGCATTTTTACACTCTGAAGAATTGTTCATAATTTAAATTAAGCAGATGAATAACATATAGAATAGTCAGTAAACTGGCAACAGGGCACAGAAGTTTTATAAAATAATTATGCTAGGTTATAAGCTAAAATCTTCATGTAATTGGCACAGATTCAAACTTTAAAGTTATTTTGAAATGAATTTGTCCTCTTAGTTTGCAGCTTTTAAACTTAAAAGCTTCTGGATTTCTCAGTTTTATGTCTCATAGAAAATGCTGTATGTACATATTTTGATAGTAAAGGCAGTACATGATCAAGTAGGAGGTAGTCTTCGATAAGCTGTTTCACTACATCTAATAGGTGGTATAAATTGTCTTAATGGGCTGCATTCTTATACACACATGTTAATAGACTTTAGTTTTTGTTAGAAATATATCACATAGGATCATATGTGCTACAGAATAAGAACTTTTCTTTATTATCAGTAACTCTAAAAGTAGTTTCAAGCACAAAAAGGCTCTTTAAAGATTCTTAGAGTGTGTGTGTTATAAAAGTCACTTTTAATAAATTGTAAATTTTTATTATTATTAAGGTATCATCGATATACACTCTTATGAAGGTTTCACATGAAAAACAATATGGTTATTACATTCACCCATATTATCGAGTTCCCCCCACCCCATACCCCATTGCAGTCACTGTCCATCTTACTATACTAAATGTGTATAAGAATCTGATTTTCACCTTTCATAACCTTGTTGTGCACTGTTAGTTCCTCAGCCCCTTTTTTGTTGACTGTGCTCTCAGCTTTTAGCTCTGTTCTATTTTCCATTAATTATCACCTTTGATGAACAGATACTCTTTTCTTTCCTAAAATGAGAAGAATTCACTGCTTGACCATTAAATAAAGATACCTGTTTCTCATTCAGCACTTGGTTTTTAGGGCAAGGCAGGAATTCTTGTTATTTAAAAATCGTAGAATATGTTGTGATGCTGTGTGATGGTGCTTCAGATTTCGTGACACAGACATCCAGTGCCTAATCCCAGAATCCTTGACACATAAACCAATTTACAGACAGGTAATTGATCCTATTCATAATTCACTTATATCCAAAAGATATATTTAATTATAAATGAAAGAGTTCACAAAAGGGCCTAAGATAGTTAAAATGGTATTTTTCTTTATATAGATAACCTTGAACTTGTTTTTATTACTTCACAGTTCATCAGTGCAGATATACATGGAATTTGGTCACGGTTGTTTTGTGATTTTGGTGATGAATTCGAAGTTTTAGATACAACAGGAGAAGAACCAAAAGAAATTTTCATCTCAAATATAACACGAGTATGATTGTTTATGTATATAATTAATTTTTAAATTTGATGTGAATGCTATTTTTTAAAAGGTGGCATTAGCAAAATACTGTAATATGCAATTTATTTTACTGTAATTTTCATTTGTGTGATATTTTAAGGTGAGGAAATATTTTAATTTCTTGATTGCATTATATTAAAGCTAAAAGGTGTTAGACTATTAGAAGAGTATTCTAAATTCCTTCTAACGTTATTTAATAATTGATGGATCAATATTTGCTTATGTCAAGCATTTTTATTTTAATTTTGTTCTATGTCATATTCCTAGGAACATGAATTATGATTCAGTGTTTATTGAACTGTCTGTGTCCAACCACATTCTCTTGATATCATATAAACCTTATTTTTCATTCTCTAAAAGAATTGGAAAAATCACTCTCCATTTTAGCTCCTTTTTTTAGCCTAAATCATTATTTGTACTCTTTATATTCAGTTTATATCAAAGTTCAAAAGAAACCAAATACAAAGGAATGATAATATACTTTAACCTAATAGTATTTGTGCTCCTTTATGGTTCATTAATAAGCCCAATATAATGTTTGCTTTTGACTCTTTTTTAAGAGTAATCCTTTGAAAAATTATTCTGTGTATCTCCCTGCTTACAGAGTGGCTTATTATTCAGCCTTTTATCTTCTGTAGTTGTTTTTAGTTTGTCGCTGAAAATATCATAGAGTTAGAGTAAGCTTCAAGGGATAGTATGGATTCTTGTATTGCACTGGTATTTTCTTCTATTGAATAGTGCAGGAAATACGGTTACCTTAAAGGATTAGAAAATACCATAAATATTCCCACTTAACTATAAATTATATCTCTTTAATACGTTCTGTGAATTCTTTTCTTCTTGAGATATTTGTAAACCAACATTACATTAATTTTATCTACCTGTTTATAACCATAATCTTATGATTGTTATACAGATTATTAAGCAGCAAGAGAATTTTTAGAATCTACACAATTATTAAAGAGAATGATAATTCCTTTAGGTTTTATGTAGATTAAATTATACCTTATTTAAGCATTGTGTTGGGTTTTATGCGGTTAGGCAATTTCCCAGCCTTTGACCTATCTCATCCATCATCTTTGGTGAGATAAACTAATTTTTTCCTATTTTTATCTTGATAAGCTGGGCTGCACAATTTTTTTTTTTTTCTGTAAATTGTTTGGCAAGCTTTAAACTACCAGTTTCCTGGCTTAAAATTTCTCTCCTCCTTTCTTATATTTCTTGGTCTTCAAAGTTAGACTCTTCATCTTTTATGCACACAGTTTTTTATAACATGTCTAAAGCTTAACATTCAATGACTTTGAATATTTCTTCTAAGTCACAAGAATCTTTGATTCTATGAAATACTTGTACTACATGTAGAATCTCTATCTCTCCCACACGTAAAAATTATATTTTAAGTATTCGTAATAAAATATAAATTACCACTATTTTGTGACAATTTTCAAAGGCTTGTTTTTACTGAGGAAGGAGGGGAGTGGCTTAGAATTTTGGTTATTTTGAAAATTTTATGGTAACATTGTCGTTTTTGTGTGAAATTTGGAATTTATGTGAAAAAAGAATACTTGAACTTATTTTTAGCGTACTTTTATTTTTAGGCTAATCCTGGCATTGTTACTTGCCTTGATAATCATCCTCACAAACTTGAAACAGGACAATTCCTAACATTTCGAGAAATTAATGGAATGACAGGCTTAAATGGATCTACACAACAAATAACTGGTAAGTTCATTAATTCATTTATACTTACTCATTCAGCAGATTTATAGTCAGACACTGTATTCACTGTTAAGAACACATCAACTCAAGCATGATCCAGTTCTTGGCCTCAGAATATTCAATCCAAGTGAAGAGATGTTAACACTAAGCACGATGCTATAAAAAGAGTACAGGCACTCAGGGAACTCTAAACTTAGCAGGAAACCTACCCAGTTTTGGCAAAGCAGCAGTTGGGTTTAGAGTGTCTTGATTAAAATTTGAAGATTGCATTGGTTTAGGAAGGCGGTGAAGAGAATATTCTGTGCAGAGACAGTGAGAGGCAAGACAGAATCCAAGGAACTAAAAAATATAATATGGCAGGGCTGACAGTGGGAGTTGATATAGCAAGAGTCTTAAGACATTTAGGAGGATACTTTGTTATCTCATATGGTAGGTGAACAAAGATTCCAACATGAACCACTTACATATTCACTTAGGGAGTGCATGAAAGGGAGGACGTTTTGGAGAGAAGATAATGAGTACTTTAGGCTTGTTGAGTGAGGTGGCAATGAAGTAGTCAAGTAGAGATACATGTTTTTTGTTCAGTGACTTGGATGAAAGGAATGGATAGACGTTACTGCAAGCAGTTTGTGGATTAAAGAAGTTGAAGGAGTGTTTTTTTAGTGGACTAAGATGAGATCATTGTCCAGAGGAGAAGAAAGGTGGCAAGGCCAGAGATTTGAGGAGAGTAAACATTTTTAAAAATTAGAAAGATTATCAGGCTTCATTTAGGGCCCATTAGAAGTTGAAGGTAATGAATTTGTAGCAGCATTAGTCTGCATAGTTTATGATATTCCTCCAGCCATGTTTAAAAGACTAAAAGATACTGCTAGATATTCTGTAACTCAAAGATGGCATGTTTATAACTGTTCAGCTGAGAGTGATTCAGTTTTATCTTTAAGGCATTTGAAAGTATAATAAATATGATTAATGTATAGACTAGTAAATGATTTACTTTTTTTTCTTTGAAAGACTGAAAATGGATCAGAAAAAAATGAGTGCCTGTTACAAACTCTTTATAGAAAAAAAACTTTGAATCTATAATTAAACATCTTTGATAACAAAACTATTGGATTTTGTTTCCCAGACTGTATCTAAATATGTAGAGTACAGGTTCAGATCATCAATATTAAAGAATTTGTATGTTCATGCAAAAGTTGGCTCAACTAATCATTTAGGATTGTCATTTGTTATTCTGGGCTCTGTGCAATGGTGGGTTGTAATAATGGCTCAGAATCTTGAGACTACATATAAAAGGAGGACCCATGGAATAAAAAGGAATGAAAATAAAGAAAACTGCATTTTGTACCAAAAATTCTTTGGGTGGAGAGAGAATAAATTAATTAAAACTGTTTTTTCCTTAACATTTATCAGTTGGTATTTACTGCTTTACAGTAATGATCTGTTATTTTAAGAACATTTTAAAATAGCTAAAATAACATATGTTCATACTAGATAATACATATATGTATATATATTTAAGTGAACTTAAAAATGAGAACTATTTCAGACCTCCTCCCCTCTCCAGAGGTAATAGCAGCTAAGTTTATTACCCTGCTGACCTTTTCATTCCACTTAACATACGAAACAGCTTACTGTTTATTTAATTTTTTGAATTAGCAAAAGGTTCAAAAATAATAAAGGGCAAATGTGTACAGTGAAAACTTTTCTGTCTACTTGTGGCTCCCTCTCACTTCTCACGCATCCACTGTTTTTAGTTTAGTGTATTTCCTTCTGGGTGTTCTTACCCTTTTTTACACACAAAGTAGTATATTATGCATAGTGCTACCCTTTGCCTTTCCATTAAACAAAATATCTAGATGATCTTTTGAAAACATCAGCAATTGGAGAAGATATTTTTTCTCTTTTTAAATTTTCTTTAATGCTACATAATTCGTGGTATGAATAAAAATGGCATAAGTATAATTTTGATTTGCATTTTATATAGTATGAATGAGATTAGGCATCTTTTCTTTAGTTTTAGAGCTGTTTTTCCTTTAATGCGAATCGTCTATTCTTTGCCCATTTTCCTGTTGAATTGTTGATCATTTTCTTAACCATTCCCTGGAAAATATATGTATATCTATGTGTGTGTGTGTGTGTGTGTTTATTTATATATATATAATGTAAAATTTAGTATATAATATATAAACATCTGCAATTCATATTTTAAAACATGGCAAATATACCATATTTGCATATACACAAGTATTTTTTCCAGTTTGGCATTTGACTTTGCTTCTAATGTTTTTACTGTGTGTTTATAATACCAAATTTTTCAACTTTTTTCTGTTATGGCCTTTACTTTGAATCATGATTAGAAAAACCTTCCTTACTGCAGAGTTTTAAAGGAATTTTTCTCCCATGCTTTTATCTAATAATTTTTTGGCACCTTTTTGACACTTAAAATTGTTAGCCATTTGGATTAAATACCTTCTCAGGTGGCTTTTTTCCCCAAAATATTTATTAAATAATTTTATTTTTCTAATGATTTGAGGTGCCACTTAATTGTATCCTTTGTGGGTCTGTTTCTGAATTTTCTAATCCCTTCTGTTTATCTGCCTTGTCTATTCATGAGCCAGTACCACTCTGTATTATTACTAATTATATATAACTAATACCAATATATTAAGTGTTGAGCTTTACAAAATATTTTAATATCTAATAATAAGCCTTTGTCACACCTTTTCCCCCCCCCCTCTGAGTTTTCTTGGCTATTTTTGTTTAAGTTCTTAAGTTCACTTTGGAAAAATCATCTGTCTAGCTACCCATACTTTTGTCTCCCCTAAAAAAAGATTTATAGTAGGATCTATTTAATTCTGTAAATTAGGGAAAATTAACATCTTTTTGATGATAAATCTTCTAATTTAAATACCTATATCAGTATATAATGATTTTCTTTTATTTTTTTTCTTTTAGTGGTATCACCATTTTCTTTTAACATTGGGGATACTACAGAACTGGAACCTTATTTACATGGAGGCATAGCTGTCCAAGTTAAGACTCCTAAAACATTTTGCTTTGTAAGTATTTTTTTTTTTTGCTTAAAAAAAATTTATAGAATAGAAGCAGAAGAATCACCTCACACCAGTAAGGATGGCCAACATCCAAAACACAAACAACAACAAATGTTGGCAAGGGTATGGAGAAAGGGGAACCCTCCTACGCTGCTGGTGGGAATGTAAATTAGTTCAACCATTGTGGAAAGCAGTATGGAGGTTCCTCAAAAAACTCAAAATAGAAATACCATTTGACCCAGGAATCCCACTCCTAGGAATTTACCCTAAGAATGCAGCAGCTCAGTTTGAAAAAGACATATCCACCCCTATGTTTATCACAGCACTATTTACAATAGCCAAGAAATGGAAGCAACCTAAATGTCCATCAGTAGATGAATGGCTAAAGAAGATGTGTTACATATACACAATGGAATATTATTCAGCCATAAGAAGAAAGCAAATCCTGCCATTTGCAACAACATGGATGGAGCTAGAGGGTATTATGCTCAGTGAAATAAGCCAGGCCGAAAAAGACAAGTATCAAATGATTTCACTCATATGTGGAGTATAAGAGCAAAGAAAAAATACTGAAGGAACCAAACAGCAGCAGACTCACAGAACCCAAGAATGGACTAACAGTTACCAAAGAGAAAGGGACTGGGGAGCATGGGTGGGAAGGGAGGGATAAGGGGGAAAAAGGGGCATTACGATTAGCAGACACAATGTTGGGGGGGCACAGGGAGGGCTGTATAACTCAGAGAAGACAAGTAGTGATTCTATAGCATCTCACTGCGCTTATGGACAGTGACTGTAATAGGGTAGGTCGGGGGGACCTGATGAAGTTGGGAGTTTAATAACCATAATGTTGCACATATAATTGTAGATTAATGATACCAAAATAAAAAATAAAAAAAGAATAAAAGCAGAAGAGAAAAGGTAATAAAATAAATAGTCAGTTAACCAAATAGTTGATTTAAAGGCCAGATTTTGTTTTTTAATTTGCACCTGCTTTGAGGAAAATGGTATCAATCTAAGGAAATAAACTCACGTTAACAAAATAATTTACAGCCAGAATACCAATGCATATAATTGAGGCATATAGATTACCTCAAAGGAACTGCACCTTTATGAATCACCAAAGAGTTCATCATATTCCTTAAATTATTTCCTAAAACAAATGATAAAACTAATACATATTTGAAAGATTTAGCAAGCATTGAAAAAAGCGTGTTTTATTATTCAATTAATTACATTTTTAAAGTTAAAGGAATATTTCTTTTTATCATACTTGTTAATACAGGTTAAATTTTAATGTTTTTAATTTCAAGAAATAGTATATGTTGGAAATGTAAAATAATTCCTATAAACACATTGAAAGGAAAACAGATAATTGAATTGAGAGAATATGAGGTTATTTGTATCAAGGAGCTTAGGAGTCCTCTCCTGCTTAAATCCTTTGGCCACCTCTCAGTATAACTTAATATGTCTTTTGTTTCCTACAAATGAATGTTTTAACTTGATTGCCTTTTCTGTACCAGGAAAGTTGTTAACCATAGTCCAGTAAAAGGCTTTGTCTAAGTCAAAGTTAGAACAAAACAAATTAGAATACTATATCTAATCAAATCTGCCCCTGCATTACTTTACTCTTGCCACTGTACCCAACTTTTAATTATGCCTCAAGAAAATTTCAGATTGGGTGAGGTTTTTTTGACTGGTTGGTGGGTTGGTTTTTTTAGGCCTTCATGTTTTTTTTGCTCACACAGAAAATTTTAATTTTGAGTGTTTATTCAGGTCTTATCAGGCATAACAAGTTTTGATAACATGATATCAGAAAAATATGGTAGCCTTTCAATTAAAATAATATTTTTTTCGAATATACAGAAGTTTTCTTCAGTTCTTCCCAAATTTACTAAGTGGAGCAGGTTATCTAATTGCTTTTAACATTAAAAAAAATAAAGTGTGTTATAAGGAGCAACATGGGGAGTGATAGTTATTTTATATTTCAGTTAAGATATAATAGTCCAAACTTGTTTATTTTAGACCTTTGAGAGAGATTCATTGCTCTGTATATTTTGTCAAGTAATCACTCATTTGCTCTGATGTAACAGTTTTTGTTTCTGTTTCTTTTTCTACTAGGAGCCATTGGAAAGGCAGATAAAACATCCTAAGTGTCTTATTGCAGATTTTAGCAAACCTGAGGTGAATAAACATTGTAGGTTTGAAAGAGGCAGCAGAATGGGGAATTGGGGTTGGTAAGAGGTAATACAGTTAAAATAGGGTAGCCATGTATATATCTTTCTGTAAAAATATATTTTTTTATAGATTGTATTCACATATCTAGAGTTGATTCCCAAGGATTGAAAACAGGAATTTATATTATAGAAAAGTTTTAGAATAATAGGTAAAAGATTTTGCTTTTATATATCCTAGCTTTGATAGCTAAAAGATAATTCCAATAATTTATGCAAAGGTGATCTTACTAAATGATTTTCTGAACCATGTAGAGTTTTATATAATACAGGTTTCTTCCCAAAAAACCTTAGAAGTATTTATTCTGTTTTAAATCACTGGATATAATTTTGTAGCAGTTACTGAATATGTATTTATGATAAGGAAAGAACTACATTGATAGTTTCCAAATTTGTAAAGTTGATAAGGAAAAAAAATTAGGTGATTTAACACAAATATTTTGTTGCTATTTTTTAGCTGTTAATGCTCTAAGTTTTATATGGATAACCTAATAAAAAGTAGGTTTCTATACCTGAGATTGAAACTTGGCTCTTTTGCCATTAAATATAGCTTTATGGCCTTAAAGTTAAGTCATATAAATTCTCTAAGCCTTAGCTTCCTCATCTATTAAATGGAGATAATAGTATCAAACTAATTCATTTATTTTAAGGATTAAATTAAATAATACTTTAAAAGCATTAGCATAGTGCCTGTCACATATTATGCACTCAATGGGTATTGACCAATTTTTAATGTAAATAGGCACCTTTACAGATTCACGCAGCTATGCTTGCCTTGGACCAGTTTCAGGAGAACTATAGTCGCAAGCCAAATATTGGGTAATGTTTTTTATTGAAATAACTTTGTTACTTACCATAAAAACAGTATTTCAGAAATTATAGATTTAAAAAATTTTTAAGTAACTAATTAAAAGATTGCAACACCATTGGATACACAAAATTATAAATGTTTATTATGACCTTCTGATCTTTTTTCTGATGGGAATGGAGAGATCAGTTTATAAAATGAACCATGCTAAATAAGAATTTTCTAATTTTGAGGGCTTCAAAGCTATAATTTATTACATTAAAATATGAGAATTATTGGACTGTGAGTCCACTGTGTATTTACTATCTAGCCTATTAAGTGAGAAATAACTGTTGCAAAAGATGTTTGCCTTGTACATTTAAAACTAAATTTATTTATATATTATCCATAGGTGAACATAATTTTTGAAGTAATATATTAATAAGCCAATTACCTTCAAATCAGTGAAGCACTTTCTGCTACCTGTTGGCAAAATTCCACATTTTTAAAAATAATCTCTTACATTTTAGTTTTGAGTATGACTTACTGTTTAGAGAAATTGAAAAATTGAAATTGGGGTATTTTGTTTCAAATCCTAGATGCCAACAAGATTCAGAAGAGCTTTTACAACTGGCAACATCTATAAGTGAAACCTTGGAGGAGAAGGTGAATATTCAAAAAATGTGTAACATAAATGTTCTATAAGTTAATGTGCTTCATCTTTAAATTCTGGCTTTTCTACTTGCTCTCTCTTAGAGTAAGCAAATTACTTTATTCTGCTTCAGTATATAAATCTATAAATGTATCTATGACCAGGTTAATCTACTTCATAACGTTTTTGTGAACATTAAATGATTTGTAATTTTGTTAAGTACTTGAAACAGCATATGGCATATAGTAGTTCCTATTTGCTTCTACTGCTTTATTTTTAGTATTATCTCTTCTGATTTAATTGGTTTTTTAACCCACTAAAACTATATATAAAGTCATTTGCTTTCTTATGAATCATCTCTTTTATACATTATATGTTCGTATCTCGTTAATTGGATTTTGCACACCATGTTTGGATATATCACCTAAAAATGGTTTTTTCGTGTTTTGTTTTCAGATAGCAAAGTAGCAGTTTTTGTACAATTATTTGAAAATTTAGTGTTTTTCTTATCTTATAAAAATGAGGAAGTGAAAGTCTTAGTAATGGTAAGAAGTAATATAATTAAAACAAAGAAGGAAATGATAAATATACTGAAAACATTGAATCACTTGCAATAACTGAAAAACCTTTTATGCATATTTAGTGGTTAGAGAAAAAATAGGAAAAGCTAGACATGTACTGATGAAGTCTGATTAAATGGAAGGTTATGATTAGAGATGTATCTGGTTTATTTAGATCAATGATAGGTACATTTCGCCCTTTTTAGGTTATAGTTAGATATATAAAATCCTGTATGCAACTAACGATACACAATGAATTCAAAGTTGTACAATCATGTATCTACCACCACAATCAAGATATGAAACATTTCCATAATGCCAAATACCCTTGTGCCTCTTTTAATCTTGTCTTTCTGCAACCAAACCATGGCAACCACTCCAGTTTTGCCTTTTCCAGAATGGCATGTAAATGGAACCATGCAGTATGTAGCCTTCTGAGTCTGACTCCTTTTCCTAAATATAATGAATCTGAGTTTTGTCCATGTTGTTATATATTGATTTCATTTTATTGCTGAGTAGTATTCCATTGTGTGGATGTGCCACAGTTTGTTTGTCCTGCATCAGTTACTAGACATTTGGGTTTCCAGTTTGAGCAGTTATGAATAAGGCTGCTACAAATATGTGTGTACATATTTTGGTGGGAATGTAACATTTTCATTACTTTTGGGTACATACCTAGTACAGCCATATAATAGATGTTTAATTTTATAAGAAACAGCCAATTGGTTTACAGAGCATCTGTATCATATTGCATTTATTTTCTTTTTTTTAATTTTTTATTAAGGTATTGATATACACTCTTATGAAGTTTTCACATGAAAAAACAATGTGGTTACTACATTTATCCATATTATCAAGTCCCCACCCATTCCCCAATGCAGTCACTGTCCTTCAGTGTTATAAGATGCCACAGATTCACTATTTGCCTTCTCTGTGCTACGCTGTTTTCCCAGTGACCCCCCACACCATGTGTACTAAACATAATACCCCTAAATCACCTTCTCCATCCATCCCCACCTATACTCCCACACCCCTCCCCATTGGTAACCACTAGGTCCTTCTTGGAGTCTCTGAGTCTGCTGCTATTTTGTTCCTTCAGTTTTGTTTTGTCGTTATACTCCACAAATGAGGGAAATCATTTGGCACTTGTCTTTCTACGCCTGGCTTATTTCACTGAGCATAATATCCTCCAGCTCCATCCATGTTGTTGCAAATGGTAGAATTTGTTTCTTTCTTATGGCTGAATAGTATTCCATTGTGTATATGTACCACATCCTCTTTATCCATTCATCTACTGATGGACACTTAGGTTGCTTCCATATCTTCGCTATTGTAAAAGTGCTGCAATAAACATAGGGGTGCATTATGTCTTTTTGAATCTGAGAAGTTGTATTCTTTGGGTAAATCCAAGGAGTGGGATTCCAGGGTCAAATGGTATTCCTATTTTTAGTTTTTTGAGGAACCTCCATATTGTTTTCCACAATGGTTGAACTAGCTTACATTCCCACCAGCAGTGTAGGAGGGTTCCCCTTTCTCTGCATCCTTGCCAGCATTTGTTGTTCTTAGTCTTTTGGATGCTGACCATCCAAACTGGTGTGAGGTGATATCTCATTGTGGTTTTAATTTGCATTTCCCTGATGATTAGTGATGTGGAGCATCTTTTCATGTGCCTGTTGGCCATCTGAATTTCTTCTTTGGAGAACTGTCTCTTCATATCCTCTGCCCATTTTTTAATCGGGTTATTTGTTTTTTGGGTGTTGGTGCGTGTAAGTTCTTTATATATTTTGGATGTTTACCCCTTGTCAGATATGTCATTTACAAATATATTCTCCCATACTGTAGGATGCCTTTTTGCTCTGTTGATGTTGTCCTTTGCCATACAAAAACTTCTTAGTTTGATGTAGCCCCATGAGTTCATTTTTGCTTTTCCTTCCCGTGCTCGCAGAGATGCGTTCAGGAAGAAGTTGCTCATGCTTATACTCAGGAGATTTTTGCCTATGTTGTCTTCTAAGAGTTTGATGGTTTCATGGCCTACATTCAGGTCTTTGATCCATTTCAAGTTTACTTTTGTGAATGGGGTTAAACAAAAATCCAGTTTCATTCTCTTGCATGTAGCTGTCCAGTTTTGCCAACACCAGCTGTTGAAGAGGCTGTCTTTTCCCCATTGTATGTCCATGGCTCCTTTATCATATATTAAATGACCATATACGGTTGGGTTTATATCCGCTCTCTAGTCTGTTCCATTGGTCTATGGGTCTGTTCTTGTGCCAGTACCAAATTGTCTTGATTACTGTGGCTTTGTAGTAGAGCTTGAAGGTGGAGAGCATAATCCCCCCAGCTTTATTCTTCCTTCTCAGGATTGCTTTGGCTATTCGGGGTCTTTTGTGGTTCCATATGAATTTTAGAATGATTTTCTTTAGTTCATTGAAGAATGCTGTTGGTATTTTGATAGGAATTGCATTGAATCTGTAGATTGCTTTAGGCAAGATGGACATTTTGACAATATTAATTCTTCCTATCCATGAGAATGGGATGTGTTTCCATTTATTGGTATCTTTAATTTCTCTCATGAGGGTCTTGTAGTTTTCAGAGTATGGGTCTTTCTTTCCTTGGTTAGGTTTATTCCTAGGTATTTTATTCTTTTTGATGCAACTGTGAATGGAATTGTTTTCCTGATTTCTCTCTCTGCTAGTACATCATTGGTGTATAGGAATGCAACAGATTTCTGCATATTAATTTTGTATCCCACAACTTTGCTGAATTCTGACATTAGATCTAGTAGTTTTGGAGTGGATTCTTTAGGGTTTTCTATGTACAATATCATGTCATCTGCAAACAGGGACAGTTTAACTTCTTCCTTCTTCCTTGCCAATCTGGATGCCTTTTATTTCTTTGTGTTGTCTGATTGCCATGGCTAGGACCTCCAGTACTATGTTGCATAAAAGTGGGGAGAGTGGGGATCCTTGTCTTCTTCCCAATCTTAAAGGAAAAGCTTTCAGCTTCTCGCTGTTAAGTATAATATTGGCTGTGGGTTTGTCATATATGGCCTTTATTATGTTGAGTTACTTGCCCTCTATACCTATTTTCTTGAGAGTTTTTATCATGAATGGATGTTGAATTTTGTCAAATGGTTTTTTAGCATCTATGGAGATGATCATGTGGTTCTTGTCCTTTTTGTTGATGTGGTGGATGATGTTGATGGATTTTTGAATGTTGTACCATCCTTGCATCCCTGGAATAAATCCTACTTGATCGTGATGGATGATCCATTTGATATATTTTTAAATTCGATTTGCTAATATTTTGTTGAGTATTTTTGCATCTATGTTCATCAGGGATATTGGTCTGTAATTTTCTTTTTGTGTACTGTCTTTACCTGGTTTTTGTATTAGAGTAATGCTGGCCTCATAGAATGAGTTGCGAAGTATTCCCTCTTCTACTCCTTGGAAAACTTTGAGGAGGATGGGTATTAAGTCTTCACTAAATGTTTGATAAAATTCAGCGGTCAAGCCATCTGGTCCAGGCGTTTTGTTCTTAGGTAGGTTTTGATTACCAGTTCAATTTCGTTGCTGGTCATTTTTGTATTCAGATTTTCTGTTTCTTCCTGGGTTAGCCTTGGAAGGTTGTATTTTTCTACAAAGTTGTCCATTTCTTCTAGGTTATCCAGTTTATTAGCATATACTTTTTCATAGTATTCTCTCTTAATTCTTTGTATTTCTGTGGTGTCCATATTTATTTTTCCTTTCTCATTTCTGATTCTGTTTATGTGTGTAGACTCTCTTTTTTTCTTGATAAGTCTGGCTAGGGTTTTATCTATTTTGTTTATTTTCTCAAAGAACCAGCTCTTGCTTTCATTGATTCTTTCTGTGGTTTTATTCTTCTCAATTTTATTTATTTTGGCTTTAATCTTTATTATATCCCTCCTTCTGATTTTGGGCCTCATTTGTTCTTCCTTTTCTAGTTTCATTAATTGTGAGTTTAGTCTGTTCATTTGTGATTGTTCTTTCCTTAAGAAGGCCTGTATTGCAGTATATTTCCCTCTTAGCACTGCCTTCGCTGCATCCCACAGATTTTGCGGTGTTGAATTGTTGTTGTCGTTTGCATCCATATATTGCTTGATCTCTGTTTTTATTTGGTCATTGATCCATTGATCATTTAGGAGCATGTTATTAAGCCTCCTTGTGTTTGTGGGCTTTTTCTTTTTCTTTGTGTTATTTGTTTCTAGTTTCATACCTTTGTGATCTCAGAAGCTGATTGGTACAGTTTCAATCTTTTTTAATTTACTGAGGTTCTTTTTGTGGCCTGGTATATGATCTATTCTTGAAAATGTTCCATGTGCACTTGAGAAGAATGTGTATCCTGTTGCTTTTGGATGGAGTGTTCTGTAGATATCCGTTAGGTCCATTGGTTCTAATATATTGTTGTGTGCCTCTGTCTCTTTACTTATTTGCTGTCTGGTCGATCTGTCCTTTGGTGTGAATGATGTGTTGAAGTCTCCATACTGAATGCATTCCATTCTATTTCCTTCTTTAATTCTGTTAGTATTTGTTTCACATATGTAGGTGATCCTGTGTTGGGTGCATAGATATTTATAATAGTTATATCCTCTTGTTGGACTGACCCTTTTATCATTATGTAATGTACTTCTTTGTCTCTTGTGACTTTCTTTGTTTTGAAGTCTATTTTGTCTGATACAAGTACTGCAACTCCTGCTTTTTTCTCACTATTAGTTGCATGAAATATCTTTTTCCATCCCTTTACTTTCAGTCTGTGTTTGTCTTTGGGTTTGACGTGAGTCCCTTGTAGGCAGCATATAGATGGGTGTTGTTTTTATATCCTTTCAGTGACTCTATGTCTTTTGTTTGGTGCTTTCAGACTATTTACATTTAGGGTAATTTTCAGTAGGTATGTACTTACTGCCTTTGCAGGCTTTAGATTCATGGTTACCAATGGTTCAAGGGTAATTCCCTTACTATCTTACAGTCTAACTTAATTCACTTTGTATGCTATTACAAACACCACCTAAAGGTTCTTTTATTTTTTTCTCCGTTTTCTTCCTCGTCCATTTTTATATATTACATATCATATTCTGTACTCTTTGTCTATCCCTTGATTGACTTTGGTGGTAGTTGATTTGATTTTGCATCTGCTTAGTTGTTAATTGTTCTACTTTCTTTACTCTGAGTTTATTTCCTCTGGTGACAGCTATTTAACCTTAGGAATACTTCCATCTATAGCAGTGCCTCCAAAATACACTGTAGAGATTGTCTGTGGAGGTAAATTCCCTTTACTTTTGCTTATCTGGAAATTGTTTAGTCCCTCCTTCAAATGTAAATGATAATCTTGCTGGGTAGAGTATTCTTGGTTTGAGTTCCTTCTGTTTCATTGCATTGACTATATTATGCCACTGCCTTCTGGCCTGTGAGTTTTCTGCTGAGAGGTCTGATGATAGCCTGATGGGTTTTCCTTTGTATGTGACCTTTTTCTTTCTCTGGCTACTTTCAATACTGTGTCTTTGTCCTTCATCTTTGCCATTTTAATTATTATATGTCTTGGTGTTGTCCTCTTTGGGTGCCTTGTGTTATGAGATCTGTGCACCTCTATGGCCTGAGGGGATATCTCCTTCCCCAGATTTGATAAGTTTTCAGCAATTACCTCCTCAATGGCACTTTGTATCCCTTTTTCTGTCTCTTCTTCTTCTGGTACCCCTATAATGCGAATATTGTTTTGTTTGGATTGGTCACTGAATTCTCTCAATATTCTTTCATTCTTAGAGATATTTTTTTCTCTCTGTGCCTAGGCTTCTTTGTATTCCTCTTCTCTAATTTCTATTCCATTTACCGTGTCTTCTACTACATCTGATGTGCTTTTTAACCCCTTCATTGTATGTTGCGTTTCATATATAGAATTTCTTAATGATTGAATCTTCATCCTAAGTTCATCCCTGGGTTCTTGAATATTTTTCTTTATCTCCACAAGCGTGGTAATGATTTTTATTTTGAACTCTTTCAGGAAGATTGGTGAGTTCAGTTTCATTTGGCCCTTTTTCTGAGTTTTGTGAGATTTTGGTCTAAACCACGTTCTCTTGCCATTTCATATTTCTATGTGGCGTCCTCTAGTGCCCAGAAGCTCTAGTCTCTGGAACTGCTCACTCCCTGGAGTGAGCTTGCAGGTTGCAGGTGAGCGGCATTGGCTCCTTGGGGAAGGAAAGAACTGTTTCTTGCTTCCCGGCTGCAGTGCCTGTCTCCACGGTCAGGGCCAGTGGCCGAGCACTCAGGTGTAAGCCTCTGTGCTTTGAGTCTGTAGCTGTCATAGGCAGGGCCTCCCTCTGGCTTTCCTGATGCCAGGGCAGTGACTGCCGGTTTGTGAGCTGGTTCCAGCAGGCGAGGAGGAAGGTGCAGCATGCTGCATATCACAGTGGGGCACTTCAGAGCGGAGTAGCCAGCCAGGGAGATGTAGTGCCTGAACCTCCTGAAAGTTCCCAAGCTGCTGGGCAGAGCGTGCCCATACAACCTTGTCCTATTCCTTCTCCCGCGCAGTTTACTATGCCTGCAGCAGCCCTCTAGCTGCTTCGAAGCCTCTCCAACCACCCCCCTTTCCTTTGTCCCAGAACAGCTGGATGTGGATCCCTGTCCTCCACAAACAGCTGGAATCTCAATCTCTTAAGTATTCCTCCTGTATTAGCTTTCCAACCCCACTAATCTCCAGAGCACCATACAATGTAGGTTTGTGCTCTCAAAGCGGATCTCCAGGGCTGGATGTTCAGCAGTCCTAGGATTCCACCCCCACCCTGCTCTGTTTCTCTTCCTCCCGCCAGTGAGCTGGAGTGTGGGAAGGGCTTGGGTCCTGCCGGATCAATGCTTTGGTACTTTACCCTGTTTTGTGAGGTCTGCTCTGTTCTCCAGGTGTATGCAGCCTGGTGCAGCCTTCTTTCCTGTTGCTCTTTTAGGATTAGTTGTATTAACTGTTTTTTTGTACTATGTAGTTTTGGGAGGTGTTCTCTGTCTCACCTCATGCTGCCATCTTGAATCGATCTTCTTAAGTTAAATTTGTCAATTTTTCTTTCTGTGATTTGTGCCATATTTACTTTTTCACATAGAAATTCTGAGTTTGTTAATCCTCTCATGAAAAATCTGCATAGTCAGCACAGAGAAGATCACTGCAGAATCTTTACTCTGTTGTCCAGTCTGCAACTCACTGTTTTTGCTATCACCAGCATTAGCCCTTTGCAGTTCCCCTGACTTTCTTCATTCTGTTCTTGCATTCCTTTCACTCTTTTCTTGAGGCCTTTTTCTTTTATACAGTCCATGTCTTTCATGTCTATATTTGCGTTCATTTTTCTTTGCATAACCCAAAGAATGGTATATTATGTCAAAGCCAGTTGTCTTGCCACCACAAAAATGGGTTCTGAATCTAAATACAAAGATGACATCTGGTGTGGTCTTGTACATTTTGGCTAGTTTTTCCCAAATTTCAGTCTTAGGTACTGTTGCCTTTCCAAGGTGAAGGATGTCCATGACCATTTGTTTCCACTAACATAGTTGGTTGGTCATGAACTTCCTGGCCTCAATAGTCACTGTGTCATTCATGATGGCAGTGGATCTTCAACCAGACAGGGAGGAAAAGCTTTTGTGCCTTTTTAAATCCTAAGGTCACAAAGCTATTCTCCTAGATTTTCTTCAGTAAGTTTTATGGTTTTGTGAATTACTTATTTTTGTATACCATGCAAAATACAGGTCCAAGTGTCTGTGATTTCATTGTATTCAGTTTTGTATTTTTGTGAGTTCATTTTTCTATACCTTAGCAGGTATGAATCAAGGTTAGTTTTTTTGTATATGAATGTACAGTAATTGTAGCCTGTTGAAAAGAATTCTTACTCAGTTTTCTTGCCATCTTAATGAATAATTTATTGACCATGTATGTTCAAGGCTATTTGTGAACTCTTCTGTTGGTTGTTTCTGTTCTTTTAATGTAGCTTTAAGTCTAAAGTCACCTTAGTCTTTAGTGTGTTACTCAGAAAGAGCTCAGAATTATGGTATTCCCTAAATCTTACATGTTTAATTTTTTTTTCTAGAGCCTTCATTATTTGAAAGGCAGTTGGCTGAGAAATATGATTCCAGCTTAATTTTCTTACTCTTTTAAGAGATCTGGTCTTTTTTGCCTTGAGGTCCTGTATATGTTTTTCTGTATAGTTTTTCATCTGTGAAGTCTGGTTTTGCCAGGTTATTAGGGTTGATCATTCAGTGAGTTTTCCCAGGTGTCTACCATTAGCCCATTTTGATACATTATTTTTTTTTCCCTTTTGGGAGGGTGGAATTGATCACTTTGGTTCTTAGTTATTAAATTTCTGGTTTGAAGTGGGGTGTTTTTTTGTGTTTTCCATCATCTCCAAGTGTTTGTTAAGGGTGTGTAATTTACTCTAGTCAAATGTCCTCTGCCTAGTGATTAGTTTTGGGGGAGAAATTTGCAGTTCATTATATGTTTTGATTCTAATTTTCTTTTTCCTTCTTACATTAGCTCTGTGTGGTAAACAGATTTTTCTCATTTTTTGGACAGGGTAAGCGTTTTTGGTGCTTTTGTAGATTTCTCTTTCTAGAACCCTTTTCTCAGGATACTGGGAAGGAATTTGTGTTTGTTAGGTTTTTGTTTGTGGACAGGTGTTGATGTGTCTTGTGGCTCTCTTTTTGATTTTTGCCAAATCCTTGACTTCCCCTTCTTTCTTTTTAGCCTTCTACATCAAAGGATGTTTTCCCTTTTCTATTTACGTCATTGTCTCACAGAGAAGTTCTTTCACCCTACCAAGAGCAGAGATCTGCCAGATTTCATACATGTTCGGTATTATTTACACTTAGTATGGAAACTTTTGTTTTCTTAGGATAATTTTGACTGTGCTTGGTCACCATTAGACCTTTCCTTCTCTTTTCTGTGGTTACATGCTCTCTGTGCAAGTTTGCAACAGTATGAAATCCAGAAGTAGTCCTGTTGGTATTTGGTATTTATTTTTCTATTTACAGATAATTTGAAGTTCATAATATACTTTTTCCCAGTAATGCTAAAGCCCTACCACTTCTTGTGGATATGTATCTTTATTTGGCGATTGTGTGGGGGAATTCAGATTTGGCTATTGTCATTATCCTAGGGCAACCAAAAAATCCCCAGATTTGCATGTTTGATTACTAAAAAATTGAATCTGTGGGATAGTGTAACCTAATGGTAAGAACAGAGCTGTGGAGTTGGACTTCTTGGGTTCAGATCCTGGCTTCACCACTTACTAGCTGTAAAATCAAATAAACTACTTAATCTATCCAGGTTTTGGTTTTCTAATTAGTGTGATAGAAATTATGTTTCCTAGGATTATTTTGATTATATGCAGACTTAATATAGACAACTCACAATAGGTGCTCAAATTATCTGCTTCTATTAACATTCTTCCCACTGTTTTTAATACTATCACTACCACCAATATCTTTGCATTGAGAAATGTTACGGCTTACATAAAATCATAATCTGAGTTTAGTGCTAAGTAATTGAAAAATAATGAGATACAGAAAGCTGAAATGGAGATGGTAGTAACATCTTTTTATATCACAGATATATTTGACAATGTAATAAAAGCCTTCCTTCTTCCCTTCTAACTGCACAAGTACTGTTATTTTACATTAGATTTCAGTAGATTGAGCCCTGTCTGAACCTTAGGGTTGATATTAAGGTTACAGATGCTGAAAGAATAAGAGAAAGAAGCCAGAGCACACGAAGAGACCTTTGTCAGAAATGAGAAATTGTGCTAAAACAATAGCTCCAAAATCCAGTTCTCCAATTTTACTTAAAAATACTAACAATTCTTATTTTGAGAAACATCATTTCAGTTTTTAAGTATGATAATGAGAACTTTGTGATGACTGGCTCTTAGATTAGATTAGCATGCAAAAGTGCCATTCTCTTAATTTTTTTCTAAACTGTCTTTTTTAAAGTGTATTACCTTATTATTTTTCACACTTTTATTTCGAGTACAAACTGATAGCTCTTTATTTTTTATGTATCTTTTTATTTTCATTTAGCTTCAAGGTTTTTCCATTAAAACATTTTTTTAATTCTGGTTTATATAAATGACTGACATCACAGATCTATTGTTTGAACAAAAAATGATAAACGGTAGATATTCCAGTTAATTCTAAATTGTGCCTTTAATGTAACATAAAGAGTAAAAACTAAAAATGAGCAAGTACTGGTAAAGAGATATTCTGCTTAGGGTAATTAACATGCAATTGGGTCTTTTATTATGAGATTGGGACTTTTTTAGGACTTAAAAACTAGTAGGGAAATTGAATAGCTTTTTTATGGGTTAAGCTACAACCGTCACATTAAATCATTGAAATTTGGAGTGTACTGTGTGAATACTGTTAAGATTATTGATTTTCATGGCTTGTATTTCAGCCTGAAGTAGATGCTGACACTGTGCATTGGCTCTCTTGGACTGCTCAAGGTTTTTTACCCCCACTTGCTGCAGCAGTAGGAGGCATTGCCAGCCAAGAAGTATTGAAAGCTGTCACAGGGAAGTTTTCTCCTTTGTGCCAGTGGGTTAGTTCTGTATTTTAATTTTTTTTTATACTTAAGTTTGAATTATCCACCCCTACTATGAATGTCTATTATTTATTATATTATTAATGTATTATAAAAGCAACCTTCAAATATTTTTTGATACATGAGTTAGGTGTAATAGGCCACCTAAACTTAATTTTCTAATTGAACTTGACAAGATCATTTTTGAGGCTATTGTGATATAACCCAAAGTTATATTCAAGGGTGTATTTTCTTCTTTGGAGGTTGTGAGGGAATTAATTTTCTATCCTTTTACTTAATTTCCAGTACTATTTGCTTTGCAGTCATGAACATTCAGGACTCTTGAACTCTTTCATGGATCTTTCTGCATCGTGAATCTTGAGATTCCCTACTTTGTTATCAAAAAGTAATCAAATTCCTCAAATTTAGCTGAAATTGAGTGGAGCTTCCAGAATGTTTATGTAGTTACAAAAAATAAATTTGTAAGTGAAATTTCCTTTTGCTTGTTAAAATTAGAATATATCATCTTTAAGATGGCTAAAGACATGAAGCAAATTATATCTTTTAACATTTCTCAGGTTTAACCATTGTTGTAGTGAAATAATATAGGAGCATATATCTTATAGAAACAATGTTATTTTGAATCTATTATTTTACTGTGAATTGCATTTTTATTATTGTTTTTCCTAGTGATTTTGAGCAACTTTTTCTATCACTTTGTTTTATACATAGTAAATTGTGTTTTTATCTTCTACTTTAAGTTATACATTGAAGCAGCAGATATTGTTGAATCAGTAGGCAAACCTGAACATGAAGAATTTCTCCCACGGTAATACTGAAATTTCTGTTGCTTTATTCTTAGTTGTATGTTTATTAAGAGGCAACTAGATTAAAAGAGTTTCTGTCTAACCATGCACTCTTTTTAGGTGTCTTTTCTTCTAACTCATTAACTTCTGCAGTCATTCGACTTAGAGGTTAAGTATCAAAATAATACAGTATCTTTTTACCTCTTTATAACCAATGAATACAGAGTTTTAAACTGTATGTAATGAGGTGTGAGTATGGTTAGTATTCAGAATTCATTCTGATTTTAAATGAAAACATTTGTTATCTGCAACTTGAATGTATATCAGTCATTCACCTTTATGGGTCACAAATCTCTTTGAGACTCTGATAAAATTTAAGAATTCATTCTCCCCAAAGTATGCATACCTAGAGTTCTGCCTTCAGTTTAAGTGGGTTAATAATTCCAAAGCCCAGCAATAGACTCCTCTAAGAATCTTAACTAAAAATTCCTGTCTTAGAAAGTTGTCTTTTCCAGATAAACTAAAGCTACCTTCACTAACATCATTTGGACTTAGTGTATTAAGTCAAATGGAAAAAGAAGAAAAGTTTCTTTATGGGGTCTTCTTTTTCAAATAAGATAATTTATCTGTTAAGTTGAAAGAAACTCAGAGTATTCAATTTAAAGTACAACATTAAATTGGTATTAGCAATACTGAAACTAATCTTAATAATGCTTTTTATGCCTTTCTGTTTTCTTGGTATGTGTTATTTTCTCCAGAGGAGATAGATACGATGCCTTAAGAGCCTGCATTGGAGACACTTTGTGTCAGAAGCTACAAAATTTGAATATCTTCTTAGTAAGTGTAAACAATGATGGGAATAAATAGTACAGTTAAACTGCAATTGTGTATCATCTAATTAATTGAAGTAAAATTGAGTATTTAAGTGTGTACAGTTCCTTACATGGTAGACACCCAGTAAATGAGGAGTTTGCAAACTATGACTCACAGGCCAGATCCATCCTTCTGCCCATATTTATAAATAAGATTTCATTGGAATACAGCCAAGCCCGTTGTTTAAG
Organism: Smutsia gigantea; assembly: GCA_032199065.1. Taxonomy (NCBI): domain Eukaryota; kingdom Metazoa; phylum Chordata; class Mammalia; order Pholidota; family Manidae; genus Smutsia; species Smutsia gigantea. Next base: position 349,729 of record JAVSCE010018805.1, read on the forward strand.
TATTGTCTGTGACTTCTTTGATGCTATAATAGTGGAGTCAAGTAGTTGCAACAGAGACTGACCATATGGCCTACAAGTCTGAAAATATTTACTGGCTGGACCTTTATAGCAAATGTTTGCCAACCCCCAGTCTAAAGAATTAATACATTTAAAATTTAAGTGTGGTATAATGGTTTTGAACATTAATTTTCTAGAAATACATTAAAATTTGGTTTTTTTGGGGTATTTTTTTCTACCAAATGAAGGAGTATATAGACTGATTCTATCTTTCCTAAATGTCTTCATGCATTGGCTTGAAGCTCTCCTCTGTAACATCAAAATCCTTTTCCTGCCACTTTGGATTTTTTTATTGTAATAATCAGTCTTAAAAATGCTACTGATTTTTAGTAACCATTTTTTAAATAGTTCTGAATCTCAGCAGCTGTTGCTGAGCTTTTACATGCATGTAGTGTCTACTGTTACCAGTTTTTACTTAAAATGGAAAACAAAAGTCTTAAAATTAGGTATATTCATCAAATGAGTTTTTAAAATTGTTAACAAGGAATCTTTTTCATTAAAGTGTTGCGCTGATGTTTTGTGCTGTTTGTTTCTACCTTTTATAAAAAATGAGCTCAATCTTTGCCTTTTGTTTGGAATATTAAAAATTATCTTCTATTTAAAAGAATTATGGATATTATGCTTTTCTTTAACTTGCTTTATACATTTTTATTGTTTAACTGAGACACTTTAATGGCATAATAAACCAGTTAAATATTTTAAAATAAAATGAGTCACAAATCTTCAAATTATTTTTTTAAATATGTATATATTGTAATTTAGCATTTGGAGAAAATTCAGATGACGTTGCTCTTTAGTTAGGAGAAGTTTTAATTTTATTCAGTCTGAATTTAATGATTTTGAAATTTCATTTTTCTCCCCTATAGGTAGGATGTGGAGCCATAGGCTGTGAAATGTTAAAAAATTTTGCTTTACTTGGTGTTGGCACTGGCAAAAAGAAGGGAATGGTAAGGTATAAATCTTTGAGAGTTAAAAGTTTATATGGTTGTTGCTATTGTTGAATGTATTTGCATACTCCTGAGCTTTTAGTTTTTGAGGTTAGAGAATTAAGCGAGAAATTGGAAGGTTCTGATTCTACTCTGACCACTTTCCAATAGTTATGTGACCTTATAGAAACTTGAATCCTCTACTCCTGAGTTTCTTTCTTTAATACTATGAAATTGATACCTACTTCATAATGTAAGATTAAATGTGAAAGGGTTTTGCAAACAAGCACATTAATATTGTCATTACTTCTATTAATCTACTTACTGATTATTAAATAAATCTTTAAGTTGAGAGAAGCTAACATTAGAAAGTTGCAGAGTACTGAGATACAATTTCAACTGTTGATTTTCAAAAGAAGAGCGAATAAATCTTAAGATGATAAATGTGAGTTAATTGGGAAGCCATGTCATATATTTAAATAAAAATGTTTCACTGACTTTTTTGCCTTCAGGATGTAAACTAGCTTCTCAGAGTAGTAATTTCATAGATTTATGATGGTGATTAACAGTGAGTAATTAATTAAAGTTGATGTAATACTTCACTAAACTTAGCTTAATAATCTACTTACAAAGAGCATTCATTACTCTCACAGTACAGGCAGATGTTCTATATTTATATTGTTCCTCCTCAGCATTTCCTAATTGGGTTTCACAAACCACTATTATTTTAGGTAGTTTTAAAAAGGTATTTCTTTAAAAAACATCCTTGGTTACATAAGTTTGGGAATCTGAGTATTTTAACACCTTGGAATTTCATAAGCATATCAGAATATAAAGGTCAGGAAAAAAACTGTAAAAAGCAAATGTACTGGCTTCAGGTAACAAAATCAAGTAAGTTAATGTGCAGATCCAAAGCATGGAGTTGCTGAATTAATTATTCACTTTAAAAAGTGTTCACATGTTTATCCAAACTAAGTGGAAAGAAGGAAAGAGAAATCCCCAGGTTCCAGGAACCAGGAGAAAAATTAATTCCTGACTTAAAACCTTTGATTTCTATCTTGAACATATGTCCAAAAAATGTTAAGTAGGAAGGGAAGTCAATTGTGAGAAATTATAACTCAGAGCATGCATGTCATAGTGTATGGGGTCCAGTATTATATCATATAAAAACTTCAAGCAAAGAAATGAATATAATAAATATAGGATGATTATTACCTCTAGAGCTCTGACTGAAACAAATGTAAAACTGCATCATGGTGATACACACCAAGAGTACATAGGACTATGCAGATAAATCAATATACATTCAAGACAGTTCACAATAAAAAATGACAATCCACTAGAAAAAAGGTACCACCTGAAGAGAATTAGCCCTTTAAGAACTGAAGATAATAGGAATGCTACAAATAATAGGACAAACCATCTTTAAAGTGTAAAATAGCCAAAGGTACAGAAAGAGGAATAGAAACATGAGGGAAAAAAGGCACTGAAATGTTTACAAAAAAGCAAAATAAAAGTTTTTGTATAGCCAGTGAGTTTAAAATTCAGATATAGCTGAAGTAAGAATTGATATAGAAGATAAATATAAATACCCAGAATATCATACAGATGGATACTTTTTTTAATGAAGAGAATGCTTTTGCGTGTCCAAAATAAGTACAGTAGAATTTCCATACAGAGTAAAGATACTGGAGAAGAAAGAAGCAATATATTTCAAGGATAATGACCAAAGTTTCCAGAGTCATCAGAACAAGTGTGTTCAGATTAGAAAGTTCAAAACTAGTCTGAAGCAAATCAAAGGAAAGGAAAAGGCAAATTTAAAGACAGGGAAGCATGCCTTCATAGTACAAGGAAAAATTATTAGTAACCTAGATTTCATTACCCAGCTAAATTATCTTTCAAGAGAAGTAAAGATTACTGACAAGTAAAATGATAATAAATTACCACATACTGGTTCTCATTGAAAAAAACTATTAGGTTACATGGGCAGTACATGAAGCAAAGGTAAGTGGAGGCATTTGTCAATGTTCTTAGATTTAAATAAGCATTGATTTTTAAAACCTTCTATTAAGATATTAACTGATTTGTGGATGGGATGGTTAAAAATAAGTAAAATGTTTATTTATATCATACAAATAAGAGTTCAAATATCCTCTGATTGTTCAGGAGGATGATAAAGATAATAATTAATTTTAGATCTTAATTCATGTGTGCATCTTAAAATTTAGAGCATAAACACATTAAAAAAACTACACATTTAACTTCCAAACCAGTTAGCTGGGAGGAAGGGGATTCGAATCAAGAAAACTTAATCAATCCGGTGTAAAACCAAAAAAAAAAAAAGTAGATAAAAAATGGGTAAGGGATGGTGGCAGAAATAGCCTTCTATCAGTAGTCACAATACTATATATTGATAAGCTTTTTATTAAAAGATGTTTTCTAAAAAAAAGTAATGGTGAGAAGGATAGAGTATACATAAGAGGAACAAGAGGGGTTGATAATTGTTGAAACTGGGTGATAGGTACATGGAGACATACCATTTCTCTACTTTATGTATGTTTGAAATTTTCCATAATAAGGTGTGAATTCTCTCACTCACATTTCTCCAGGTGAAACCATTGAAATCAAAAGAGCAAGATTAAGTGTTAGATCAAATAAAGGTTTTACAATACTAAAAAAAAATTTCTTTTTGGTGCTCTTTTTCCCTATTTAAAAGAGATACCATACCCTCTAGCATATAATTACATAGAAATATTGAAAACAAAAGAAACAGATATAGCAGGGAAATACCAGCTAAAAGAAAATGAACGTTATTTTTGAACACCAATCAACATCTAACAACTGGAACATACTCTGAGAAATACTGCTCTTGGTCAAATTTTGTACAAATACCTGCTTAGATGACAAATGCATTATGAATACTTTTCAGGGTATTTTGAATATGTTTACTTTCATCCTGTATCCTTTAGAATAGGAGTCTGCAAACTTTTTCTTAAAGAACCAGATTGCAACTATTCCAGGCTTGTGGACCAAAAAGTCTCTGTCACAGTTAGGCAGCTCTGCCATTATAGCATGAAAATAGCCATAGACAATATACTTAAACACATGGCATGAAAATAAAATTTATTTAGAAAAACAGGTAGCCTGACTGCCCTGCAGTTTGCAGACCTCTGCTTTAGCAGGTGTTCCTTTCAAATTAATATATGCAAGCATTCTTTGAAAATAATTGCAAATGAGAATAAATGAGTTTAGAAAGAAAAACTAACTCCTCTATGGCTTATCCATTACATGTTTCTAAATTGTGGTAATGGTATTTTTGCCTCTTTTGTTATGAATAATTAGATAATTAGATTAAAGTTTTGAACAGAAATTGCAGTTGGTTTCAACTGCTTTGTTTGACATGTTCCTATGCTAAACATTAATTATAATAAAATATAAGCATTAAAAAAGAATAGTATTGGGGGCTCTTGCCCCTCCTGGCCTGAGCCAGGAGCTGTCATCTCGCTTTCTCTCTAAATAAAAGCCTCTGCCTTGCTCTCCTAAAAAAAAAAAAAAAAAAAAAAAGAATAGTATTGGTAACCACTTTGGAATATTTGTATTCTTGTAACTTTCATCAGACAAAATAATTTAGAATAACTGGTGAGGTTATTTAAACCATTCTGAAAAAAGCATAGTAGATTTAAATTTTTCACTTATAAAATCTTAACCTTTCTCTTTTCTTGATATTAGGTTACAGTTACAGATCCAGACTTGATAGAAAAATCCAACTTGAATAGACAGTTCCTATTTCGTCCTTATCACATACAGGTGTGTTGCCGTTCTGTTTCAAATTTACATCATCTATTGTGGTAAAAAAAATTTCCTTTTTGTAAATAGAAAATGGTGATTGAACAAGCATTAATGTGTTCTTTATTTCATTTTATTAGACTCTCTCAAACTGTCAAGTAATGGAATGACAACAATGAATAATTTAAAATTATTTATGTAAAAATTGATTTTTGCATTGATTTTGAATATTAAAATCTGATTTGTGAATCATGGGCAATGCTTTTTTTTTCATTTTGTAATCAAGATATGTCTACATATTTAGTTTTAGAAACTAAGGTTATAGAAAGAAACAGATTCCCTAATTTGAAGTTTTCATTAGATCACAAATTTGGCACCTTTTTTTTGTCTTTATTACAAAATAGGTAAAATTTAGCACTTAGAATTTTTTGCTCTTTGATCTTGACTACTTAGCATCCCTATTTATTATAAATTAATGCTTGTTTTCAGTCTTTTTTTATAGAGATCAAAATATTTAAGTCAGGAAAAGAAGGAGTTTATTCAGGAAAATTTGCTTTTACATTAAATATATTTTTTCATTTTATTCAATAACTCATTGTTAATTTTGTTAAACTAAGGAGTGTCATGAATGGAAAAATAAATAAAGCAGGTGACATAATTAACCTAATTGCCTCATCCATCCAAATATCAAGTACTAAGTAATAGCATCTCTCATGAACTAAAATATATGTCACAAAATTCATTCACTTAACTGTATTTTATAAAACTATCAAGGCCCATTATTCCCATTTTACTGAGTTCTAACAAAGTTTGTAATTTGTATGCATGCTAACAGCACTGAGAAGTAAAAACATTTCAGCCTAACAATGTGAGAACAGAAATACTATTAAAACTGGATTCATGATAAGTGAAATAAGCCCGGTGGAGAAAGACAAATAACCATATGATTTCACTTATTTGTGGAAAATAAAAAGAAAGCAAAAGTAAATGAACAAAATAGCAGTAGACTCATAGACTTGAACAGTGACCTGACTGGCTGGTACCATTGGGGAAGGGTTGGGGTGGGTGGGAGTAGTGTGAGGGGTATAAAGAGGCACAAAAATTCTCAATAGAAGTTCATCATGGGGATAGTAGGGCAGCATGGGGAATATAGCCAGTGATTCTGTTAACATCTTTCTATGTTGACAGATAGTAACTGCACTAGTTGGAGTGAGGACTTAATAATGTGGGTAACTGTTAAACTACTGTGTTGCATACTTGAAACTAATATAAGGTTGTATATCAACTATACTTAAATTTTTAAAAATTAGGTGCATGAATTCAAACAAAATAGTCTATAGATATGTAGTGTCACTGCCAATACTCCTAAATGAACTTTGGTAACACTTGACATAACACCAGGATTTAATACTAGTCACTAAATCTTTAAGAACAGAAAGGAGATTCTTTTTTTATAAAACTAAAATACATATAATAATTTTTTAAATATTTCTATCCAGAAATAGTAATATTTTTAAAAAGAGTTCAGTACCAAAGTGTTAAATTCCCATACCTCATTGTTTGTAGTTCTAATATTTTATTGAAAGTGTTCTCATTTTTTTCTAGGAAGTTGTCTGTTTTAAACCTCATTACTAAGAAAAAATATACTTTTAATTGGACTTCTGTTATTTTAAGAACTCTTTATAGCACTTAATTATAAAATAGAAGTCGTTTGGGTTTCTGTTAATAATGTGTTAAATATTCAGACTAATGTGCACTAGTAAATGTGGTATGACTACAATGAATGTGATTTCTACAAACCAAAAGTGAAGATTGGTCTCATTACTATAATATACGTAAATTCAATCGTGGCCTGTCTTTTCTGCTTAACATTAATTTTTTCTGTTTTTGTTACTTGTACAGAAACCTAAAAGCTATACTGCTGCTGAAGCAACCCTGAAAATAAATCCTCAACTAAAAATAGATGCACACTTGAACAAAGTATGTCCAGCCACTGAGGCTGTTTACAATGATGAGTTTTATACCAAACAAGATATAATTATCACAGCATTAGATAATGTGGAAGCCAGGAGATATGTGGACAGGTATGTTCTTGAATTCAGGTTCATAAAAACCTTCTTTTGTTTTCACATGGTTTCCCATACCTATTTACGGGAAAGTTATGAAATTTGTGATTATTCTTCCTATTCCTGGTCTCTTCAAACCCAAACTCACCGATTTCCCATTATACCTAAGATAGAATTCAAAATTTTAACATGGACTAAGTAGAAGTTTTTTATGGAGTGGTGGATCCACCACTCCAGCTTAAAATTCACCTATTTTTCCTTGGCTCCCCTATTCCAGCTACACATTCCTTCTTTCAGTTCTCACTGGGCATCCAACACTTTATCACTTCAGGAACTTGCACATATTCTCCTTCAGTCTCAGGAAATTATGTTCATCTTCTAAAATTACTGGTCCCAAATCTGCCTTTTTACTCTTCACTTACTTTAGCTTTTGTCTCATCCTTTCATTTTCAACCTGTCTTTATTCAAGCAAACTTTAACTGCTGAATGTTGTAGAACCTCCTATAGTGATTTTTCACAGCACTGTTGTTTACTTCCTAGCACTTACTTTTATTGATATACATTTACTTAATGTTTGTTTCTTTGCTAAATCATTTATTCAGGGATCAGTTTTATCCCGTCACTGCATTCTCAGTGCCCAAGACATGATGCATTCAGTAAATCTTTGTTAAATAAGTAGATGAATGAATGACTATAATGTGTACCCTTTACATAATCTTTCATAAATCTTCATATGACTCTTTAATGTTAGGGTATTAGAGCAGATTTATTAACAGAAAAATTTACTAGTGGAGAGTGTAGTGGATAGTTTGTAATTTTGGGTAGAAGAAGGAAAAAAATAAAGTGTGTAGAATATACATGTGGTTAGAAGGTAAAATGGTGCTGGGATAAAGAACACATTGAGAATATATATTAGGATGAAATTCATAGTCAGAAAATAAGCAAAGAAGAAATAAAAGAAGAGAAGAAAGAGTAACACATTAGTTAAGAGTTAACCTAGAGGGAAAAAAGTTGAAGCCCAAAACTTGGTATTAAAAGGAAGAGACAAAAGTTAGAGCAACAAAACTTGTGGTAGGAAGGGACAGAAGTAATAAATGGGCTGTTTGCTGTAATATATCTGTTTCTAAAATATTACAATCAAGAAGGGATGAATATGTGAAATGCTCGGTAGAATATGGTAAGATGTCCTCTGCTTACATTGTTACTGCTCTCTTTTATGTTTATTACCTATTATGTTTTCAAATAGCCGCTGCTTAGCAAATCTCAGGCCCCTCTTAGATTCTGGAACAATGGGCACAAAGGGACACACTGAAGTTATTGTACCTCATTTAACTGAATCTTACAGTAGTCATGTAAGTGAACCAATTTTTGATATAAATGCCTCTCTTCTTTATATCTAATAATTTTTATATCTCATAATTTTTTTCTGTATTAGCAGATTTTATTTAGCTTGCCTAATCCTTCTGTTTCTGATCTGCCGATGAAATGTGCTTATGTGCACAGACATTTTTTAAAATACAACTAAACTTATTAAATCATCAAAATTTTGTTTCTGGTCTTTCTGGAGTCTTACTCTTCTGTTTACTATTTATTTCTCACAGGTGCTTGATTAGTTTCCTAATGACCTTTGAACCTTGTGAACTACCCAAAATCTTATGAAGACTCAGTTTCTCCACAGGAGAGACCAAGCTGTCTATATATGTATATTTTATATAAATGATATAAATATTTTTTAACCTCCACCAGTGATTTTGAAATACTACCAAAGTTGAAAACCATTGGCCTAGGAAATAATTGTATGCTTTAAGATTTTAAAAAAGATCAATCCAAAATTAAAGGAAGAATATGTTTTTACAAGCATAAATATCCCTTTTATTTAATGGATAAGTTTTGTTTAGTAAAATTTTTTCATTTTTATAAAATTTTCTTTCCCATTTACTCTCATGAAATCAGAAATTTATATAGTAACATTACAGTAGATAAAACTTGTAAATTTAACTTAAATGATATTAGGAAAAAATCATGATATGCTGGGGTCATATTGGAAGGTTTTCAGAGATGGAAATGCTATAAAATTCTAAAAGTTCCCTTGATTTTCTTATTCTCCCATGTCTTTCCCAAACCTTTTCCTATATTCTCTGACTTCTTACTCAGAAAAAACAGAATTTAATACTCTTCTGTCCCCTCTTTGGTTTTTCATAGATGAACAAACTTGAATAATAATCTATAAAAGAGATAAATTGAGTAATTTTAGATTGGGTAAACCAGTAAGTCTAGACCAAACATTCCTGTAATAGAATATAGGTTTCTTCAACTAAGTCACGTGAGACAGCATAGGTATTTGCCATTTATTTAATATGTACTTTCTACAAGAAACTGTAATGAGTGTTGAGGGCATAGACTCCCTGTTCCCAATTTTTTTTTTCTCCATTGAGAAGGAAACTCCTCTATTGAAGATTCTTTAGTTACTTTTCAAAATAAGGGAGTATTTTAGAGTTTGAAACATCCCCTTGATCTTGGAGAAAAAAATTATATATGGTAGTCTGCTATGCGTACTATATGGTACCAAATCAGTGCACAGATAATAAGTTATAGTAGAATTCATGTTTGTTGTTACATTGCTGTTAACAATAGGTTAAGTGTCAAAAGAATCAACTTTTCCTCTTACTGCCTACAAGAAAGAAGATACGAACGTGTTACGTGTATTTTATTTTTGAATTTTATTTTGAATTTTACTTGTATTTTATTTTGAATGAAAGTGTTGGATGTATCTTAATTTTAATTTTAAGAGTCTTAAAACACTCAAGTACATTCAATCAATAAAAAAATTTCTACTGCCTCTCTTAACTATTGTCATATTTTATAAATTAGAGAGACCCCCCAGAAGAGGAAATACCATTTTGCACTCTAAAATCCTTTCCAGCTGCTATTGAACATACTATACAATGGGCAAGAGATAAGGTAATAAAGATCTTTCAAGAAATCATACTTTGAGGTAGAAAAGAAGGTATTTACAGTTTTTAATCAGACTTCTGTTTTCCCTTACAGTTTGAAAGTTCCTTTTCCCACAAGCCTTCATTGTTTAACAAATTTTGGCAGACCTATCGATCTGCAAAAGAAGTCTTACAGGTAAAAATTAATACATTTTAATACAAACCTGAAAAAGGTCTTACAGGTAAAAATCAATACATTTTAATACAAACTCAACACTTTGTGTCCATGTAATCTATTTTCAAGGTTCCTATGGATAGTTTATTTCATCTCCTTAGAGAGTATAACATTATTATTGTACATAGGAAATACGCAAGGAATCTTGAAATTAGTAGGTCACATTAACTTTTTTTTAGTTTGGTTGAACTGTATGGAATTGCCAATGTTTGACCCACAGAATAGCAGTTAATATCGTTCAACCTAATAAGGATGTGATAATAATAAGACAGCTACATATAATAGAACAGTTTGTTAAGCTCTTTGGAAAAAAACTAAATTCTAGTGAAAATTTCATGAGTGGATCTGTAATCTCAGACTACTCTCATATTGAGGACAGTTTCAAAGATTTTTCCTAATTTCCTTTAAGAAGTTTTCAGTATAAAGTATTATCTGTAGCTCTTCTTTAGTAAGTATATATGTAATACTAAAAACTTACGGTTAGCAAGACAAGATAACTTGTGAGATAAAAACCTGTAGAGTTAAAATTTCATGTGCCATCTTTTCCCATTCCTTCTCCAAAAAAGAAGACAGAGAAAGGAGAAAGAAACAAAAATCTGGAGGTGAAAACATAAAATATTAAGACATGGGCTGGCATGACTTTGCCTAATACTTCCTTGAAGTATGAGTGAGTGAGTATGTGTATATTTAATTGGAAATGTATTCATTTTGTGCTGTTTTTTTTTTTCTCTTATTCTAGAAGATACAAACTGGCCACAGTTTAGAAGGTTGTTTTCAAGTTGTTAAATTACTTAGCAGAAGACCTAGGAATTGGTCCCACTGTGTAGAATTAGCAAGATTAAAGTTTGAAAAGTACTTTAACCATAAGGTAAGTATGTATTATAAAACATTAAAAGGGGTCTGACTTATTTAATTACCAAATTAATTTCATTGGTCTGAAATATCTACTCTTTCTGGAAGCTTTTCAGAAATAAGTAGTAAGTTAGGTAAGAACAAGTGCTGGGCACACAGCTTATTTCTCTTTGAATGTTACTGATTAAAGAATGCATTTAAACTCTAGCCATGGCTTGTCAGTTATGCATTTAACTGATCCTTGTCTTTCTGTGTGCAAAATTTGGATTTAAATAGAGGTTCCCTCCAGAGAATAAGGAGTACATTTCATCAGTGGTCTAAAAGAAGTTTATTTTCAGAGTAAAGCAAGAAACTGAAAAAGTAGAGACAATCAGAAATTTTGCTGGAATTTTGCCTTCTCCACTCATATCTGAAATCACATTTTGTGTCTTTCCTCATCTGTAAAATGGGGGTAATGAATTGATGCCTAATTCATAGTTAATGGTGAGGATCAAATGAGTTAATACGTAGAAAGCGTTTTGAACAGTACCTGCCCATAAATGCTGTCTAATAGTTGTTATTCTTACCTCTTATTTACAGTTGCTAGAACGTGTCCTGCACTCTCTCTTCTCTTCCTCTTTAGGCTCTTATCTGTTGGAATATAAAGCACCATCATCTTTTCAAAAAAGTATTTTGATTACGCTTAATTCCTGCTTTTAACTTCCTTGGAAAAATGGTCTATATTTACTGTTGCCACTTCTTCATCTTCATCCAGTAAATGTGCCTTCTTTCTCCACTAGTATTCAAATTGCTCTTATCATGATTATCAATGACCTCATTTTTATAAAATCTAAAGAACTCTTTTTAGTCCTTCTATAGGGTTTATTTTTAAACTTTTTATGTTATGGAAAATTTCCCCCATAGAAATTAGACTAGTATAATGAGCCCCCATGTAATCCTCATGTACCTGTCATTCAAGTTTAACAATTGTCAACTCGTAGGTAATCTTGTTTCATTTATAATTCTACCCAGTATTCCCTCCCCCAGAAGATTTTGAAGCAAATCTCAAACATCTTAACCATTGCAAAATACAAAATAGTATGTATTTTTACCGGTTTCATTTTTGTGTTAAGGGTTAGCTCTTGGAAAGAAGAAGAATGATATGTAAAATATGCCACCATTTGTGTAAAAGGGGATAAAATAATCTATATTCATTTTTGCTGTAGATGCCTTAAAAAACTAAGCGTTGATTAAAAAAATAGGAAAGAGGTTTTCTCAGGCTTGGGAGACAGTGAAAGGAGAATAGGCAGAGGGAGTACAAGAATGGACTGGCAGACTTAACCATGTATCTTTTCATACATTTTGATTTTTTGTTATTGTTATTTGTTTTATTTTACCTCAGACAATATTAAAGTAGTGATTTTTTAAATTCATTTTTTTCTTTAGGCTCTTCAGCTTCTTCACTGCTTCCCTCTGGACACACGATTAAAAGATGGCAGTAAGTATAACCAAGTGTCAAGAATAAAATTCAGTGTAATTTATTACTGGCTGGCAACACTGAAAATAATATTTGTATCTTCTGTTAGGTTTGTTTTGGCAGTCACCAAAGAGGCCCCCCTCTCCAATAAAATTTGATTTAAATGAACCTTTGTAAGTATTATTTCCAGTTATATATTCATCCTTCATTGTAAATTTCTTTAACTGCATATATTCACATTGCAGGATGAAAACCTTTTACCCTTTAATGTTAAATTGCATTCCTGTTAGTCTGAGAGTTAGCATATCAGTCTCATCAAGAAAGCCAGTCACAACTTCTTCCCACATGGAATCTATATCTTTAACGTGGTATACTTCATGATGTTAATCTTCTCTAAAGTGAAACCAAAGTGTCCCTCTTTGACTTTATCCATAAAGAAGTAAAATGATGGTAAATGTTTTCCTATTTAATGAAGCCAGTATATTAGAAACTTTAGTTATATGAGGGAGAAATTATTACAACTAAATAGCTCCTTAAAATAATCTAAAAAAATTAGTTTTCAAAGGAGTTGATCTGTGAGTGAATGCCATTATACACTACCTATATTAAATATATATATTTTACTTATACACACACACACACATATACTTGATATTTATATATTTTAATTAAATACTTAGCTTGTTAACTTTCAACAAATAACTCTCTGCTTAGTTTTCTCATCTGGTGCTTATTTTAGCCCTCCAGTCACCTTATTCTGACTGCTTTTCCTATAAAATTTAACTTTAAACAAACCCATTTGCTTAGTTTGAACCTAATGCACACTTTTTAAAACCAAATATTTGACTTTTTTATGAATTAAAATGAATTTTCTTTAACTAGTCTAATTTTTCTACTTCTGGCCACTCCTTTCCCCAAAGGAGTCATGTCTGAATATTAATGCCTGTGAGGATAAACATGTGATGTTTTCTTTCATAGCTTCTGCAGTGTTTTGGTCTAGACCAAAATTTCATTGCCTAACATTAAAAAATATAATTTTGTAACAAAAATTCTGTGGTAGTTTTTCTTCAGCATTTTAAAGGTTATAGGTTCTGATGTATTAAGCATCTTCTTTGAAACTGTGCGTTCATACTTTGTTTTTTTTCTTTAATTTCAATAGGCACTTCACTTTCCTTCTCCATGCTGCAAAATTATATGCTACGGTCTATTGCATTCCATTTACAGAAGAGGTAAGATATTCTTCAAGCCTTAGTGAGAGATAAAAATTCAGGTTAGAATTAGATGACTAATCAGCTAATTGCCTTATCAAAATGTCTTTATATGTTGTAAGAATTGTTCTCTGATATAAGCTTTTTATTTTATTGTTGCCCATTCTAATGTAGCAGAACCTAAAATCTTGTAGTGTTGCTTTCTAAATTTAAGTAGTGAAACAAATATTTGTAAAAGCAGTGTTAACTTTATTTTTAAAACAATTATAACCTGTTAACTTCAATCATCATAATCACTCTAAAAACCCAAAGTGAATAATTTCATAACAATTTGAAATATTCATTATAGATTCTCTTAGCATTTCTTTGGCTTATCTGGTGTATGAACTGATAAACTTTTCAGGAAACTTAAAAATGCTACCCATGTTGACATTTCTTAACTTTTATCATCAAACCCATTCCCTTCGACATCATCCTCATTGATTAACATCTAAAGGATGTAATACAGTTTTATTTGAGAGGCAGATCTGCATTAGTGAATTTTTCTTCACAAATGCATATAGAGCTAAATAAATTGCTATACTTTTAGGTAGGCTGAGGAAATAGGAACCATATCCATAATTAACACTGACTATTTTGGATCTAGATAAATATTCCTGCTATAGATTAAACACTGTTTAGAATTAATACACAGTAAAAATATATCATAGATGTCTGGTTAAAATAGTGGCATTCAGTCTGGTACTCTTTTTGTGAGAAGAGTGGTAATTTTGTGATAAGAATTGCAGGTGACCTCAAAAGCAATATGTCTCAGGTTTTCCTAAGCAGCTTCTTAATAATGAATATGGATCTGATAGCCTTAAATTCATCCGAGTTCATCTTGAATCATTAAAATATTTTCCTACTTTTGAAAGTATGAATTCCATTTGTTTTTTTATTTTATTTGTCAAATATAACTCTGTGCAGGGAACTTGGTAAAACAATGAAGAGATAGTCCCTGATCTGAGACCCACAACCAGTTCTAAAACTACCTTTTTAAAAATCTGCGGGAAGCTCACAGAACCCAAGAATGGACTAACAGTTACCAAAGGGAAAGGGACTGGGGACGATGGGTGGGAAGGGAGGGATAAGGAAGAAAAAGGGGCATTACGATTAGCACGCATAATGTAGCAGGCGAGGGGGACACAGGAAAGGCAGTATTTACAGAGAAGACAAGTAGTGATTCTATAGCATCTTACTACGCTGATGGACAGTAACTCTAACGGGGTACGTGGGGGGGACTTGATAATGGGGGTCTAGTAACCGTAATGTTGTTCAAGTAATTGTACATTAACGATACCAAAAAAACAAAATCTGTGGGAAGATTTAAGACTTCTTAGTTTGTTAACTAATAAGTCCTTTTTCACACACACCAACCTTTATGAGTATTTCTGTAGAAATAAAGGTAAATAATACAAATGGATGTGGTCTAGTCAGATGATAAATTATTCAAATATTTTAGTATGATAAAGGACCTTTTATGATATGTTTTTAGCTTTAGAATTCACAATTAAAAGATGATGTTTCTTCATAAAAATTACTCTTTTAAAAAAACAGGACTTATCAGCAGATGCCATCTTGAATATTCTTTCTGAAGTAAAGATTCAGGAATTCAAACCTTCCAGCAAGGTATGTTTAGAAATTTTCTCATTCAGCAAATAGTTATTGAACTTTTACTTGTGTCAAGTCCCATTCTAAACCTGGAGAATCTGGCTGTGAAAAAATTCTTGCACTTGAGGAAGTTATATTCTAATGGGCTGGAAGTGAGCTATTTTTTAAAAATGCCATTAATTATTTAATATTGCAGTGTGGGCATAAGAGCTAAGAAAAAAAAATACAGAAATCAAGGCTAAGCTGGTGTCATTTTTTATGGTATAAAGGAAAAAAATCTCTGTTATGGTAACATTTCAGCAGAAGCCTGAGGAAGTGAGACTATAAACCATACTATTATCTGCTGAAAGAACAATGCACACAGCAGGAACAAGTTCAGAGAAAGATCCTAGAAGACTTTGAAGTTCAGGATTTTTCTGGAGGAGAATATGCAAGAGGAGAGTGGTAGACAATGAGATGGGAGAAGAGTGGGGGTTATGAGAAGTACTTTGTATTTTATTTTGAGATAAGAAACTAGAGGAGGATTTTAAACAGTGGACTCATCGCACATTTAAAAGGTTGGTTTTGGCTGCTGTGTTAAGAATGACTATATGGGACATGAGAGAGGAAGCAGGAAAAGTTGTTAGGAAGTTATAAAAGTGAAGAACAAGGAAGTTGTGATAAGGGGTTGGATTCTGTATATATTTTTAAGGTTTTTAAGGGATTGGAATTGGAGTGTGAGAGAAAAAAAAAGATTTCTTAGTTAAAATAAGAAGCAAACTTAAGAATGCTGAGAAGGAGAAAAAGGAAGTTTGAGCAGAGAAAAAATGGTATGAAATAATTGTTCAGGGTGGGTAGGAAAGTCATTTAATTGTAAGGTGTAGTAGAATTTCAAGACAGTACTGAGGATCCACTTAATGTTAATTTATTTAAGGTATTCCACTAAATGTGGCTGGAGAAAAGGCAGTTAGCTGCCTGGGTGCTACTGTAGAATACTTGGAAAATTAGATATAACAAGGGTTGGGATTTTGCCAGGCAACATGTTGGAAGGAGAAAGAGGTAGAGGGACTGTTAATAAAGATGGGTCATGAAATTAAGACAGGGTCAATAGGAAAGTTTGAAAATACTAAGTATTTCACATGTTCATTATATACCTTTTTGTGTATCCTTTAAAATGTCCACAAAACAATCTTCTGTTCCCCTTACCCTTTAGCATTACTGGGAAATGTAATGATTGCCTCCTTATAAAATGCAGTTAAGTGGTGTGTGCAGTCTTCCACTCTGCATTTCTTAAGAAAAAGGAAAACCTGTAGGCAGTTGATATTGTATAAGTAAATGGATTTGCTGAATGAAGTGTTCATGACTTGTAGCTTATCAGGAAAAAAAAATAGAGAAGTGATAAACAGAATTTCTATATAAAAAAGGTTCCTAGCCATGTTTCTAATGGACAGAACTACTAAACATAAGCCAAGGAAATGTGTCAGTAACTTTATTGACCTTTATTGCTCTTCAGTTGTTTTCTGGCTTGAATTGCTTCTTTCTGTATCAGAGTTTTGGAATATTAAATTATCCCGAGCAATTTAGCAATAGTTTAAAACATGAATTATAAGCTTTTTCACAACTCCTTGAAGCAACTCACACTGAAACTTCAGGGTGTAGCACTTCTAGTTAACAGATGCCACAGCCAAAAATATCAACTAGACATTCTGACAAAGTTTCTGCTTCTTTGACTACCTAATATTTCTTAAATACTAAAAATATTTAATCTGTAAAAACTAGCGTTGGATATGTAAAATACTAAAAAATAGTAGTATAATTAGTGATGATGTAGCTAGTTTCTTGGTTTAAGAATGTGAACTTCACTGCCCTCATGGAATATCCAAGAAGTAGTTTCTTAAAAATAAATTACTTGTCTTTGCTGCCCTAAGCATGCATCTATAGGAAGGAAGACATATTCTTTAGGAAAATTTTTTGTCAGCATTCAATAAATATTTAAAGGATGCCTACATTAATATATTTTATGGATTTCTTCCATGTTTTTGGAGACAAAACAGCTCTGCAGAGCTATGTAGTTTGGTTTGAAGCAGATTTGTAAGAATCACAAGCTGTGGATTAATATTAACTTTGAATAAGGAATTTTAAAAGAGATTACATAAACTCATATCTTACAAGCTATTCAGTAAATTTTTAACACTCACTATGAGCATACTGGTTTTAGATATATTGAGGTTCTTTCAGTGAACAAGATAGAGTTTCCTGTTCTTACAGAGTTTACATGTCAGTGTAAGAGATAGATAATAAATAAATATGTAAGTAACATATTATTTACCAGTAAAAGGTGTAAAATACATTGAACTATAATGATAAATTTGATTAAAGTAGAAATGATATTTTCTCTGTGATTTACTTTATAAAACAGATATGGCAACTTAAATGCAGGATAACATTAACAAACATATAACCATATATTTAAAGGTTGTTCAAACAGATGAAACTGCAAGGAAACCAGACAATGCTCCTATAAGCAATGAAGATGAAAGGAATGCCATTTTCCAACTAGAAAAGGCTATTTCATGTAATGAAGCTACCACAAGTAAGGGGAAATTTTTGTAAAAAGTGTTTTGAACTGGAGGGATATTTATTTTCACTAAGCTCTACACCCAAAAGCTTATGGGATTAAATAACTACATAATAATGATATTAGTTGACTTTATGATAATTTTGAATGTCACTACTCATCTAATTGTGACTAAATTCACAATTTTTCCACCATTGCCCTACCCTCAAAGGCTGAAATGTAGGTCTGCTTTGTTATTCTGATTAATTTAGTCCTTGAAATTTTGTTGTGTGGTTCCTTCTTAACTCGTGGCCAGCATAACCCTTAGGCCCAGTTAAGTCACTCTGAGATTAAAAAAACACAAACAGATTTCTTCTTGGCTTCTTAAATCCATAATTACAGAGGGAATACAAACTCATCAACACACATCCTTGCTAAATGGTCTTAACTATAGGGAAACCAAATTTAATTCCTTAAAAACAGCTCTACACTCATGATTTTAGACCTGCTCACCATCTTTTTTACTATGTAAATCTGTGGTTAATAAACTTTTGGGATTTTATGCACAGACCAGTAAAATTCAGGAGATCAATCAAGATTAGCCAATTATTTATTTTGCAAATAAGAGATATCTTAATTTAATAATCATAAAAATAACTTCCATTTCTTTTCACTTCATCACAGATCAAACTATAACTGTTTACAGAATGATTTTGGGAACCACGATCTAGAAATACTTTTAAAAGATAAATATTTTTATTTGACCAATTGACCCTATTCTTAATTATCAGAGACAACATGTTTTAGAGTAGTATTTATGGAATCAAATTTTTTAGCAATAACCAATGTTGGCTTTTTATATTGTAAGCCACTGAATAGATGTACATGGCTTTCTTATTTTTCAATTTTTTAGTGAGGTGTTTTTTTAATATACAAACCTCTAATTTAGTGGTATTAAAGCCATCATTTTCTTGTCCTTCAATAACTTCATCCCAGGATTTTCTTGTATCTTTAATAGTAGTGAAGGCACACTGATTTTTACCTAGTAAAATCTTTACCATTTACTGCAAAACTTTGTTTTTTCTGGTGGTTATGATCAGGTGACCTTCAAATGGCAGTGCTTTCATTTGAAAAAGATGATGATTGTAACGGACACATAGATTTCATCACAGCTGCATCAAATCTTCGTGCCAAAATGTACAACATTGAACCAGCTGACCGTTTCAAAACAAAGCGCATAGCTGGTAGAATTATACCTGCTATAGCAACATCCACTGCTGCAGTTTCAGGCTTGGTGAGCTTATTATTCTTTGAATGAAAAATGCTTCTTCTTCATCACTCTTTTCCTGTCTTTCCCATTGTGACTCGCCCAACCAGTCACTTAGAGATCTTAGAGAAGGAAAGATTCATACTGATCTTATAATTTTAAAGTTCGAGATACTTCTGGAAATACAGTAATCTACATCTTGAGGTTTTACAGATAAACATTCTAACCTAAAAAATAAGCTGTGTCAAGGTAGAGTATAATTTTTCTTACAGTCAGTAATCCTCTTAATCATCTTTGTATCCTGCTTACAAAGCAGGTGATGTATTTTTCTTAAGTAAAAAGAACTCTAATTTTTACTCTTTGTATTGAATTTTAGTAGAAAAAAACCCTCTAATTCCTATTAATTGTTTGGGTGTTTTACAATTTATTCTTTCCTTAATGAATCAGAATCTTCAGGATGGGCCTAGTTACTATACTATACTGTACTATACTAGTTTTATTCTTAGAAGCTATGTAATTATCTGCCCCTATATTAAATTATTTTAGATTATTGTATTTCTTAAATTCTGGTGTCTGCTTTCAAAGTAGGAAGATTACGTGGTCTAATTAATTTTTTTAAGAACTTGTTCACATATGGAGCAGGTTGAAAGTTTGAAAGTATAAAATATACTAAAAGTAGAGAAATGTATAAAAATGTATATTACTACAGTTCAATAGCTTCATTTACCCTTTACAGAGAAATACTCGAGAAGAATTTAGGAAGAATTAAATAGATGCAGTTAAAGTCATGAATAGTTTTAGGCTATTTTATATAATCAGATCACTTCTTTTATCTAGGTTGCATTGGAGATGATCAAAGTTGCTGGTGACTATCCATTTGAAGCTTACAAAAATTGTTTCCTTAACTTAGCCATTCCAATCATAGTGTTTACAGAGACAGCTGAAGTAAGAAAAACTGAAATCAGGTATGATCGTCTCTTTCTCTTGTATAATGAGAATGGAAGGGAAAAATACTAGCTTCACCTCTCCTTTTCTTAATATTTAAATCCTTACTATCACTTTAAGACTAAGGTCAAAAGCCCATCTTCATAAACCATTTTCTTTTTTACTTATAATATTGACATACAACATTATATTAGTTTCAGGTGTGCACAGTGATTGAACACCTGTCTATATTGCAAAATGATCACCACATTAATTCCTGTCTACCTTCATCACCATATATAATTTTTTTTCTTGTGATAAGAACTTCTATGATTTATTCTCTCAGCAACTCTCATATATGCAGTTATTAACTGTAGTCACCATGCTGCACAGTACATACCCATGACTTCTACATCTTAAAACTGGAAGCTTGTACGTTTTGACTCCCTTCACCTATTTCACCCAACCCCAACTCCCTAACTCTGGGGCCCACCAGTCTATTCTGTCAACTACTAGTGAATGCAGTTTTGTTTTTGTTTCTTAAGATTCCATTTATAAGTGTGATCATACTTTTTTTTTGTCTTTCTCTTTCTTATTTCACTTAGCACAATGCCCTCGAAGTTCATCCATGTTGTCACAGATAGCAAGACTTCATTCTTTTTTATAGCTGAGTAATGTCCCATTCTGTATATATACCACATCTTCTTTATCAGTTCATCCATCGATGGACAGCAGTTAGGTTGTTTCCATATCTTGGCTATTGTAAATAATATTTCAGTGAACAGGAGGGTGCAGGTATCTTGTCAAATTAGTATTTTTATTTCTTCATATAATAAGCAGAAGTGGAATTATTAGATCATATCATGAACTATCAATTCTATTTTTAATTTTTGGGAGAACCTGCATACTGTTTTCAATAGTGGCTGCACCAGTTTACATTACCACTGGTGCACCAGGGTTCCCTTTTCCCCACATATTTGCCAACATTTGTTACTTTTTGTCTTTTTGTTAATAGCCCATTGTGGTTTTGCCTTGTATTTCCCTGATGATTAGTGATATTGAACATCTTGTCATTAATTTGTTGGCCATCCGTATGTTCTCTCTGGAAAATGTCTATTCAGATCCTCCACCCATTTTTTAATTATTTTGTTATTTGTTTTTTTGTTGATGTGTATGAGTTCTTTATATATTTTGTATATTAACCCCTTATCAGATACATGATTTGCAAACATTTTCTCCCATTCAGTAGATTGCCTTTTCATTTTGTTGATGGTTTCCTTTGCTGTACAGAAGCTTTTTATTTGATGTAGTCTCACTTGTTTATTTTTGCTCTTGTTGCTTTGCTTTTGGTGTCAAGTACAAAAAATCAAAAAGACCAATGTCAAGAAGGAATTTACCACCTTTATTTTCTTCTAGGAGTTTTATTGTTTCAGGTCTTAACATTCAATTCTTTAATCTGTTTGAGTTAATTTTTATGTATGGTATAAGATAGTGGTCCAGTTTCATTCTTTTGCATGTGGCA
Organism: Smutsia gigantea; assembly: GCA_032199065.1. Lineage (NCBI taxonomy): Eukaryota > Metazoa > Chordata > Mammalia > Pholidota > Manidae > Smutsia > Smutsia gigantea. Next base: position 371,147 of record JAVSCE010018805.1, read on the forward strand.
TGAGGCATTTCTGACTAAAGTAGCAATAGAAATACTCTTACAACACTTAATCTGCCACACTGTTTATCATTGTACTTTCTTATGGTTTAACTCAGATGAACAGAAAGTGTCTGACCAATGGACCATGAGATTTAGAATCTAGTTCTAAAACCTATATGACAAAGCAAAACAGTTGCCCCTGGACCTTCATTTTTCACTTATCAGATTTGCAAAAACCAGAAATTTGGAAAAACTTATCTTGGAAAGAGTGTGAGAAAGCACTCTTATATTACTGATGAGAGTATAAAATAGTATAACCCGTAAGAAGGAAATAGAGTGCTATTTCAAATTTGCAGATACATTGGCACTCATCTCATATGATGTATGTACAAGATACTCATTCCCCAGTGTTTGTCATAGCCGAAGATTATAACAACCCAAGTGCCCAGTAATAGACTGGAACATCCACACAGCAAAAGCTATACACTTGTTTAAGAAGAGAGAAAGAGAGAGAGAGAATTCTCTTTCTAAGACATAGTTAATTTATAATAAGACACTGGAAGGATCAATAAGGTACTGATAAAAGTGCTTACCTGTGGTATGATGGGGAAATAAGATTAAAGAATATTTCTGGAAGTTGTTTTTTCCCCCCACATTAATACCTAGCTAAATCACAGATAATGGGCTTCTGCGGTTTTGTATAATTACTAAAGGAAAGAAAAAGTGTTTTTACTCTAAATATTTTTCTACAACAGAAATGGAATATCATTTACAATTTGGGACAGATGGACAATACATGGAAAAGAAGATTTCACCCTCTTGGATTTCATAAATGCAGTCAAAGTGAGGCATTTATTCACTAATTTCATTAGTCACTTTGAGTCTGTTAATTTTTGTACATAATTTCATTGGCAGTTTTTATAAACATTAGCAGTTTGTTTTGTTCTTTTCACTGTTCTTAAAACATTGTCACCCAGTATTTTATACTTGGATGGAGCTTTGATTGTTTCTCTTTTGGGTATTCACTTTTAGGAGAAGTATGGAATTGAGCCAACAATGGTGGTTCAGGGAGTCAGAATGCTTTATGTTCCTATAATGCCTGGTCACGCAAAAAGATTGAAGTTAACGTAAGTACTGAACATTCTGTCTATAGATTGCAATAAACACAAATATCAAATATTTTGAATATCAAGTATTGAAGTCAATTAAATTATAGTCAACACTTTTAAATCAAATAAGCATATATAGTATAAGTAAATTCATTTATATAATTTATATAAATGACTGCATGATGTCATGTCAGCCTTCACTATGATTATTAATTAATGAGTTAAATCACTTTAATTATTGTAATATAGGCTTAGTTATCTATACTTTAAAAAATCAATTACTGTGTTAGCTAAGTCTTATATTGTTTCGCTTTCCTTGTATTTTTTTTAGGATCCCTACATACTTTTGGATAAATTAATAGTAGTATTTATCTTTTGGACAAATAAATAGTATTATTTATTGTACATTACCTAGATGATTGTGAAATGTGTGGTCCTGAAGTGGATTGATTTGTGGAATTCAGGATTTGCTGCAAATAATCCATAAAAATGCTTTATAGAGTTGGCCAGTATTTGAAACCTCCAGCATGTGTTTTGTGAAAGATATTTCTCATTTTATTACATTGTTCATTTAGTAAATATTTATTGAGTACTAATTGGCAGGACTAAAAAACCTGGATTCACATCATTGTTCAGCTACTTGTTTTGTCACATTTGAGTAGCTTCCTGAAGTTTTTGAAACTTAGTTTAATATCCACAAATAAGGATGACTGTGTCCATAGCTGTCGAGGATTAAAATAATGATAAGGACTAGCAGTGTAATGACAAGTAAGAAGTATTCCATAATAGTTGCTCCTGTTTGTATTTTGTCATCATACATCTTTGTCAAATAGCCCTTATTTTCAAGGAGTTCACAGTCTAAGGGAAAGTGACATGTCAATAATAATTGCAATGTAATTGAATCATTATTATAATAAAGATTTTTAAAGAATACTATGTACACTAATTCAAATAACCAGTTTAAGGTAGATTTCATCTGAGCTACCTTTGAACAAAGGATTATATTGGGCAAAAGCATGCAGCTAATAAAAAGCATATATGATCTGTTTAGGAAATTGGGTACTTTGGAATGACTTCAGAATGAGATGGTAAGAATGAATGGTGGAAAGAATGAAAGTTATATATGGAACAAAATATCTTTAAGGTGGAAATAGCTACTGAGAATTAAATAGATTACATAGCTCAGAGCCTGGCATGAGAGGTACATGATAATAGAGTAGGTAACATTAGGCAGGAGAGTAACATTGAATTTACATTTTAAGAGAATTCTGGCAGCAGAGTAGATTGGAGATAGGAGAGATGGCTAGCTAGAAGCTAATGCAGTAGGTATGTAGGTGATGACTTAAGTGTCAGTGAAATAGCAAAAACTTTTTTTAGTAAATAAGATTTATAGAATATGAGGAAAGGTAAAACTTATCTTTTACTGTGCTGCCTCTAGCTTGCATTTGAAGATTTAAATGTTGCTTTTTACTCTTTACATAGAAATCCTTGAAAAGAATTTATGATGCCTCCAAACATACGGAGTTTAGGAGGAGAATTCATTTTCTAAAAGGAATACTTAGATTTTGGGGGTTTTTTTTATTATTATGGTATCATTAATATACAGTCACATGAGCAACATTGTGGTTACTAGATTCCCTCCATTATCAAGTTCCCACCACATACCCCATTACAGGCACTGTCCATCAGCATAGTAAGATGCTATAGAATCACTACTTTTCTTCTCTGTGCTATAGATTTGGGGGTATTATTGTGTGTGGGGTTTTTTTTTCTTTTTTTGCTTTTAATAGGCAGTCTGAATTCTTATCAATGCCAGCAGTAATTCAGATTGATTCACTTGTAGGTAAATGAGTGTCTTGGGTTTAGAGCTTTTCATAAAGAAAAATTAAGGTAATAAAAGCAGATGAATTATTGGATTTAATAATAAATTTAAAGTCTAGCTGCAAGTTCAAATTCTCTGGGCAACATTAATCAGTAAATCACTCTTTCACTTCACAGAATGTACTAAATTATTTGTCCTTGCTTATTTTTCTTAGAATGCATAAACTTGTGAAACCTTCTACTGAAAAGAGGTATGTGGATCTTACTGTGTCATTTGCTCCAGACGCTGATGGAGATGAAGATTTGCCTGGACCTCCCGTAAGATACTACTTTAGTCATGACTCTGATGATCAGCTGTCTTAAATTTACTCCAGGACTACTTGATTTTGGAAAGAGTCCACTTAATTCAGGAGCTAAAAAAATGAGCTCCTAATACTATGGATTTCTTTGATGAAGCCTTAATTTAAGGGAAACATCAGTAGAAAAGTACAGTGAAGAATTTTAAAGCATTTTGGACATAGTATACATATGCTTCTTATGTGGATGTGGTCACAAACAACTTTGAACTGGAATGCCATTTTGTAATGCTTAAAAAATATTTGTTTATTAACTTCTCTGTATGAAAAGAAGGAAAAAATACGGATCCTCCACCAGAAGAGAGATCAAGAAATTGAAAGTAACAAAAGCAACTATCCAAAAAACTTAATCCTATTTTATGAATTTATTTTTGTTTAGTATTTGAGTCCCATTTTTCTATACAAATAGCATTTAGCACCCTGAGCCTCTAATGACTAAGTTTTGAATTTAACACCCAGTGGGAAAAGGAAGGAGGGTAGTCATGGAAAGTACGCATTTTAAATTGTACAGTTACAGTTTACTGTCTTATTACCTCTGTTAACGTTAACCAGAACTTGTTATATCACTCTCACAACAGTCAGAGTCTTTGTAGATAGCATCTGTGTTGTAAGGCATGAGCAGTAGGCCAGATGACACATGTTAACTTGGATCAAATGTTAACAGTATTATATGGACTCTGACAACACTCTTAGAGAATCCATAAATGTGAACAGATAAATGTGGCTAATCATTTAATTCTTAAATATGCCTTCTAATGTGGCTGTTTTATTTATTTGGGACTCTAAACCTGATTGTCATAGTATATAAGACTAAAATGTTTTGTAAAGTGACTGTCCTTAGAAGTAGATGAAAACTAGAATTAAAAAATCATCACTAGTTGAGTCTTGATTTTTTTTCTTCCAGCAACCTAATGGACAGAAAAAAAAAGGTTAATGGTTTTTTTAAAGGGAAGCATTTTATCTGCATTTCCAGAAAGGGAGTTGACAAAGATAAAAATTTATGTATTTTTTGGTCTTTATTAATAGAAACTGTTTTCTGATATGAGCTCTTAACAGATGTTCATATAAATGCTTTCATTAAAATGATGTAACGTGTATTCAACACTGTAAACTCAGTGAAAACAGCAAGTGTTTCTTTTATTTCTAAGACTACCATGCATTCTAAAACAATTGGCATTTTGAAACCACAAGTCATTTCCGCCTAGCTGCTTTTCCTCTGCTCTCCTTTTAGACCATTAATAGGCACTTTAATAAATTAAAAACTAGACTCACATCATTGTTACTCCAATTTGATATCTTTTTATACTCTCTACTTTCCTTTTATTCCATTTCAAATAGTTTACATGTAGTTGACAAAGTAATTTATTGTTTCAGTCTCTTGTAAAAGTATCTGATTGGGAAGGTACAGTGGAGGGTGAGTTTGAATGATTAATGGTTAATCTGTGCATTGGATATGAAGACAAGAGGACAAGATGAAAGAAAAGGAAATGGCTACCTGTGAAATAAATTAACTTTTGTTCACCATATCCTATCCCCTCCCTCATGAATATCACAAGCATAATGCTTAAAGTTAATTTTCTTAAAATTGAATACAGTAGTATCAAAGCCTAATGGCTTGGAAGGAACTTTAGAGGCTAGCAGTAATTAAAGGGACTTCTCTCTAAGAAGCCTTTTTCCCACTCCATTTTGTACTCTTGACAGTAACTGATATTTTCCAGGTAGTCATTCAATAATCTTCAACTATGATCTAATAATAGCTTGCTTATATTTGATCTAAATCTCCACATCTCTTTGAAAATAAATTTAGAACCATGCTATCAATTCTTATTTATAAAGATCAGTCAGTACTTTAACAGATAGAAACAAAATAGAAAAGACTTTTTTATATTAAACCTGAAACCATTTTGTCATTGCTTTTTTTCTCCCTGTAGGTAATGGTTATTGCCATTACCTTCCTTTTGTTTCATTCTACTAAGGAAAGCCAGAGTAAAAGTTGATGATAGTTTTTTTCATTATTTGTTTATTTCTTAGCTTGAGATCACTCTTGGTGATTGAAATACCAGGTGTAAAAATTAGCTATTTAATTTTGTATGGTACCAATGAGTAATATTTTTTTATTCAAATAAATTAAGAAATTTGACAATAATCTTTGTAAATCCTGTTCCATGGTTGACTCCAGAGATTCTGATCTTGCTGTTCATTTTGTGGGTAATGTTGCTTTGGTGTTTCTAATTTTCAGGTTTTGCAGTCATGAAGATAGAACATTCTTTGGGTGTGGAGGGACATGACATCAAAGTGCTTTTGGTTGTTGGAAGTTCTATTGAAACAATTGCAGGGGAAATAGTGGTGATCATAAAACCTAGAAGATCTGGTAAATCCCAGACTGTTGGTTGAGATTTCTTAAGTCCATTCCTCCTTAGAGTTCAAAGCAGTTACATTGTTCATCTGTAATTTCTTCTATGTTGTCCCACAGGTAGAACTTAGAGATAAGTATGTATCCTTGTTTTTATTTTTTGTCTATTATGGCACTCCTTGGTGATGCCAATAACAAGGTATAAAAAAGTCAAAAATGTTTAGAGTCCACTATTTTATAATTAATAAAATAAAAACAAAATTGTTTTCTTGCGATCATGAGGCGAAATCTCTTGACCTAATAATTATTTCAATTATAATGAATATTATCAAAAATTCATTGTATACAGTCACTAGGTATGGGTTTACTATTTCACTTAAATTCAAAACATAAATCAGGAAGTTGAAATCTTGGGAATCAGACTAATCAGTAGGTAATTTGTGTTCATTTTTCTCTTGACATGTCTTAGCTTTGTTTTTGAGAAATGTATATATTTGAGTTTATAAAATATAAATGCACAGCTTAAGGAATAATTTTAAGGTAACTACTTGTATAACCAGCTCTCAAATCAATAGAACACTGACAGCAGTCCAGAAATTCCCCCTTGTAGTCCCTTCCCAATTGCAACCTGTTTTCCTACACATACCCTCTGGCAATTACCACTGTACTACTTTTTGTGATAATTATGTCTTTGCTTTTATTTATAGTGTTACCACCTATACATGTATCTAAACAATACAGTTTACTTCTAGTGGTTTTAAACTTTATGTAATGGAACCATGCTGTATTCTTCTGTATCTGCTTCTGGCTGGATTCATCCATGTTGTTGCTTATAGCTACACTTCATTCATCATCATTGTTGCATAATTTACCTTTGTTTTAATATACCACAATTTGTTCATCCTGTTGACAATTAGGGTGTTTCTAGTTTGGAGCAATCACAGTTCTTCAATGAATTTTATTTATTTCCTAGTGCAACTAAGGTATAAGGAATGGAATTGCTTGGTCGTGGTGTATTCACATTTAAATTTTACTAGAAACAAAGTTTTTCCTGAGCAGTAGAAATTTCCTTTTTTTTTCCACACTATGCTCTACACTGGTGTTAACAGATTTTTAAAAATTTTCCCAATCTAGTGGATATGCAGTTGTATCTCATTGAAGTTTTACTCTGTGTTTCTATATTTACCAGTAAAATTGAGCACCTTGACTAAGTTTGTTGGTCACTTTATATTTTGTAAAGTATCTTTTCAGTTCTTCTGCCCATTTTTCTGTTGTGTTAGCAGCTGTTTTCCCCGTTAATTCTAAATGATCTTTATAAATCCTGTTTTTTGTTGGCTATATAATTGCAAATACCTTCTCCCTCTGTGGCTTGCCTTTTCCTCTCTTCATGATGTTCTTTGATAAAAAACAATTTGTTAGTGGTTAGGTACTAAGTAGTGTCAATGTTCAGTTTTAAGGTTAGAGTTTTTTGTGAATTATTTAAGAAAGATGTTCTCAACAAACAAGGTCAATGAAGATAACTCCTCTGTATTGTCTTTTAAAATCTTTTGTTTTGCTTTTCACATTTTAAGTTTTAATTCACTAGGAATTAATTTTGTATATCCTGGGAAGTGCCTTTTATTTAAGTCTGTTCTTTATTGCAGTGCCATCAAAATCATACATATATCCTTATATGTATACATCTCTTTCTGAATGTCTTGTTCCTTCTTTTCTATCCTTGTGCTAGTATGCTGTCTTCACTCTGCTATATTTTTCTTGATATTTGGCAGAACAAGTCCTTATATCTTATTGTTCTATAAGAGTGTCTTGTTTATTCTTAGCCCATTATATTTTCAGTTCTCCAATTTCTAATTGCAAATGCATTTTCCACTTGTCTTGCTGAAATTTTTCATCTTTTTATCTACCTAAATTTGAAAAGCATTATTATCATGTCTGTGTTCACTAATTACCAAAAAAAATCTGAAACTCTTCTCCTGTGAGTCAGTTTTATTTTTGTTTTGATTCTACTAATCTTCACTCTTAATATTTTCTATCCCTGTATGGGGGGTTATCTTTAATTGCAGCCAGTATTACATTGAAAAATTGTTTGTAAAAATAATTTGATGCCCAGTGTGATCCTTTTATCCCCACAGAGGCACTTGGGCACATGCTGAATATAAAATTCTGATTTGACCTTTTATTATCTTTCAACATGTTAGAGATATTTTTCTACTCTTAGGATTTCCCCTGTTAAGTCAGCTGTCAGGCTTTAAAAGGAGTCTCCTTACTGCTTTCATTTTGTGCAGTTACTATGTGTCTGCATATGGATTTCTTTTATTAATCCTGGTTGGGATTTGTTCAGCTCTTTGAAACTAGATTTGTGTCTTTTGTTAGTTTTGAGAAAGTCTCAAGATACTACTCCTTCACTTACTGCCTCTTCCCCATTCTCTTTTCTTCTATTGAGATTCTCATTAAACATGGTGGACTTAGCCTGTCTTCCATGTTTATCACCCTCTCTCCTATATTTTCCAGGTTTTTTTTGCCTTGTCATGCTTTATTCTGTATAATTCTTCTGACCTATATAGTATAACTTACTTGTCTTCATCTGTTTCAAATGCACTTATTACTATGTCCATCCATTTTGTTTTTAATCTTGGTTGTGTTTTTCAGTACTGTTTGGTTCTTTTTTTTTTTTAACTACTAGATTACTTTGTATAGTTTCCTATCCCACACACTTATTTTCTAATATCTATTATTTAAACTGTAAAGGCTGTTATGGTCTTTTTTTTCCAATTTCAGTTTCTGCAGTTTTTGTGGCTCTTTTCCTGTTGTTTCTCCCAGCTAAATATGTTGGTGGTCTCCTGTTAGACTCTTCACCGTGGTCAGACCCTGGGCTTTGATTTCTGTGTCCCTGACCATTCCTTTTCACTTTATTGTAGTCAGCCACACTGCCTCACTGTCTATGAGATCTCTCTCTCTCTCTCTCACTCTTTTTTTAATTGAAGTATAGTTGATGTACAGTCTTAGCATTTTTTTAAGTGTTCTATTAGTCAGTTTTCTTAGAGAATGCAATAATTCCCTCTTAATATTTTGAGATGGTGAGAGATTGGATCTCTTTAGTATCTTGTTTCTTACCTGAATTTGGACTAACTCACTTGTCAGGCCCTTGAGAATGAGAAAATGATGGATGGATGGATGGATGGATGGATGGATGGATGGATAGATAGATAGATAAATAGTTCTTTTGTAATCTCTGCATCAGAAGTAGTTCACAAACTTTATTGTATATAGCAAACTTTATTTATAGTGTGTGATAAAAAGGCAGATTGCAGATTTCTGGACCAAACCACAAAAATGAACTCATTAAGTCTGAGGGAGGCTTAGGATTCTGCGTATTTTTAAGCATTCCAAATAAGTCATTGGATTAATTTGCTAGGGTTCCATAACAAATACCTCAAACAGTGGTTTAAATAAAAAAAATTTTTTCACAGTTGTGCAGGCTAAGTCTTAAGATCAAGGTGTCAGCAGAGTTGATTTCTTCTGAGGCCATCTCATTGGCTTGCAGGTGGTCATCTCTCCCTCTGTCTCACATGGTCTTTCCTTGTGTGTGTCCTAATCTTTTCTTCTTACAAAGAAACATATTTATAAGCTGTTGGAACTAAGAAGGGCTTAGGAATCCATTGTAACCCCTTCTCTTTTTCAGATGAGGAAATCAAAGAAGCCAAACATCCAAATAATTAAAACCAGGAGTAGAATATAAGCCATGTCGTTGATTCTTACTTGATCACAAAAGTGATTCCCAAAATAGATGAGCATCAGAACCAACTCAGCAGCTTATTTTTCAAGAAAAAAATTTATGAAAACATATTCCTGAGATTTTGATTCAATAGATGTAGTGTCAGCTGAGGAATCAGTATTTTTAAGGAGTTTGAGTGATTATAAACAGTCTCATACTGTGTTGTACTTGTGAAATGGGCAATTATATAGCCTTTTCCCTTGTAGGTTAGTGTTTTTGCAAAAGGAGGTATGGGTTGATTTTCAGCTAGCAAAAAGACAAAATGAGGGGAACACATGGAAATTGATCAATTTCAGTTATTTTCAGTAACAAAAAAACAAAATGTGGCATAGGATATTTCCATTGGAAAAGGGCTTCTCAGTATATGCCATGTCTCTGGTTTCTAGCTAGATAATTAGAATGACATATTTGGTAAATTGGCCAAATCAGATTTCAACAAAACTTAGACTTTTTTATAATTGTTAGAATTTAGGAAAACGAGAATCTGCTGTGGGAATTGTGTAGATGGAAATGTATTTAATTGAAGCTTAGGAAAATAACACCATTTAGGAAGGACCATATGTTTTCAGCTTACATCAGTGCATGGGAATGTGTGTATCTGTGAGTTACCCTCACAGCCATATTCTATGGTTTTCCAGTGAATTGGTTTCATTCTGATAAGATAATGAAATTGTATGCCACAGTATTTAATTCTGGTATCCAGGTAAGTAACTTGGTAGTCAGGATCAGGCAAATAGAGGTTATTTTCTTAAAAAGTAAGATCTTCGTTTTGAAAATAATAAGTTAACCAAATGCATGAAGATAGTTTTCCTATTTTATTTTGTATAGTATGTAGATTTTTCTTTGCCCTCTCCTCCCTTCTGAGGGAGAGGTTCTTGGCCTGGAAAGCTTACCTAAGTAAACAACCAATATCAAACAGGGCAATTCTTTCAACGTGAATTTGTATTTCTGCTTGTACTTGAAACATTGATGGTGTGTTTAATAAACATTAGTTAATTAAATATTGAATATTCAGATGCTGTTTTATTTTTATTCTTGACTTGCATCTTGGTTCCTAATAAATTTTTCTCTAGGAAGCATTTTTTCCTTCCGTTTAGCTTAATATCAGATACCTACCCTACATACTTGGAAGCGGCTTTTAGTTTAAGTTGCTCATACTGAAGTTGGGGAAAATAAATTGAAGAAATATCTTTGATCACTCTGTTTCCATCATTTTTCTTGGCTTTTAGTGTCAGGGAAAACACTGAATACTAACATGTGGGTTTATACAGATCAAAGAAAATCTCATTTTCTTTTTGATACATTTTATTGGAAACAAGTTCATGTCTCCAGATTTTAACCTTGTAAGTGCTCTTCAACTCATTTCCCAACTCAAGGCAATTAAAGCTGAGGGCTCTAGCATTCCCACTGTACCCCAATCAACTGTGAGTCCAAACTCCTGAAACAATTATAGGGGTCCCCATAGTTTCATTAAAATTTTGGCACTGTTTGCCAAGATGGGTTTTGATCTTTAGTAGTTTTTTCTAGAAAGTCCTGTTTTTACTTTGATTTACTCTTTGAATTTACTCTTCCATCATCATTCTGGTTTTGAAAGAAAATGCATTATTCTACAGAAAATATTCTGATTATCTGAAGTTTCTCTGTGTGTCTAATTCCATGTATTCATTTATTTATTTCCTAACCCTATTAACAAAAGAGTATGAAATGCTGAGAGGTTGAGTGATTTGTTCCTGATCACAAAGCAAACTGAACCAGTTAGGCTACCAGAACAATAGTAATCTGTTTCTAAAAGCATTGACATTTTACATGAAAGCCCTTTTTTGGTTATTTCTTCCCATTCTTTCTTTCTCTGATGGCCCATCATCAAGGTGCTACACTGTAGTCGAGGCAGCATGAGCACCTGAAACCCCAAGAGAAAAACTCATCCTTCTGGTCATAGAAACCGGGAATAATGGGCCCTGTGGTCTGAAGAATGGAGAAAAGGAGGTAGATTGAAATTCCTTTTACCTTTTTTCTTTTCTCTTAATGTGTTTGCCTCAAGGGCACCCAGTCCCAGTTTCTCAGAACTACATGGTGGTACAGGTGGCTACAACTCTTGAGAAGCCCTTTTTTTCTGCCTTGAAGACCAGGGTTAAAGAACCTTTGGTAGCTGGAGAGTGGGGAAATCCTGAAGGGGTGAGAGAGCTAGAAAAGAGCATCTCTTAGTTCTGTGTATGAAGTGACACTAGTTCCAGCCTCACCACCCCTCCTCTGGACCCCAGTTGTGCATGCACAGAACAAACAGATTATCAAAGGCTTTGAGAACTAAATTAAGATATAAACCACTGCTTAAGTCTCAGGCTAATCCCTGAGATGCACATGCATGAGACTGACCCAAAGAAATATAACAAAAGGCTTTGAAAACTGAGCTGATACCAAAACCCCTCCCCACAGAAAGTAAGGCAGAACTGGTTTAATCTAATCAGGATGACTGCCTGTTTTAAAAGAAAAAAGCTCCAGAGGATTCTAATAGGACCCAAGGCTTATGATATAATACTCATAATGTCCCAGGGTAATTCCAAAATTACTTGTACAGAGCCAGGAAAATGTGACCAATTCTCAAGAAAAGACAACAGATGCCAACCCTAAGATAACCAAGATGTTAAAGTTATCAAAGGCCTTAAAGATCTGTTTCATGAGGTGGTGATAAACAAATGGAAGGAGTGATTTCTCAACAAAGAAAGAAAAAACAGGCAGAAATTTTCAAAATGAAAAAATACCTGAAATAAAAGGTCCACTTGGGTAGGTTCAGTAGATGTTCTTCAAAAGGAAAATGATACCACAGGAAAAAGAGGAACAGGAATGGGAAATACCTAAGTAATAATAAACTACTTTTCTCAAATTCTTAAAACTACTGAAAGCAAATAAGACATCGTTTGTTGGGGTGTTCAATGTTATGTTAAGGGAGAGTAAAGGGACCTATATGGTTGCAAGGCTGTTTTCCTTAAAATAGCAAAATTATTAACTGCATGGATTGAGAAAAGTTAGGTATTTATATTGTAATTTCTAGAGGAACCATTATAAAATAATAGTACAGGTATAGCCAAAAAGCCAGTAAATAAAAATGAAATACTCTAAAGCACCCAGGTTATCAAAATGAAGGCAGGATGATGTTGAGGGAACAGAGGAAGACAGAAGTGACAAAACAATAAAAGACATAAATCTGACCATATCAAAAATCATACTAAATGTTAATAGTGTGAAGACAGAAATTTTCAATTGGATTTTTTTAAAAGGAAGACTTAAATAAATGTTGCCTAAAACAAACCTATTTTAAATAGGCAAAGAGTAAAAGGATTGAAAAGAAAAGCTATACACTTTTTTAAAGTCAGAATGGTTTTATTAGTATCAGCCAAAGTACACTTAAGGACAAGGGAAATTATATAATAATAAAGGGGTTAATCCTCCAAAAAGACATAACAATCTTAAAAGCATATGCGTCTTGTGGCAGACAGACTTTAAGATGACCTTCATGAATCCCATTTCCTGATATTCACACATTGTATAAACCCCACATCTTCAGAATGGGTTGAACCTGTAACTTGATTATGACCAACAGAATATGGCAAAGGGTGTCAATAACATGGTTATGTTACATTATATGAAAAAGGTCATTCCCATTACTATATTGCATTATATAAGACCATTTTGCTAGTAGATTTGCTCTGTATGCCTCCCCATGTTTGAAGAAGGCAGCTGCTATGAATCCTAGTGCTGCTAGGAACTGAATTCTCCAATCAACCTAAGTGAGTTTGGAAATGGGTCCTGCCTCAGACAACAACCCAATGCTAGTCAACACCTTGATTTGAAACTGCAGAAGACCCAGCTAAGCCAGGTGCAGACTCCTAACCCACAGAAACAGGAAAGGATGGGGTGAGAGGAGAGAGAATATGAAAACCTATCCACAAATATCTATCACTGGAGATGGAGAACCACTGGGAAAGTTTTTTTTTAAAGCTTCAGAAATAAATATGGGTTTGGATTCCAGCTTTACTTACTCTATTTTTTACTTAACTGAAGCAAGACTAATGTGTTGCTTTTCTTGATCATAAAATGGGGAATAATAATCATACCTTTCTCATGAGATTGGTGGCAGAAATAAAATGAGGCGATTCCAGTGCCTAGCACATAGTAAGTGTACAGTGCTTGGGGGGGTCTAGTTATTTTCAATGGTCCTTTTGTGTTTCTGAGAATGATGGTTTTCCTCAAGGATAAGGGGAGGATTGCTTCTTCCTTCCCCAGTGGTATGGTTTGGCATTCATTCATCCATTTATTCTACCAACATCCATCAACTTCCACACTCTGCCAGACCTTGGGCCAGAAGACTAATTTCAAGACTTAGAAAAAAATGAACTAATTCCTTGTAAGACACTACCAAAATTCACACAAGAAAAAATAGATAACCTGAATTATCCTACATCTATTAAAGAAATTGAATTCATAGTTAAAAATCCTCCATCAAAGAAATTTTCAAGCACATGTAGCTCATTGGGTGAATTCTGCCAAGTATTTAAGGAAAAATTTATACTAATTCTACACCTATTTTCCAGACTGTAGAAGAAGAGGAGATACTTCTCAGCTCATTTTTTGATGCCAGCATATTTGTACCATAACTAGACCAAAAAAATTATTTTAAAAAAAATACATTATGACCAAGTGGGTGGATCCAAGGCTGGTTCAAAAGTGAAAAATCAGTCAATTCACCATATTAGCCAAATAAAAAAGGAAAAGTCATGATCATCTCAATAGATGCAGAAAAATCATTGACAAAATTCAACATCCTTTCATGATTAAAGAAAGCAAATGCCTCTCAGCAAACTAGGAATTTATGGGAACTCCTTGTAAAGGGTAAAGGGCATCTTTTAAAAAAATACCTACCACCAACATCATACTTATTAGTGAAAGATGGAGTGTTTTTCCTTTGAAACTGGGAGCAAGACAAGGATGTCCACCCTCACTATTTCTATTCATCATTGTTCTGGACATCCCAGCCAGCGCAGTAATATGAGTAATACATGAGGTATCCAGATTGGAAAACATGAAACAGTATTCACAGAAGATATGATTTCTACATAGAAAATTCCAAGGAATCTACAAAAAAAATTAGACATGAAAAAGTGAATTTAGCAAAGTCTTGAATTACAAGATTAATATGCAAAAATTGTATTTCTGTATACTATCAATGAATGCTTAGAATTCAGAATTTAAAAAAACTATCATTTACAATAGCACCAGAAAATTAAACAGGTATTAATCTAACAAAATATGTTCAGGATTTGTATTCTGAAAACTACAAAGCACTGTAAAAGAAATCAAAGACAACCTAAATGGATGGAAGGATATATACTTTTCTACAACTGGAAGACTTAATACTGTCAAGATGTCAATCCTTCCTGTACTGATCTACAGCTTCAACAAAATCCATATCAAAACCCAGGAGGATTTTTCCATAGATAACAATAAGCTGATTCTAAAACTAATACCAAAAGGCAAAGAAACTAGTCCTAACAATTTTGAAATGAACAATTTTGAAAGGTTGGATTATACCTCCTGATTTCAAGAATTACTGTAAGGCTATAGGAACCAAGATAGCACAGTCCTGGCAAAAGGGTAGCAACATACATTAGTGGAAATTGACCTATAAAAATATAGTCAGTTGGTTTTTTACAAAGGTGCAAAGCTATTTAATGAAGAAAGAATGCTCTTCTTTTAACAAATGGTGCTAGAACAGCTACATACCTCAAAGCAGATAAAATGAGCCTTGACCCATACCAAATAAAAATTAATTCCAAATGGGTCATAGACCTATATATAAAACTATACCACTTCTAGATGAAAAAATGGTAAAAAAAAAAAGTCTTTGTGATCGTGGGTTAGGTGAAGAGTTCTCAGAAACATCAGAAGTACAATCCATAGAAGCAAAAATTGATTATTGTACTTCATCAAAATTTAAAATTGCTCTGCAAAAGACACTGTTAAAAGAATTAAAAAAGAAATTTGCAAATCACAGAACTGTCAAAACTCAACCATAAGAAAACAGGTATTTTACCAAATTAGATACATGAATGGCAAATAGTGCATGAAAAGATGCACAACATAATTAATCATTGGGGGAATATATATTAAAACTATGGAGAGATACCCACACTAAGTGTGGGTAAGGACACAGCTAGAATTCTCAGACACTGATGACAGAGGCACAGAAATGTAGGACCACTTATGAAGAGTTTGGCAGTTTCTTATCAAGTTAGGCATAACTTATATGACCCACTAATTTCAGTCCTAGATATTTTACCCAACTGAAGGCTTATGTTCACACAAAGTGTCTATATGAATATTTATATAGATGAATTAATAATTGCCCCAAACTAGAAACAACCCTAATGCATTTTCATTGGTGGATAGTTAAACAAAGTGGTACCTCCATACAGAGAAATACTGTTCAACAATAAAAAAAGAATGAGCTAATAATATAACACTTAAGTGAATCTAGACATTATTTATGATGAGTGAAACAAACCAGCCTCAAAATGTTCCATAGTGTTATTCCATTTATGACATTCTGGAAAATATAAGACTACAGGAATGGAAAACAGGTTAGGGGTTGCCAGAGACTGTGGGTGAGAAGAAGGGTTGATACAAAGGAAGAACATTAGGTTATTTTCTGAAGCGATGGAGCTTTCTGTATCTTGACTATGGTAATAGTTGTCAAAATTGAGGACTATACACCAAAAAGAATGAATTTTATTGTATGTAAATTAAATAAATTTTTTAAAAAGAAGTATAGCCCCTATATAAAAGACGTATCACACTTGGAATTATTTATTTAATTCACAGTCTCTATACTAAAAGCTCCAACAGGGCCATACTTTATCCTTACCACTAAGAACTTCTAACCCAAAGATATGCAACCACCCAACTTAACTGCTCTGAGATACCACGTGAGGGAGCCTGAGCTAACCTCCTCAAGTATTAGAGACCACACAGGAGTGGTTCAGCCAGCCATAGCTGATCACCAGTACTGGATGTGCACATGAGGCCAGCCTGGCTCATCCAGCACAGGCCACCAGCAGCTTACAGTCATGTGACATGAAGTGCAACTAGCAGAACTGCCCATCTGAATCCAATTCACATCACTAGTGTATGGTATTGTGAGCAAAAACATGGTTGCTGATTTAACTACCATGTCTTGTGGGTAGTTTGTTCCACAGCATTACGTAACTGGCATTACATCATCCATGGAGAGGCAGATTATATTGGATACCCCTCAAATTCTTTTTTTACTTTAGAGATGTTACAGGAAATCCTTTGGTCTTGGGTGGGGTGGAGGATGGGGTTATTAATAGCTATTATCTATTATATTAATGGAAATAGAGATTTCTGTTAGATGATGTTTTCCTGCCTAAAGCCCAGGTAATGTACTATACTAGCCATCTCTATAGTCATGTGTTCATCCCTTGTGGTTATATTTTAAAAGAGATGTTCAGAAATTATGGTACAGAGAAAGTCAGAGAATGAGAGGGCTGAAATAACCAACAATTTATAGACAGAAAGAGAGATAAAGGGGGATATTGTGGCTGTTTTTAAATATTTGATGGATTTTGAAAATCCTGTGTTGTTTCAAATCCAGAAACTGGATTAATATATAGAACTTAAAGGAAGGAATGTTTCAAACTCAATGTGAAGGAGGAATTCTTGACTGTGAAAGCTGACTGAAAGTGGACTGTACTGCCTCAGACAGCTGTGAGGCAGCTCTCAGGAGAAATGTTCAAAAACACTGAACAGTCAGTCTTAGAGATGTTTTCTGTACTGAGTATGCAAGTGATTGCCATACAGAGTAAGACACTACTGGGTAATTTTCTAAAGTTCCTTCAGACTCTGTGGTGTTTTAATTATTTGGCATCACAAAATTCATAGCCATGTTTTAGCACTTAGACTTTTAAACTTGCTATCCTTCCAGATATGCCCTGATGCTAGTAGCCAAAGTTGTTTTCCCTCATATCCTGTAGGAACAGTGACTTGTTTTTCTGGAGATATTTTTTCTTTCCTTCTTACAGCTTATTAAACGACCATATGTACGTACCAGGGATTGTTTCAAAGGATGAAGTGAAAGTCACATCTAGCCTGCCCTGTTCAGCCAAAAACTCCTACAGACAGAGCCAGTTTCATGGTCATGTGAGCTGTACTGTTGCATAGGGGCCCATGCTTGGTTTAATGGTCTGCTATTATTGTTTTGGAACTCTTAAGAATTTATTAATGGGTCCCACAAATTCTGTAGCCAGTCTGGACTAAGACGTTTATCTCTAGTTCCTCACCACCCACTCACTCGTTATCTTGCACTGACTTCTGCGTTTATTATTGAGTAAAAACTTTCTCAAGTTCACTGCTTAATGCCAATTTCCATAGTCTCTCCTTAATCCTCATCCATTTTCATCTGTCTAAAACATTTGATGTTGTTGACAATGCATTCCTTTAAATTCCTTATTTGGTTTCCATGACTCTATATGAGAATAGTTTTCTTCTTATCTCTTGTTTGATAAAGCCAACTAGAATGATGGAATGAAGTTACTAATCACAATATATGCCTCAGAGTTTTTCTTTGTCTAGAATGAACCCATACGTTATCCACTAGGATATTTTGGTACTCCCTTATCTTCATAGGGTCAGTGACAAAATGATTCCCAAATGGATAAATTTAAAAGCTGAACTACAGTCCTACATGGTTGGTATTACAAGTCATATTGAGGGTTTTTTAAATTATTGTTTTGTTTTGTTTTGTTTTGCTTTCCTTAATACAGCAATGAAGTGAAGAACATACCAAGGGTTTCATCAGATGAATATATAAATGGTCGTAAATTTCCTCGAGTCTCCGTCACGAAATAATCAATAACGCTGAAAAGGTTTGGGAGTGTTACCTGTATAAGAGAGTTAGAGAAGGCTCAGTGTCACCTGTGTAAAGACAGAGTAGGAGAAAGCTCAACTGAAATTTAATGGAGATAGCTGTGCATTTCCTGACCTCCAGAAAGTGCCAATACCTCCCTTCAGTGGCTTACTGAATGGCTAAGGTTTTACCAATTCATGCATTTTATTTCTCCTTTATTACAACATCTGATTCCTGGTGAAGGAATCACCCCTTTTCCATAGGATGCATTTGGTGGACAATAATTAGGTCTTCTACTCTTCCCCAGTTATTGCATGCAAATGTGACTCAAGTTATGTTAGAAAACACTTCCTTTCTGAAATTTGAGCTTGAGACAAGGAGGAGGAAGCAGAGCATTCCTAATCAGTTGGTTCTTAGTACAACTAACTGCCTCCTAGTGCCTGAAGGTTTTCCAACCTTCCATTCCTTCTATGTGCTTCTAATGCTGTTAAATTCATTTCTGTTTGCATTAGCCATGGTTGGTTTTTTCTGTTTGAAACTGAAGACCCCTTAAAGCCAGAGACTTCGACATTTTAATACCTCATTGTAACAGGATAATTTTCTGGGCACAGAGCCACTGAAACATGTTGCTACCCCCAAGCCAATATTTTTATACAAGTAAAACCAGATTAAACCTGGTCCCTAGTAAACTTGAAGAGAAAAAATAATTCACAAAATGACAATCTGGTTGAGGGGTAGGGCTGGGGGAATGTGGAAGATGAAAATCCAGGTCATGAAGCTCCTCTTACACTGGGAACTGTAGGGCCCATGAGATAAATGAGCCCCAGCTCACCAGTTGCAGAAGCACCTTCCTCTTCCCTGATCATTGCTGCCAGTCAGTTGGTTATTTGGATTATCTTTCAGCAACCTAGTTTCTTGTTTCCTTCATTAGCATTTTTGAAAAAGCCCAGTTAGATGTGGACATGAGAACTAAGAAGCTCTGGGACGTGCTTAACGGCAAAGTGGGGCGTGTGAATCAGCAGCTGCCCTGCTCTTCGCAACAGTCGCTACTGCAACACCAAGGGTTAAGATCAAAACATAAGAAATTCAACACAATAGGCCTGGAAAGTAGAGGAACTAGGAGTTCAGTTTTAGAGAAGACCTCATAAATATCTTCAAAACACATTGGTTCCACTTAAATTTAAGTGATACCACTTTCCTGGCCTAGTCTTCCCACCACTGCATCCAAATGTTCACAGAACTGTATTCCTTTTTTTCAGCATCCTGAACCACATGCCACGTAATTCTCATTGGTTGAGATCGGTTTTATACCAGTAAATACCACCTATCCCATTTGGATAATTTAAGGCATTACCTTTCGGTAATGATAAAGATTAAATTAGATGGTATATGTAAAGTACTTAGCTCTGTACCTAACACAGTACTTAATGTTTATGATATACCATTAGCCTTGTGGTAAGTCAATTAGGGCAGGAGAGGGGCTGCAGACAAGGACAAAACCCTTTCTTCACTATCATGTTGCTACTAAGGGGGATTTCTGAACTTCTGCATAGTATGTATTAGAGAAGACGTTCACAGATGATTTTTTACCATTAGAAATAAGCACACTGAAATACTTATAATTGGATGGTAAAACATGCGTAACAAAAATATTTTTCTCTCACTGAAACAACTATGACAAAGACTGCAGAAGAAAAAAAATGGAAAGAATCATTAGTAGATTATCTTCTACTTTGCCTCATCGACCTGCTCTTGCAGCCCACTTCTCACCCTCAATATCTGCCACCTTCAGGTTTCCTTAAATGGCCAGTTTTCATCAGCAAGGTGTTCCTAGAAAGGAGTTGCTTTTTACCTTGCTATGTAGTCTTTAAGATAGGTTTTGGAGGAAGCAGGAGAAAATTCATCAACTACAAGAAAATAACTACTTACAGGTTTTTCCAGTTCAATAGTATAGTTTTTTCCAATACTCATTACTTTGTAGTGCTTGATTCTTGGCATGCTAAAATGAAAAAAAATATGATTACTCTCCATTTGAGTATATATTGGGTATACAATATAAAATGAGTATAAAATATCACCTGTGTAGTAAAACTTATGTTCCCATGACTTTAGTTTGGAAAAAAAATGTGTTCTTTGTTTTTGTATTTTACATAGTTTTCTATATCTCTTTCTGGAGGATTACACACTAGGAATATAGGAACCCTAGGTCATTGAGTGGGTAAGTAAGAAAGAATAACAGTGAGGAAAAAAATTCAAGAACTGAAAATCTTTCAGGTGGATGCCAATAATTTACAAATTAGACAACATTATAAAATCCTATGTGGATATATACAAATCAAACCTATATTTTCTATATTAATAAGGAAACAGAAAGAGTTACTGAAAGCAAATTACTTTCTACTACACTCATCACTATTCCACTCAGAAAGCCTTAAATTCTTCTGGTTATGTACCATCTTGGATATCTGCTAACCTCAGGGCTGATTTGGAGATATGGACATCTAGGTGATAGGTACTATATAAGAACGTGTTGGTAAGAATGGAAGTACAGTAGATGAATCTTATTGTCTTCCTCTTCTAGAGTCACAAAGCACTCTAAATTACCACCCTAATACATGGTATTTTACTGACTAGAACTGTTTAAGATTAAGAAGTACATTCTATTCACCTTTGTATTCCAGTATTAAGCACACAATAAATACTCATGAATCTGAATTTTAATATATTATGAGCCCATTTAATATGAGTGCTATTTGCTAGAACTAAGAGCAGAAGTCAGTATATTCGCTTTGGATTCCCTTGATTCATACGGAAACAGTATCAGGACCAAGACTTTTTCTAATGATGAGAAGTTAAGAGCACTTATCACTTTGCCATTTGCTTGAAGACAAACGAATTCAACATATGACCAATTCACAAGAGCAATCTAAAATTTTCTATCAGGTTTGTCTACAGGGTCTCCCACTTCCTTGATCTCTCCTCTCCATTTCTGGGCCACATTCCTCTAGGACTGAACATTCTATTCAAGGGACTCTCCTCAGCCAAACCTTTTCTTGATTGGAAATTACTTCGGAAGACAGCTGATCATTTTATTCCAGTGGCTTACTCTAGGGCTTTACTTTGAAAATGGGATAAAACCTAACCAGCTCTATCCCCTCCAAAAAAAAAAGAAAAGTATTCCTTAATGTTGAACCTTTGGGAATCAAGTAACAGACTGATGAAGGAAGGAAACATTTTTAGACAGAGGAAGTCTTAGAAGTACCTTCCTTCTGGTGGTTATCTCTAACTTTATCTTTAACCCTAACATGAAAACACCTTTACAGTCATACAGTTACTTTTGAAAATTCACTAATTCCAATTAGAATTCCTGTATTCTTATGAAATAAGTGATAGGTTCAAATTCTGATTCTGTTGAAGTGAACTCTCTGAGCCTTCATTTCTTCAGCTATAAAATAGAGATGGTAATGCCTTTCCTCACAGGGTTGTTATGAATTAATGTTTGAAAAGTCCTTAGTACCGTATCTGGCACATTTAGATACTCTGTAAATTATAATTATTTTTTACTACTTTTAAATTTATTACTTTAACTTGGTACTTCTGTAAGTCTCAGCTTCTTCATTTGTAAAGCATAGAAAATGCTGTCTCAGTTTTTAGTGTGCCTGAAGGAAATGTTTGTCAAGCTCTCAAGACAGCACCCGCAAATGGTACCCTGTAAGTAGGGACATAATTGCTGTTGTTAGTAATAGCTATAAACATCATTACCATTCATGACGAAGCTGTGGGAGGAAAAGTAGCAAAGATGAACAGAATCTCTTAAAATTTGTGACTAATTGGACTATGTTCTGTAGAAAGTAAGGTAGAAAAAAAATTCCATTGAAGTCACTTGGCTTTGACTCTCATTTTAAACCTTTGTTTTTCTTTCATATTTTGTTTTGTTTTTCCAAAGAAATAGGAAAAAAAAGAGTTTGATAAAATTTACTATGTGGAGGTTTCCTGACTATGACCTCAAAAGAGATGTAACCTGTCTTTAAAGAAAATGAATGGCCTTAAATGTGGTTATAAATATTTGTTCTTGGCTTAAATTCATTCCTTTTTTTTTGCAAAGGAATGAATTTGGGGTAAATATGTTCTACTGCAACCTTGGCTAATGGTTTTCCAAAGTGTTTATACTACTAGCTTGCCATGTAGTCATAACAATTTTAAGACAACAAAACCAAACCACGAAGTCTGTTTTAAGAATGGCTTTATGTCTTATGAATTCACACACCACTGAGCTGCTAAAAGTGGATGATATTTTACATCAAGAGAAGAGTCACCTGATAATTTGACTTTGATTGACTTGCTGAGAATTAGTCTTCCCTCCCACTGCTGATTTGTTAACGGATGGAGATAATTTTATTTTCAGGTAGTGCTTTGTAAACCAATTTGTCCTTTCAGCTAGTGTTTTACCAGATACACTTATCTAAACTCGCATGGCTGAACATTTCTCCTACAACCTGTAAGAGAATGAATTGGTTTTGTGGGTAACACAGTTGCTTCCTGACAGTCTAGATTTCTGCCAGAACCTCTACATTAAGCTCTATATCTAACAAGATAAAATTCTTCTATTCTCTAGAATTGCTGTTTTTTAAAATTAAGTGATCTGTTTAACAGAAGATATTAAATCCAGGAATTCTAAAAGACCTGTTTGGAGGCATTAAAGAACAAATATAAGGATGCTTAACATCATAAATGTATGTGGCTTGTGAGGAACATTTATGCAGTAACAGTTAAAATTTTTCTTAGCCACTTCCAGGTATAAACTATGACCCAAAGCCTAAACAAGCATATACTGACTCCAGTGTTAGAATACTCTAATTTGACCATTCACTCCTTACTTTTGAAATAGGAACATTTTGGGGGGAGCAGGGCATGGGGAGGATGATGATTAATTCTATGGAATGTTATAAGTCTTAATGATCATCAGCTGTACAAAAGCATGAGCATATAGAAATTATTTATATAATTTCTATATGAATTTATACTTGGAGTTTATTAAAATCAGAATTATGTAACTCCTTTGCCAGACTCTTATGAGTTTACATATAGCTTAAATACAATACAAATGTAAGTAAAAACTGTGATGGTTTAAGTCATATCCTAAGTATAGAAATTCATTGCATTTGGTCACAAACTACATCTACAGCAGAAAATGCTGTTATTTCTGATAGCTCACTGAAACAGAAAATGCAATGCAAATATTGGGTTTATTTAAACAACCTTAAAAGAGATCAGGTTGCTATTGTGCAGGAAGTATACAGTCTTTAAAGAGCCATTAGGTCTTCGGATTTTGTTCATTTCATGTAGAATAGTAACACAGAATTCATATACAAATGGATCAAACTCTCACTCCATCCAAGAAAAGAATAAGAAGGAAAAATGTTAATCACTCTTTTTGTGATCTAAGTTAGCTTTCAAGCAGATTAAATGTTTTTGAAATCTGTGAAATAAATTTTAATTCCATTCTTCTTTTTAGACTGGAAGAAAACAGTTAAAAACAGTGTATTTTGTGTGATATTTGATACCCTGAAAAGGACAAGCTCTTTGACCAGGATACAGTAAGCAGAAAAATTCACTTTTCTCCCAGGAGTTCTAAGTTCACTGATATTTAGTAGCAGTCATAACATTTATTTCTTCTGGATTTATTTCAAGATAGCCAATTAAATTTTAAATCAAGTAAGATAAAACTGAATAATCTATTATATTCTATCATATTAGTTGAAAACCCATTAACTCCAAATGTTAGCCTATAATGAACAGAAAAATACTGAAACTACAAGAAGGTTAAATTGACATAGATATTCATTGTAGAAACACACACACAGGTTCTCTTACTTCACACACAGAACCAAGGTCTAATATATCTAACATTCTTGCCTCTATTCAGTACACATGGCTAATATATAAAAACAGTCTGTTTTATATAGAGTAACTGGCAAGTGAATGAATCTTATTGGCCATGGCTCATACTAGCTCTGCAGAAGCCATAATGCCATAATTTTAATTTCATTCTGTGATATTTTATTTTTACTGCCTTTATTCATTGTCAGTGTCTTTATATATTTAATCTATTTAGAATGATTGATATTTATGGTGGATTGGTAGATTTATTCACTGACAGACGTTACAGCTAAAATAAATAGACTATTATTCCCCAAAAGAATGGCAAATTCAAGAATCAAAGTTCTCTTTATGCTTTTACATGAAAGATGATCACATATTGTTTCATTTAGTATAAAAATACCTATATCTTAATTATATTATCAGTTGTGAAAGTGTTAACTAAGCCAGAATCCCTATTGAAATGCAAGTTTTCATATACACTAAGAACTGGAGTGGACCTTAAAAGATCCAACCACCCTAGCTACACGGAAAAGTCAACTTTTGCATGTGTTACTACTGACTTTATTAAAGGCAAACCATCTTATAAGAAAGAAATTATTAGTCTTGACAAGAGGCTGCTAAGTGGTAGATAAGTTAGATTATGTCATGTCTTTTCCATTCATCACAATCCAGTGGCCTTTCATGTTATTCAGAGTATAACCCTTGTCCCTACAATGGGACCTCTGGGAATATGATATACACTTGCTGCCTGGAATGGTCTTGTCCCAAATACTGACATGGCTTATTTGCTCATTTCCTTCAGGTCTCTGCTTGAATGTCAGCTAATAAAATAGGCCTTCCTTGACCATTCTGTATTAAAACATTAGCAACCAGAAAAATCTCTCAATATCACCTCTGGAAGCTCCCACCTCCATCATCCCACTTTGTTTTACTTCCATAGACATTATTACCATATATAGGATATTTTTAGTTATGTATTTATTTATAGCTGTTTCTCCTTACAAGAATTTAACTCCTTAAACCAGGGATGTTGTTTTGTTCATTGCTGTATCCTCAGTACCCAGAATATTATTTGACCCATAGTAGTTGCTCAGTAACTATTTGTTGAAATGAATGAATGATGAATAGAACTATATCCAGGACTAGAGTAATTTGCTCATTCTTCTTCCCTACTGTAGATATTAGCCTTGGTTCAGTCTTTAGTATTGCTTATGTAACATTCCCTCCCTATTTTTGTGTTCATGTTTTTAGCCCCATAGCAGGTGCTGATACAAACTTTTGCAACTTTGCTTTCTAAAGTGATAATATCGTGCTTTTAACAATTCATACTTTTTCAAATTAAACATACTCTATCTCTTGCCGGATAGTGATGGAGTAGTTTCTACTGTCACTGCCAGGCCTCAGGATCATATTTCCCAAGGAAGGGTTCTTCTCAAGCATCTCAGTTGCTTCCTTCCGGGACACTGTGTAAAAACATCTACAGAGGTGAGATTAAAAAACAGAAAAAGATCACTGATAAAGATTAACTGATAAAGATCACTACTCTTATTTATCTTTTTTTATTAAGGTATCATTGATATACAGTCTTATGATGGTTTCACATGAGCGACATTGTGGTTACTACAATTACCCTATTATCAAGTCCCCACCACATACCCCATCATAGTCATTGTCCATCCGCATAAGATGCTGTAGAGTCACTACTTGTTTTCTCTGTGCTATACTGCCTTCCCCGTGCTTCCCCTATATTATGTGTGCTAGTCATACCCCTAATTCCCTTTTCCCTCCCTTCCCAACCACCCTCCCCAACCCCTTTTCCTTTGGTAACTGCTAGTCCCTTCTTGGGTTCTGAAGATCACTACTTTAAAAAAATACTGCTGAAATGACTCTAAGAGCTGCAGTTATTAACATTTCTTAAAAATTCCAGTTTTATTACTGTAATTGCTATGATATAATTACAATTACTATTATTATAAGCCTGTGCCACTATGAATATGCTTATGCTCAATAAGGCTCTTCTTCCCTCATTCCTCCGAAGCCTCTTCCTTTGACCAAAGAGGACCTGAAAATTTATCTATTAAGCAGTTCTTTTTTTATATATATAATTTATTTTGGTATCATTAATCTACAATTACATGTGCAATATTATGGTTATTAAACTACCCCTTCATCAGGTCCCCCCCCACCAACCCCATTACCGTCACTGCCCATCAGCGTAGTGAGATGCTGTAGAATCACTGCTTGTCTTCTCTGGGTTGTACAGCCCTCCCCATGCCCCCGAACATTACATCTGCTAATTGTAATGCCCCTTTTTCCCCCTTATCCCTCCCTTCCCACCCATGCTCCCCAGTCCCTTTCCCTTTGGTAACTATTAGTCCATTCTTGGGTTCTGTGAGTCTGCTGCTGTTTTGTTCCTTCAGTTTTTTTGTTTGTTCTTATACTCCACATATGAGTGAAATCATTTGATACTTGTCTTTTTCGGCTTGGCTTATTTCACTGAGCATAATACCCTCTAGCTCCATCCATGTTGTTGCAAATGGTAGGATTTGTTTTCTTCTTATGGCTGAATAATATTCCATTGTGTATATGTACCACATCTTCTTTATCCATTCATCTACTGATGGACACTTAGGTTGCTTCCATTTCTTGGCTATTGTAAATAGTGCTGCGATAAACATAGGGGTGCATCTGTCTTTTTCAAACTGGGCTGCTGCATTCTTAGGGTAAATTCCTAGGAGTGGAATTCCTGGGTCAAATGGTATTTCTATTTTGAGTTTTTTGAGGAACCTCCATACTGCTTTCCACAATGGTTGAACTAATTTGCATTCCCACCAGCAGTGTAGGAGGGCTCCCTTTTCTCTACATCCTTGCCAACATTTGTTGTTGTTTGTGTTTTGGATGTTGGCCATCCTTACTGGTGTGAGGTGATATCTCATTGTGGTTTTAATTTGCATTTCTCTGATGATTAGCGATGTGGAGCATCTTTCATGTGCCTGTTAGCCATCTGAATTTCTTCTTTAGAGAAGTGTCTATTCATGTCCTCTGCTCATTTCTTAATTGGATTATTTGCTTTTTGTTTGTTAAGGTGCGTGAGTTCTTTATATATTTCAGATGTCAACCCTTTATCAGATACGTTATTTATGAATATATTCTCCCATACTGTAGGATGTCTTTTTGGTCTACTGATGGTGTCCTTTGCTGTACAGAAGGTTTTCAGCTTGTTCATTTTTGCTTTTGTTTCCTTTGCCCGGGGAGATATGTTCATGAAGAAGTCATTCATGTTTATGTCCAAGAGATTTCTGCCTATGTTTTTTTCTAAGAGTTTTATGGTTTCATGACTTACATTCAGGTCTTTGATCCACCTTGAGTTTACCTTTGTGTATGGAGTTGGACAGTAGTCCAGTTTCATTCTCTTACATGTAGCTGTCCAGTTTTTCCAACACCAGCTGCTGAAGAGGCCGTCATCTCCCCATTGTATATCCAAGGCTCCTTTATCAAATATTAATTGACTGTATATGTTTGGGTTAATGTTTGGATTTTCTATTCTGTTCCACTGGTCTGTGGGTCTGTTTTTGTGCCAATACCAAATTGTCTTGATTACTGTGGCTTTGTAGTAGAGCTTGAAGTCAGGGAGCGCAATTCCCCCGGTTTTATTCCTCCTTCTCAGGATTGCTTTGGCTATTCGGGATCTTTTGTGGTTCCATATGAATTTTAGAATTATTTGTTCCACTTCATTGAAGAAAGTTGGTGGTAGTTTGATAGGGATTGCATTGAATCTGTAGATTGCTTTAGGTAGTATAGCCATTTTGACAATATTTATTCTTCCTAGCCAAGAGCATGGGATGCATTTCCATTTGTTAGTGTCCTCTTTAATTTCTCTTAGGAGTGTCTTGTAGTTTTCAGAGTGTGGGTCTTTCACTTCCTTCGTTAGGTTTATTCCTAGGTATTTTATTCTTTTTGATGCAGTTGTGAATGGAATTGATTTTCTGATTTCTCTTTCTGTTAGTTCATCGTTAGCGTACAGGAAAGCAACAGATTTCTGTGTGTTAATTTTGTATCCTGCAACTTTGCTGAATTCAGATATTAGTCTATTAATCAGCTCTACTGAATAATAGAATATCTATATTCTATATCTATAATCAGATCTACTAAAACCTAAAATAAGAATTAACAATGTACCCCAATCTCATTTTATAACCACTTCTTGGATAAATAATATTTGCTGGTGGTTTCTTTTCAGGGATATAAAACATCTCTATACATGCTTTCCTTGTATGGTTTCTGTTTTAAGTAACTGATATTTAAAGGTATGTCTGAATTTACTCCCTTTGGTATAATATAATATGGCTGCCTAATGGCATTAGTGGTATTTTTATATGTACATTTTTTAAGAAAGCACTTCTCATTTCTAAAGGAATAGTGTAGATAATGAAAAGTTTATTTTTTCAACAGAAAAAATATCTGGCAGGATGTGTAGTACACCAAAATGTTAACAGCACATCTCAGCAATGGAACAGGAATTATTTTAATCTTATGATTTATCTATAATAAACATATATTACTTTTTATTGAGGGGAAAAAAAAGCATGTATGTGACATTTAACCTACCAATACATCCGTTGTCACTGGTTACAGCTAAGAGTTGGCAGGTTTCAGCAGTTGTGGTACAGAAAGAATATGCATCAGAACATGATGTCAGAGATGGTACCAGTACAAGTTTCATTGACCAGAAGACGGAGATTCCAATCTTAGTTACACTTCTCAACAATGTAAGAGTGAAAAATAAATGTAGAGTGTTGCTGACTTGAGCATGTTCCGTGCCTTTTCATTTTCCCAATAGCACTTATCACACTTTACACAGGGTTTTCTCAAAATACAAGATGAGTGACTACTCACTGATGGACTGGACAACTGAATAGGGCACTCAGGTATTTTAAATTCTTTGGTAAAATTTTCTGAAGAAAATCAGTCAATCAAAGTTGCAATGTAGAAAAAAACATCTTTTCCTTCCTTCTACATAGCAGTTTTTATTTTGGTTTGAGCTTTGGAAAGAATTGTATTTGATCTAAATGTGTAGGTGGAAGGGGATTTCCTGCATGGTAAGAGGGCTGGTTCAAATCTGTATTTTGCGTTTTGTTGATCGTGACATAGAAGAGGAAATGTGGTATGTACTAGAGATAGGCTGTATATCCACAAGACAGCTTATTGTCCCTGGTTTAATCAGGTTACTGAATAACGATCTTTGATAATTTTGCAATGAATATTAACAATCTAATAAATAAACTGGAGTTCACAGTATACTTACGCTGGCATAGGGTTCAGCACATCCACATAATCTTCAGTTGGCTCCTTCTCATTTTCCATAGATGAACTCAGCATCTGCTCTGTTTCAGACCTCCTTTTCTTTTCTCTCTCTAGGACTTCATGCAGTCTGATTACTTGCCCAGGAAGGAGTGACACATGTTGGGGAACTGACAGCTGAAACCAATTAAAATGGTAGGCAACAGGAAAGCAGAATAACAAACTGATTTTAGCAAAGATGAGCCTGTTCTGGTCTTAAGGAGCTGCAGTTACAGGACAGAGATGGACGGGTAGAATCATGAATAGAGGACGTTGGTGTCTTAGAACTACACCAAGTAGAACCTGCAAAGGTGCCCAGTCTTCTTCCAAGAAGTGCTCCTTTTATCTGGCCCCAAAGTATACCCACTGTGAACTACAAGCTAATTTAAGTAACAACAAACCTCTCGTTTTTCATTATGAGCTCGCTAGTTCTCACTGCCAGGAAGTCCCAAAGCCCGTGCAAAGCGCCTAGCTTCTCCACAGCTAACCTGGACAAAGCCCCATCGAGCCATATGGCAACATGGTGTTTAGATAGTTCATTAGAATCAGCAATCAGAGATCCATATTTTGGTGTGTTTGTGTGTATATTTCAAACTTTCATACTTTAGGATTATAATACTGCTCTACTCAGGGTTTTTTTAACCTTTTCTAGAGATGTGTTTTGGATTGAGTCATCTATACCCTCCTGATCTTTATTTATACCCCTGATTTAGACCTGATTTAGACATATTTATATGTTATTAATTCCTATTACTGTTTATATTTTACAATACGTACGTAAGTATGCATTCATGAAATTTGAAATAACATACTAATAAGGGTACATAATCAAAAAGGTTTAGAGACTGTTCTTCTGGATAACTAAGCTCACTAATAATTAGCAAAACTATTTCCTTATATACCATTTCAGAAAAAAATAATTGAGTGAGGAAAAGCTAATGAAACAGCTACTGCTTTTTAATTGCCTGTTATATCCTGAGCATAGTGCTACTGTAAATCCTCATAGAAATGCTACACAATAGGTATTGTTACCCTTGCTTTATAAAAGAAAAAAACAGACTCTAAAAGAGTAAGTAACTTTAGTCCAGGGTCACATAGGTACAAAGTTGTGGAACCCGGACTCAAACTCCAGTTTATTTAATTCAAAAACAACACCTCTGCTCTTTCAACTACAGTCTGTTTCTCAAACTTCTGCTGAACTTCACCTAACAATAGCATGGTGTGAATGTACATACAGTGTGATCTGGGAACAATATTCAAAAAACAACTTATAGAGCACAAAATTTGAGGCAATTTGTCATCTTGGAAATTCACAAGAATTTTATTTCACATCCTGTAATATGCCTATACACGTTTTAATATAAAAGTGATGTGTTTTGTCCTTACTTCAAGGAAGAAACAAATAACAATTTTTTTTTTGGCCAAAATGTCAAGGTATAACTAGTGTACCAGGAAGATGCATGCCAAAGTTTTCCCAGTGGTTGTTGTACTCCTTGACACCTCTTCACATATGCTGGGGATATTTGTCTCTCAATGTACGAAGTGCCAGACTACACAGTGACGCCTTTCCATAACAGAGGGACAGAATGCAATTCCCCAGAGTTCCTTCCTCCTGCCAAGTTAATATGTCTCTTACATCTTTAACGGGGCCACTTTCCCAGCCCCCTCTGATTTCCCTACATGGTAGCTGAACCTCCACCTTTTACCTATTTTCGGCTGAGAAAAGGAACTGGCATCCGTCATCTCAGTAAAGTGCAGACCTTATTTCATGTAATTGCAAAGCATTTACTTAGGAACTAGCTTTGGACAGAGTCTGTATTTAACTAACCCTAATAAACAGAAAATTTTCTTATCTTCTGACTGTATTAGAGAGCTAGTGCTCTTCTGGGGGCTAGTTATCAAAGTATCTAACATTTCTAAGACAGTTGCTATAGTGGCTTTATTTAAAATAATGGTAGTTATCTTTGCTGCAACAGATAACTATAAACAGTAGATCATACTATATATCATGATACGATGCCACAGAGTTGAACAAGTAAGCATCCATTCATCTTAATACTCTTTAAATAAATATTTACAGGTGACTTTTCATTTTGATGGGCTCTCCGTCAATGAATTGTTATATTGTCTTTGTTATTCATAAAATCCATCTCAGTTAGCATTTTATAAATAAGTATTAAAATAATAAGAAAAGAATTGGAAAGTATTTTAGAAGATACTATACAAACTAAAAATATCAGAATATATAAAAGGAACATGTGTCAAAGGGTAAGACCAAAAAGTAGATGTCTTGGACCACCTGTCATTCTCTAGCTAGCACACTGCCCTGTTTATTTTCTTCATAACAATTATCCAAATTTTCAATTATCTTATTTACTTACTTATTTTCTTTCTTCCTCTCCATTCACTCAACAAAAACATAAATTCCATGAGTAAGTGTAAGGATTCATATCTGTCCTTTTCAATTGCTGTATCCTCAGTCCCCTTTCACACTGCATGGTTCATAGTAAGTGTTCAGTAAATATTTGTTGAATGTATCGATCAATAAAAAGTAATGTCTTCCTACCTCTGTTACTGTAAGAATGAAGCCTCTCCATTCTTCCCCACTTTCTGTGTTCTCTGTCTAAAGTTGAAGACAAAAACAGATAAAGACAAAGAAGTAAAGACATGAATGACTATGAACATCAGTACTTTTATTAACTTCAAATAATAACTTTAGAATTTCATGACTGTTTTATAAAGATTCAAAATATGTAAGCCATCAAAAACCAGGAAGATTGACAAAATGTATATCCTTCTATTAAAGCACATTGTTTGAAAAAGCCACCTGTAATTTTTTCAACCACTTAAAAGTAGTTAAAAAGAAAATACAATTCACTTTCCTTTTCCTTAGAACTATTAATGTGTGTTATGAAATTTCAATAATATTTTTTGTCAGAAGACAGAAGTATATAGCTTTAATCTGTTTGCTTATTAAACAAGTAAAATTGTACAAATTTACTTGACTCAAAAAAAGTGTTAAATGTTAGCACATTTATTTCTACAGTATGTTAGTTCATGTTTACTCCCCTCATTGGTATTTAACATTGACTTGCTTTACATTTGGAGCAATCAGGCAGGACCAGGGAAACTTCTAATTATTAGCTTTAAATATTACTAATTCAGACAATATTTATTAAGTGCTTATATGTGGTTATAAACACTTCACATGTATTAGCTGGTTTAATTGTCATGTAAACTCTGGAAAAGGTACTATTTTTTTTTTTATTTTACAGATTTGTTCATATAACAGACATTTATTGAGTGCCTTTAAGTGCTGGGCACTCTTCTAAATAGCTCTTTACATCAGAAAACCAAATAAATATCCTTGTTCTCATGGAATTTAACATCTAGCAATGAATAACAAACAATAAACATAATAGCAAATGTTATTAAATGAAAAGTGGGATAAGAGAGATTGGGAATGCCACTGGGTGCTAGGGGAGGGGAAAAGGGTTGCAATTTTAATAAAGGGAACCAGGTAGCCTCAGTAAAAGAGTTACATCTGAGTAAAGCCTACACTTCTGGATGAAGCAACCAAGGCACAAAGAGGTTAGGTAAGTTGCCTACAAATATACAGCTAATGAATAAAACAGCCAGAGTTCAAACTTAAGCATCTGACTTCAATCCTGTGCTCCCAACCACATCAGAATCATCTGGGGAGATTCCGGTCCCAGGGGTGGAGCCTAGACTTCCTAAGTACAAGTGATGCCTAGTACAGTAGTGCTCCCTTACCTGCAGAGGATACATTTCCAGACCCTCAGTGGGTACCTGAAACCGCGGATAGTATCAAACCCTGTGCTTCTTCCTATTCATGTATAGCTATGATAAAGTTTAATTTATAAACTGGGCACAGTAAGAGAATAAGAACAAGAACTAATAATAGAACAAAGTTATATGAATGTGGTCTCTCTCTCAAAATATCTTATTGTACTATGTTCGCCCTTTTTCTTTTTGTGATGTGAGATAATAAAATGCCTGCATGATGAGGAGAAGAGGTGAATGACATAGGCTTGTGATGTAGTGTTAGGCTACTGTTGACCTCTGACTATAAGTCAAAAGAGGATCATCTTTTTCCAGATCACAGTTGACCACAGATAACTGAAACCCTGGAAAACCAAACCTCAGATAAGGCGGGGCTACTCTGCTTTAAAGCTTAATGTTCTCTTTATGGTATTACTGTAGCTGTTGATTGACTTTACTTGGCTACTTTGAATGCCAATTCAAGAAAAACTTTTTTTCTATATAGATGCTAGGCATACAGTGGAGAGGCTAACCAACAGATCTCTTCTGTTGTGTGTTTAGTTTTATGAGAGTAATACTTTACTTCACAAGTTGGGTATACCTAATAATACAGCTCTCATTCAGATATTTCTAATTTAAAAATCATGTTCTTCATAGCTTTGGTTTTTTGTTTTGCTGTTTTTCCTTTTGTGACCCAGGAGTCAATCCAGGATCACACATTGCATTTAGTTGTTATGACCCCATAGGCTCTGTAATTGGGAACAGGTGTCCAGTCTTTCTTTGGCTTTTCTTATACAGACAGTTTGGAAGAGTACAGGCCAATTGCTTGCAGAATGTCTCTCAATTTGTGAAATATGGGTTTGTCTTATTCGGTGGGTTCCAAGCACGTGTCATGTTGGATACGTCTCAGAATCATCTGGGAACCTGGTGAATGCCACATTCTTGAATGCCAATTCAAGAGCAACTTTTTAAAAACACCAGATGGGATCTCTGACTTTGACAGAGGACAGAAGTATATGGTTTCCATGTGCTTGTGTACTAAACAAATGAACACACCCTTTTAAATCCTATTTAGAAAACTAGTTCTTGGCAAAAGGCATGAAATGTTAACAAAGTGTAAGACTTGGCACTCTTCTTATAATTCCTCTTTACCTCAGCCACTGGGTTGTGAAGAGGTGAATGCTATTTATAGCCGCAACTTGTTTCAGACTAACTGCTTCTCCTCACTCACCTTCAGTTGCACTTCCTCTTTTGGCAAAACAAGGGTGAATTTTGCACAATTCTTTTCGGTTGAATTCTGGTCAGTAAGACATGTGAGGTCTATTATGTCTAACTTGTCAACATACTGCAAAAATAAGGGGAAATCTCTCATTAAATTATTTCATGGGTAACATACATTAGTTCTAGCAGGAAGGAATGTAGTTAATATTTTCCTTTCCTCTGATATGTGCTTTTCATGGTGTCCTGGTTTTCCGTTCGGCATGTCACCCGTTAACCCAGAGGGCATTTGGAAATGTATTATGTGGTGGTGCGCTGGACGGCCTCATCCAGGTTTGCAAAAGCATTGTTAAATTTTCAGCAATTTTCCAAGCTGGTTGTTAAACAACCATTATTAACGTTTAATTATATACACATACAGGTAAATATATTAAAAACAAAAGTTATTAAAGGCTTTTAAAATTCAAAAGTTATAATTTTTTAAGTTACATCACTACACAGTATTCACTAAGTTCTTGAGGTTATTTGCGTCTTCATTTCTGTGTGGTGGTAACACTACATAATGGCGCACTACCACTGTACCTTTCTTTCCAACTCCATGTTCAGTAAGGTTGCATCGACAGGCTGAAATCAGTTATGGCAGGAGCATATACACCATGGAAACTGGAAAACTTAAAAGTCAGGATTCGACTTGTTGTTTTGTTAATTGTCCTAGGGGCCAGCAATCTTTTTTTTCTGCAAAGGCTAGATAGTAACTGTTTTAGGCTTTGTGAACCACATACAGTCTCTGTTACAAATTCTTCTTCCTTTGTAACAACACTGTAAAAATGGTAAAGACATTCTTAGTTCTCAACTGTACAAAATCAGGCCTCAGGCTCTGGCCCAGGGGCTATAGTTTGCTGGTCTCTGGTCTAGACTTAAGAAGTGGAGGAGAAAATGTTAATAATGCAGATGAAACTTAAAGTTTGTTGCATCTGAAACTTTTTCACTGTGAACAGAGCAAAAAAACTGACAAAATATTCTTCCATAACTCAAGAACTATTATCTTATTCAGCAAATAATTTGCTCATGTCATTAACTAAGAGGTCAAAGTTCTGACATACGTAATTGTTGTTTTACCTTCTTATTCATTAATGTAAATAAAAATATCAGCCAACATTAGTGTTAAATGTCATATTTAATGACAATAAATTTATGAGGGAAACAGTAGATTGAAAAATGCCTCCATTTGTCAAATCATGATTGAATGACAATCAGAGTTAGCTACAGATGCAAGTTCAGAAAAATCAATGAAAGTATCCTGTGAGAGTCAACTGCTTATATGGAAGTTACAGTAAATAATATTTTGTACATTATTTTTTAACTGTGTATAACACATTACTTATATCACTAATATTTATAATAAATTTATATGAACATATGCATATGAACTTTTTTTCCAAAAACCCATTGTTCAATACTTACCACAGGCTACTGGTTATGAAGATCCTATCAAGAAATTCCTATCTTATCCCAATATAATAAAAATATTTCTTCTGAGCAAGTGGTCTATGCGGACTGATCTGTATACAACTGGCCAGGCTTGCTCTCTAGTATTAGAAAGATTAGGACTACTTCTAGTAAGCATAGTAGAATTTTATGGTTTTTAGGTTTTGTAGGGTTTTTAATTTTTTGCTAATTTAGCCTCATTCTTGACTTCTTTTTATCTCCTTTTATTTTCCTCTCTGTTGTGCCCAATATCTTATTTTACTATATTCTTGTAAGTCTTATTATTTTATTTTTCTGAATAAAGTAAGGCATAAAAAGAAGTACATAATTTAGTACACATGGTGTGGGGGATCATGGGGAAAACAGTGTAGAACAGAGAAAGCAAATAGTGACTCTGTGGCATCTTACTACACTGATGGACAGTGACTGCATTGGGGTATGGGTGGGGACTTGATAATATGGGTAAATGTAGTGACCACATTGTTTTTTCATGTGAAACTTTCATAGGAGTGTATATCAATAATGCCTTAATAAAAAAAAAAGAAGTACATAAATTTTTTCCAGAGCTATTTGTACATTGAAGGGGTTGAGGGTAAGTTTGCATTAACCTATTTATCGTCAATAAACAGAAAACAACTAAAAATGGAAGAAGTATATGGGAAGGAGGACAGAATTTAAAATACACTAAAATCCTTTTCTGATGGATTGTCTAGATCAAGCTCAGTGAATTTTGCTGAGACAAAGGAGGAAACAACAGAGGAAGAAGTGGCTGAGTTAGATAATGTGGTAAACTGATCTGCTGATTAGAAGAAAGGAAGTCATATCTCTGTTTTTAAATGTAGTGTTGAAAGAGCCTTAAAGGTCATCTGTCTAATCTAGCTGCCCCCTGATGCTTGAATCCCTCCATCTCCGCATGTAGTATCTCCCCAGGTAGTCATCCAGCTTATGTTGTACCACTTTGAACAACATGGAACTCATGCCTCCAAGCAGCTCTACCTGCTGGCAAGTTTTTTCTTGTTTAAGCCACAATTTTCTCCAGACTATTGGTGCTATTTCCAATCATTGGTCCTATTGCTTTCTCTCTGGAATAACATGAAACAAATTCAGTGACTCTTTCACATGACGCCCTCCCTGACAGCCTTTCAAATATTTAAAGCCAGCTTTGAGTTCTTCCCTACCATAGGCTAACTATCTACAATTCTCACCTGTTCTAGCCCTGTGCTTTCTCCTCAGATTATCACCAAAAAAAATCTCCTAAAAATTCTGCATCCTCTTAACAAATTTGTAGGTGGGCATTTCTGAAACATTGCATTAGAAGTCTTTTTATGAGACTAAAGAAACTCTGTGAAATTAAATTAAGAATGCTGTCTCAGGAGCAAGACCTAGATTGTATCCCTTTCAATTAGTTGTCTGATCTTGCATGATTTCTTAATCCTTAAATTTGTTCTCATCCATAAAGCAAGGATTAAAATAGTACCCACTCTGCAGAGTTGTTGTGAGAATTAAATGAGATAATGCACGTAAAATGCTTGAATGTTTACTAGGTACCAGTTACTCTCTTAAGTCCTTATATTTACTATCTCATTTAATCCTTTACATAACTTTATGAGATACACTACTCTTTTCATCCTAATTATAGAGATTCAAAACTCAGTTATGAGTGTATTGAAAATCTTTCATTTGCTGTTCCAGATTCACTTTTTTTTACTTCATAATTTTTTTTATTGAAGTATTGTTGATATACAATCATTTATTGGTTTCAAATATACAACACAGTAGTTCAACAGTTAGATCTATCATTAAATCCTCACCCTCACTAGTGCAGTTACTATCTGTCAACATAAGAAAATGTTATAGAAATCATTGACTATATTCTCCATGCTGTACTACTATCCTCATGACCAACTTATATTATGATTAAAAATTTTTGTGCCCCTTTATCCCCCTCACCCTCCCAATCTACCCACCCCAACCCCTCCCCCGTGGTAACAACTAGACACTTCTCAGTGTCTATGACTACTGCTGTT
The DNA here is from genome assembly GCA_032199065.1 of Smutsia gigantea. NCBI lineage: Eukaryota > Metazoa > Chordata > Mammalia > Pholidota > Manidae > Smutsia > Smutsia gigantea. Next base: position 409,199 of record JAVSCE010018805.1, read on the forward strand.
TTGTTCCTTCTAGATTCACTATTACCCCTTCACCACCAAACACTGTGTACCAGGGCTTGTATGGACAACATCAAGGGCTCCCTACCCGCTGACTTCCTGTTGCGTTGGACTGGTAAACACTGGCAGAAGATCAGAGGAATGAGGAGAGTGAGGTCAAGTATGTACTACCCTGCAATTGCTTCCTCAATCACAAAGCATACTCATCTCAAAGCAGTCATTTTCACACAACTCTCCCCATTATTCTCCCACTCTTTCCTTTGCTCCCAGATGTGATAATGGGTCACTGTTACTAGCCTCACAATTCTGTACTATCCTTTATCATTTTCCTAAATCCTGTCCACTGCTTGGAATATACCATCTTCATTAAACTCTCTTCAAAATGTCCAATTGGAGATGTCATCTGTTTCCCATCAGTTCTCTGTCTAATTAATATTCTGAGACACAGAGAGGTTAGGTAGCTAGCCCCAAATTTTATGATCCCACATTTAGCAGTGGCAGGGCCAGAAAAAACCCAAACAGTCTAACTGAACACCAGGCTCTCAATCACTAAGCTGTATGGCCTCTTGCCATGCTGTAAGTGAGCAGTAACTTCGCTTTCTCACTTAGGTGTATTATGCAGGCTTAGGACCAGGGTCTTTTTGAAGCTGTACTAACATAAGTCAGAAGGCACAACAAAGAAGTTACTTTGTTAAAGTTTATTATGGCATTTGTAAACATCTTTATATTAATCTTGTCTATCTGGAACTCTGGTGCAAGATGACCAGTTTGTTTTTATAAATAACTTCTGGTTGATTTACCACTAATGCCACTGATATGCCTATAGGTAGAATAATCAGGTAAGCTCTTTGTTTCTTTCATCAGATCTGGACGTGTAATAAAGATGTTCTAAGAAGTGTAAGTTACTACACCCATGGTCTAGAATGTTTATAGTTTAAAAAATTACTGGATCATAAAATCTCTAAAAAGCACAGCATTCCAAGAGAGGCAAGTGTTTACCACTAAAGTACTCCATTTTGTTTGTGGAAAAAATGAATTGCAGTTTCAGTTTCTTGTGGAAAAACAAATATAAATCAGTTATTTGACATTAATAGGAGTAAATAAATCTCTTTATTGTTATTCTTATGCTTGAGCTCTTAGAAGTCCTGCTTCATGCTTTGTCTTTCAAGAAAAATTGTCACATGATGTATGTTATGAGGCTTTGGGGCTCACCTCATGCCTTTCAGATTTTAACTGCATGCTACCGCAAGATAAAAAGCAGAGGAAATTAAGGCTGTTACTTGGTATTAGACAATTTATATGCAGATGTCTAGATAAAATTTTCACCTTTCAACTGAGTTTTTATTATCAGGATCAGAAAGAAAAAAATACAAAGTTAAAAACATGAGTTAATACCTTCTTCTGAGTTGATCAGGAAATTTTACCATGAGTTTAATAAATAGCCCTCACAGGTAAAAAAATGAGCTTATTTGATTTGAATTTACTAAAAAATCCTTACTCTTTGAAGGCAGAAAATCCCAAATGAATAACAGATTATGTGACAAGTGTATATTAGGGAAAAATTGAATCCGTTTTAACTACTTACTATGGTACTTTTTTTGTCAGCATAAAAGAAAAGTGTAGTTCCTCTCAACTCTGTCCAATAATGTTTATACTCCTGTGGAAAAGAAGTCACAAGCATTATTCCATTAGTGCATATTCAGTTATTTTCCTATTGATATTTTCCTTTGTTGCTTTTGTAATTGCTGTGTGATATAAGGTTCTTCTTTATCCTGAGATAAATCACCTAATTTTTATGGTTTAATTTTGCACTTAATTCTTGACTGAATCTTTCACAAATTAATTTTAGTATGAGGTGTGAGGTAAGGATGTAATTTGAACTGTGCTGAAATAGATCATTTTCCAAAAGTTTCCTCATTGATTTAAGACACTTCACTTCTTATGCAGTTTGATTAGAATCTTGCACCTGCAATAGGGGCCATTTAAGGGATCAGGATAGGACAGGCATTTAATATATACCTTCCAGCTAAAAAGACTGAATAAATTAATACCTGCAAAGCATTTAGCATAATAAATGGCTCATAATTTGGGTTCAGTAAATATTCTATATTTATATAAATCAAGGAAATGTGAGCACTTAATGATAAAAATAATTTAACACAAACTTCAAAGCTGGACTTTGAAGTCTAAATTTCATTCATGTGGTGAACATTTTATTATTAATAAATTCACATTATTATGAGTTCTACAGAAATACGTTTTAAAAATTTAAATAATTTATTCAGACTGATTTCACTGAAATGAGTCTATTTAATAAGAGAAACTTACATTCTATGAATATTGGCTGTTTTACAAAAGAATGGCAATGGAATGTAAAGAATAAAATCCTTTTACATCTAAAGATTTATCTTCTAATCCAGTTCTTTCCAAAAGTTTTTTAAAATTCCAGTCAGTTTCACAGACATGTTGATCATTCCTTCCTTTAGGGTTTAATAAGCTGAATTTTTGTAACATGTTGTTTATCTTGACTTAAGTTGAGGATTAATGTAAGAAAATCACATGTAGAAATTTTTTCTTTTGCTTATGAATATGAAAACACATGTATTATGGTATTTTGTATCTCTTTAATATAGACATATCATTTATCCCTTTTAACATATCCAGCAAAATGTTTGTTACCTCTTCAGAATTTATAAACTTATTTTCTCAAATAAGGGGAATTCTATATCTATCTTGCTTTTATTTGCCTTGGCTACCAGGAAGCTCAAGATTAAATTCATTCTAATTACAACCATTTTTCTTGTGTTCTTAGTAGAACTATGTGCTCACTTTGTCTTCATGGCTAAAATAATATATTAGTTAGCTTTTACAGTATAACAATCCACCCTAAAATTTAATGGACTGACACAGCAAATATTTTCTATTTCTCATCTTTCTGTGGGTGACTGATGATTCTTTGGATCTAGGTATACTTGGATGTGGCTGAATGGTCCAAGGTGGCCTCACTCACTTGCCAGGGGTCTTAGCTGGGAAGGCAGAACAACTGAGAGCAGAATCATAAGAAATCTTTGTCCCCTAATTCCTAGCATAGAGATCCCCAAACCCTGGAATTTCCTGAATGATTGAAGTGTTTTTTTTATTCATAATGAACCCCTTTAATCATACCTAAGTTTATACTAGTGAGATGATTTAGGATGAGACCTTTATACAAGCTTCAGAATGGGCCTGGTAGCTAAAAGAACAAATAATTAGAAGGTTGGAACTATTAGTCCCACACACCAACCTCCAGGAATGAGGCAGGGCAGAGATGTGCCTGGATATTAAACTTTATAAAAACTCTTGAACAGTGAGATTTGATAAGCTTCCTAACTGGTGAATACATCCAAGTGCCAAGAGGGTAATGCACCCCAACTCCACAGTGACAATACCTGTGTTAGGGATCCTTCTAGACCTTGCCCTACAAACCTCTTCATCTGGCTGTTCATTTGTATCGTTTAACCAGTAAATTCAAGTGAGTATCTTCCTAAGTTCTGTGTGCCATTCTAGTAAATTATTAAATATTAAGAGAGGGTCATGGGAACAAAGACACTGAGTTGAGAGTAAAGGCAGCCTGGAGGAAAAGATTACAAATAGCAATACGCCCTGTGAACTCCAACCACAGCCGCAAACCCAAGGACAGATCAAAAATATTTGGTATGCAGAGAACTGCATGTGATGGTCTTAATTAGTTTGTGGTAAATTTTCATGAATACCAGTATCATTTGAATCATCTATAAATATCAGTCTCAATAATCAACATCTAGATATATATTTATAGCTATAGTGATATATTAATATTTTTTAAATTAATTTTGAGGGACATATTTTTGAATGAAGGACATTTAGTACAAAGTCCCTTATTTTTTAGCAATCATTTTTGTTGAATTGATGAAGTAAGAAAAGGTTCTAAAATAGGACTTCTGAATTTATTGCTAGCTTCATAATCACTAGATGACTTTATCTTTAGAGTTTAAGATCATTTTCTCATTTTCATTCAATTTTAAACAAATGCTTTTTTGTCAGACTGAGCTTACTGTTGAGCTCAGTGTGATAAAGAATTCAGTGATGAGGCATCTTCAACCTTTCAAAGCCCACAATCAAATGGAATGAGAACTTTAGTTTGAGAGGCTGCGTGGTGTCAAAGGCTTTGCAATAAAATCCAGACTAGGCTCCTTAATGGATGAGCCACCTGAGTATAACTTCTGTGAGCCACAACTCACTCACCGGTGAAGTGGATAAAATAACTTTTTCCCAGGAGAGTTACTGTAAGAATCAGAGTGATGGGACATTAAGAGCCTAGCATTGTATCTGCCATATGTCAACACCTCAAGAAAATTACCCATTATCATATAGTCCATTTGGTCCCCACAGCAATCCTTTCAGTTATTCAAGAGAGTAATTACACCATCTACAAAAGAGGAAACACATTAAAAGGTTTAAAGGAATTGCCCAAGTTCTAAGTTGGACTGATAGCTGCACCTCCAGGATCCCCAGTACTCTTTTCTCGTTGATGTAACTTGTACAAATGGGTTACAATGCAAAATCCAGTTAATACCCTGTCCCTAGGAAGAAGTTTCCACTCTTTTACTTGTGAGCAAATAAAGTACCTTTGCTCAAGGAAGGATGTTGTTATATAGTGGTCTCTAAAGTGGGGTATGTGAACCCCAGAGGTGCACAGGAGAAATGTTTAGAATATCTATTTATATTTCATTTACTTTATCTTTCTTACTTTTTTTGCATATTTTAAAGAATTTGCTTGGAATATTGGCACAGGAATATACATAATTTCTAAATAAATTAGTATTCTTATATTAGAGAACTGTGCTGTAATATAATGTGTTACTTTAAAAATTTGTAAATTACTGGCAGAGAACTATGTTTGAGAGCACAAATGAGATAGCCCTGAATTTTTCCTGAATGAATTAGTCACAATTAGAGGACTAGTGAAAGAAACGTTATTCTGATACTATTATAATGACCACATTCTTATGTTCAAGCTGATAAGAAGACATATCATACATATTGATTTTAATTTTAGCATATCACAGATAGAAGAAACTATGAGATGTTGCACAAACTCTCTTATTTTCAAATAGTTCCAGGTTTTCCCTGTTTGTAAGAACTGTGTTGCTATTGATATCCTGTTGTGGCATTTAATAGCTCTTATTATCAAACAAGGCTTCCTTATCCATCACCAATTCTGGTGCTGTGGTTTAAATAAGTCTTCGCACATTATCTTTTCCACGAAGATTATGTGCTTTTAATGAGTTCTTGACCTGGGATCCACAGACCTTCTGGAATTGCATTAAAATGGTGTATGTTGGCACTTTTTCCTAGTGATAAAATTCTTTAAATTCTTAGAAGTGCCCCTGTCACAAAACTCTCAACATGTAACCTCCTTATGGACCAGATTACTCTTCAGTTATATTTTCTTTAGCTTTACTGCTCTGAATTCCTTCAGCAAAGACCCCACTTATTCTGCATTTTAAATCAGTGAAATAACCCTGTGGTGAACAGGTCTTGCAATTAGCTTCTAGTCAACTTCCTCTAGCCCATTTACTCCAAAGATGACCTTTAAATACCCTTGGTTCACCTTCCTTCCAAAGGTTCCCTGGCACTTTGCTCCTGCTTGCTTAGAAATCCTACTATTTTCCTTAGCGTTTTCTCGCTGCTACTATATTCTCAGTGCTTAGAAGAAATCTCACTTTTCTTTAGCTGCTTCTCAATGCTTCTATTTTCAAACACTATCACTGTGTCTTTCCTTTGAGCCATATTACTTGTGGACTCAAAACTGATTTGGTATGTTAATAAGAATATGATAAATAATGAATGGAAGGAGAATGAATCTAACTCTTGTGGGAGCAAGATGTTTTACAGTTTTATATGTCATCCCTTTAATTCTTGAAACCACCTTGTAAGTTGACACTATTGTCATCCTTTTACTCTCTTCTCCCTCACATACAAGTAGAAGATACTTTGCTATGAATTCAAGTGGAAACACAAGTTAATTTCATTAGAAATATTTTTACCTATAGTTTAATCTTTCCATTTCAAAGCATGCTTTTTAAGAAAAGGTATTGGATAAGGAAGTCATCTAAACTAAACCTCTTGAAGGTAGGGTCTTTGTGTATTATTCATATTCTCCAGAACTGAGTGTGATATTAGGAGGCACACAGTAAAAGTTGTTGAGTGAATAAATTGGTTGAGCACCAGCTGTATCCCAGGCACTGTATGTTGGGAGGCCAGTCATATTCTCTCCATTTTATAGTTGAGGAAACTGAGTTGAGGAAAAGGAGATAGAGTAATTTGTATAAGATCACATGCTGTTAAGTGGCAAAGCCATCAGGTAAAGACATGTTTTACTGACACTCTAAAATCCTTGTTCTTTCTGCTAACCGCACCAATGACATGCCTTCTTTAAACATTAAAAGGAACCCATTATCAGAAACAGTTATTGTAATTACCTTTATAATAGTGGAAATACTATAATTAAAATAATATAATAGGAAACATTCAATGAATAACCAAATTTAAATTACAAATTAGAAATTTCTTTTCCTAATTCCTCCTTCCTGATAAAGTGTAATAGTGTGGCTAGCCTGTGATGACAAGATTAAATTCATTTTAAAAACATACAGAATCATCCAAAAATATTCTAATTTAACTGACAAATATTGCTAATACATGTTTAACACCCCAACAAATACAAATAACCATGTCTTTACTCTCAAATAGTAAATATGCAAGAAACATGAATATGCTATTACACATATTTTCACATAATTTTTCCATAAGTATTAATAAATCCTCAGAAAATATATTTTTATCATTATTAAACATTTCTTACGACATTTCATTATCACTTATTAAACATTTCTTGAAACACCTAAATTTTCTAGTTTCAGTTAGTATTAAAATTTCATAAAATTTGATCTAAGTTACTGATTTCTTTTTTCTTTGGTAGCAAGCATTTTTGTCTTTATTTCCCTTATTGATTTCAAATTATCCACAATTAGTATTTTAAGATCACTAATGATACATTTTAATTTTTGTCTTTTAAAAATATGGAATGCTTTTTGAATTTTCTAAGAGTAAATGTATGTATGTAGTTTAGTGTGCATAGTACCCAAGGAGCACCATATTATTTTTTTTAAATCACTGTCTTGAACAGTGTTTTTAGAACATATAACTATATATAATGTTAAACAGTATCAATTTTATCATTTTCAAAATTTTTTACAAAATGTTACCATTAAAAATAATTTGATCATTATTTTTAAACTTCAAACAACTGAGAATAAGAGGAAAAGGTTTAATTTCAATCACAGTATCATTTTATCTTAATGGTACACATCATCATGGAAGCAAAGTAGTAAACTGTAGAGAAAATAAAGGAAATATTTTATCTTCTAAGCTAAAATCTTCAGTGATGTTTAAGTGAAGTCTTTGGAAATTGAGCTTACTGAATTTTTTATATTAGTGACAATATTAGAACATTATGTTGTTATATAAAATACATACACATATACAGCTATGTGTTTAAGCCATACTATATTTAAGTTATACAAAACTGTAATCATATTTTTGAGCTCAAGGAAGAGGGTTTAACTCCATCAGAAATAAGGATGCCCTTGTCATATTGCATCACCATGAAATTATATTAAGACAGAAGGTTCTTTTAGCATTGTCATCTATGGACTTACCTGGTATTCTGACCGCTTGACTAATAAAAAACCTTCAAAGTACAAGGGTAGAGCAGTAATCTTTAACCTTTCTTGGAAGATTTTTCGAGGGGCTGGTTTCGGGGGCTTCTTAGCCATCATACCCTCTTGTTGGTATGCGGTGGTTTCAGCTGTATCCAGTCTCAAACAAAATGAGATCTCCCTTGTGTGAGAGGAAAAAGCAACTGTTCAAAGAGGAAGTCCCAACTCAATGTTTAACCACCAACAGGACACACACACACCCACATACATACTATTTTTTCCTTTACTTTTTGTGAGGTAAGAAAGAACAGGCATAGACTAACTTTCAGAGGGCCATCTCTGAATAAAGTACATGTGCTTAGAATTACAGTAACAAAATATACAGAAGAGTAACATCAACAGAAGATGAAAGGAACTGATGTGGAAATTATGGACTTTAGAGGAGTCATCAAGGTCATATTTGTTTTCTTTCACCTTTTTTTGTTTATTGCTGTTCATTTTTAAACCCAGAGAACATGACTTGAGCTAACTCCCTTCATTAAAAATTACTTCATAGGATAATTTTATTAGTACTATTTCTGCTATAAATCTTTCAGGACTGAGCTTTGCTTAAATTTTTAGAAAAATGGAGCTCCTTATCCTGTGTATATTTTGATGGTCCACTAAATGTAAAATATAGTTAAAGGAACATAGGATTTTTCACTTTTTTGTCTATAAGTAGTTTGAGTTTGTGGGTTACCAGTGGATATTTGGAAAAATATGTCTGGCAGAGAAAGCTATAAATTTTCAAAATTTTATTTTTTTATTCTTTCTGAGCTGTGGATCACTGAAGCTATGATGCATAGATGGGGTCCCATAGCTCCAGGCTGGAGGGGGTTCCCAATTCCAGGCACATTCACTCTGGATTTGATGAGACTGAAAAAATGACAGTGGAATGTTGGGGTTATGCCAAGCTTTATTCTCATGGTAGCAGGTCAAGTGCTAGAATCCAGTCCACCTCCAGGGTAGTCTTCAAGAAGCAAGTCTGTCTCTGTCTCTGCCTCTGCTCCAGGCTCTGCTCTCACCCCCAGCCTCTGCTCTCCTCTGCTCTTAGCACTTGGTAAAGCTCTTCTTATATTAACACAGGCAGTATCCAAGCTGCCTGCACAGTAGGCAGACTAAGTATTACATTATTGTTAATTCATCATGAGTGAATAGGTTAGGATCAGGTGAGGAACCTGACCATGGAACTTCCATTTTCCCTACAGGTCCCTGCAGTTATCTAGGGAGATTTATAGAGCTACACTGGGGCCAAAATATATTCAATAGCTATCTGCATGTGGAAAATGGTCTTTGAGAGACTGGATTTGGCCTAGCACTGTGAAAGGAATGATGCAGGAAGGGTACAATGGAAGGAACTTAGGGTTGTTATTCAGGGGTCCTGAGAAGTTCTACCATTTCCTTTTTCACCCTTAATATTTCATAATTATACAATTTCAGATTTGGTATAGCCCAGGCCAGAGCCTTCTTCCCAACTAGACCAGCCTGTTCTCAGCAATCAAAGCAAGCCAGGAATCTCTAGTCTGATCCTCCTTTCCTAATGCAGAAACCACATGGTTTTCCCCACCTGTGTGGGTTCCATTGTGTCTGTAGCTGTTATGTGTGGTGTCAAATTGTCTACAAAGTGAGGTACAATAGAGATTGATTATCAATACTAGAGAAGGGTATTCAGGTGCATTATCAGAAAGAAAACAGTTTGGAACAGAAACCAGAGTTAAAGAGTCAAGATTACTCCCTTGCCTTTTTATTGAGAACAACTTCCTATTACCCAAAACTTCCAATGATTTAAATCCAGCTTAATTTTTTTAGACAAAACCTTACTATTTTTTTGTTTCAATATAAGAAAATCAGTTGATTAACAAAGAAAAGCTTCCTGATTTGGCACTTTCTTGGCAGCTATTAGCTGGTGTAACACAGGGAGGAAGTGAAAGGAGGGATGAGAACTGAGAAATGAAAAGAAGAAGTGGGAAGCAAGCCAGGATGCTAGGAATCATCAGTGGTTGGAATATGAGAAAAGTAGTCACTGACTTTATGGCCAGACAGTTTCATGTGGGAAAGAATGCCTCTAGAAAAATGTAAAGATAATAGGGATATTTCTGAGAAATAATCACTTACTTAAGTATGTCTTCCTTTAAAAAAAAAAAGCAAAATTCAAGAAAAAACAGTTCCTCAGCCTCTATAAATTGCTTTTGTTGGTTTATTTGCAAGCCAAATTAATCCTTAATATACCAATATTCAAATTATGTGTCCCTAAAAAAATAGCCAGCATCATTATTAGCCAGTGAGACCTGTCTACCACTTCCAATTATCATTGTACCATTGCAGCATTAAAATGGAAATCCTCTAACAGATATCTCAGGTTTCAGGTGGTGAATAATGAATTTGTAGGTAAAGAAGTGTGGTACAGAAAGTATTTGGGTGTAGGAAGAAAAGCCAATTTTGCTACTAATTAGCTCTGAGACCTCGAACAAACCACTTTTCTGGGACCACAGCTTCCTCACTTTTGGTTTGAAGAGCTGCAATATGCTTCCAAGAAGTCTCCTACCTTACCCACTTCTTCTCTGACTCATTTAAAATGCAATCTAATCAAGTCACTCTCCTGCTTAAAACACATTGATAGGGTTGTTTTAGGAGATTCACCCTTTCACTTTTTCATTCACAGTGTTTATTGAGGGCCAACATGTGCTCAAGTATGGAACACAATGTCCTTCACAATAGGGTCCTTTTAAATGGAAACTCCTTAAAAAATACTCTCTCTTCTAGTAATATTGATTATTCCCAGTTGTCTTGATACCTCATGGTCTTTCCCATTTACTCATACCTTTCCAATCACTGTATACCTTGCTTGATGCCCTTCCTTCTTCTTGTTAATATGACTACATACTACTCGTCCTTCAGTGAAGACCCAGGCTGGCTATATCCTTGTCTGTAAAGATTTCCTGATTACCTGAATCCTTTCCTATCCCCAAGGGGAAAGTTTCTCTCTCTCATCCTGCAATCCCATAGCACTTTTCACATTTCTTTATCACAATATTTGTCCCATTGTATTGTAGTTATTGGTATATATTCTCTATCAACAGGAAACCAAGTTTTCAAATACAGAGATTGTGTTGAAATCAAGGTTGATAAGAACTAGATTTCAGGTTATATTCATTTATAAATAAGTAGCTCCCAGCTGAAATATATTATGGTTCTAATTTAGAGAGTTTTTAGCCTTCACTGTTCTGATATGTGTGACCATTAGTTGACATATGATTCTTTTGCTGCATTATGGAACAATCATATTATTATCAAACTATTGAAAATACACCTAAGTCAAACTGCTATAGCCATCATTAGCATGTGTCACAGGAGTTTGCTATACATCAGGATATATGTCAAATATAACTTTGACAACTTGGAGTTAAGTGTAAGATTAACTCAAATAACACCAAAATCTAAGTGCTCTTTTCAATCATCTATGTTATAATGAAATTCAAGTGAATTAATTCACATTTTTACAATGATTCAGGCTCTTTAGAGTACTTTACTATCTACCTACTAAAATGGATTCAAACAGTAAGTCTGTATAGAAGACTCAAACCACTCTCCAGTGCTTCCAAATTTCCAGCCTTTGTTTTACTGATGATTTATTGCCATTTGTATCACAATTCATGACAGTAAATTTTGAGGATATTTAAATGAATACATTTATGTTTATAATCCATGACTGAAGAACGTAGCTTATATTTTAATGATTATTTGGAATGCTTTGTGCCATAGTGAGTCATTATTACTCAGAAAATGTTTCCGCTAGGTGTTTTTAAACAGAAAAAGGTGAGGAATCACTGTTATAGAAATGATGTTAGTATTCCTGTGAGAGTGGTTTAATTTGGTATCCTTGCAATTTTCAGTACAAAGAGTCACTTGTAGGATGATAAAAGTTTTTCTAGTTAAATATTCAAACTATTTTTGTAGTGTAAGGTATCATTTATGTTATTGAGAAGTATTTCTTGGATGCTACATAGACACAGGGCACATACAGTTTTCTAAATGAGATAAATAATAGAATAATGGTAGCTTTAATAAGAACTAGAAATTCCAATATGGAGATGGTTTGGAGAGGGAGAAGAGAGAGCAATAATGAATTTGTTTTTAACCACTTCAAACTCAACATAGAAGGGTTAAGTCTATGTTTTTCTTCCCCTTCACTTCATTTAAGATCTATTAATGCTTCTTTAGTTTGTAAGGTAGATTGGTGCTTAATATCCATTCCAACACCTTCTAGTGAGCCATTCTTTACTGCAGAGGCTGAAAAGCTAACAATTACATGTCTCAGATTTCTTTGCAGCTGGAGTTGGGGTGCATTCAATGTTGGCGGAGCAAAACGGAGACAAAATTCATTTTTATGCTGCTTTTTTTTCCCCCCTGAGGTAAGCATGGTCTGTAGGTACCTGATTTTTCTGTGGCAGTGTTAGTGAGAAGTTCTGGTGTCTGATAACTAGTTTTGAGACATGGAACATCAGTTTTCTGATGCCTGTCACAGCAGGTATGGTGTGCTTCTGGAGCAGCCGCAAGGATGCTTCCTGCTCATAGAGGCTCTTTATTTGGGGTGGCTTCCTTGACACGGCAATTTTGTAATTGTGATGGTTTCCTGACCGTGCAGCGTCAGTATAGTTCTGGAGACTCTAGCATCACAATCAGCTTCCCCATTTTCCAGTTTGCTTCCTGAGTGTACATGCAGCAGAGCTCTTGGTGGTTCAGTTCTGCAGCGTGTCTTCAGGAATCACTCCTGAAAAATCCAGGAAACATTATTTTACCATCCCTCCCAACAATTTTGTAAGCTAATAAATGCCCAGTAGTAGATCTTCTTTTGCTTAAATTAACTATCATGAATCCTGTTCTATATAGCTGACCTCTGACTGATACAGTTTCCCAGTCTGCAGGAATAAGTGAAAACTTATCTGAACATTGAGGGTGGTCCACACTGTAGTTTCATTTTGCAAACATGAACACTTTACAATATCTGACAAATTTTCTCTGTGTCAACAGTACATAATTTCTGCCTCATGTCTTCGCTTGCAGTTATCTCTCCATTTCCTTTACCTTGTAAATCCCTTACTGTTAGATATTGCCTGAAAGCTACAGTTTAGGCATTTTATTATTTATGAATTTCTATAGGCACTTGAATTTACAAACATTTTCTGTATCATGTCCTATACTCAATTTTTTTCTTATTATAAATGGAAAAGTTACTTATGTAAGTTTTAGACAAAACAGAAAAAAATAAAGAAAATGAAA